>JAQQZR010000039.1:22354249-22373124 GCA_030068235.1 Notoglanidium macrostoma | reverse complement strand
TTAATTTAATAATATATGTATATATTTTTTTCCTCTTCTAAAGTATGTAATTCCCATTGCTCAGGTTCATTAGACCTGAAACTATCCCTCAATAACCAGTAACAAAATGTTACAATAGCAGCCCAGATCTACTGTTCGATCGACTGTTACTGATTGGCTGAATGAATCTACAGTCTGGGCTAGAAAAAACTTCACTTCTCATTTCTTCATACCATTCTGTGTCTTTTTCTTATAACGTTTAGTGATCAGTCAAAAGTACAATTCAGTCAGGACCATTCTTGCCTAGTACAATAAAATTTATTAGGACATATTAGGAAGGTGTAAGGCAAATTACAGTTAACTTTGGTGGAATGGCTTGGTTCAGGTGGTATAAATGTATCGAGCAGCAAGTTTACCCTCCTGAACAGGCCAGCCTCAGTTTTAACCAAGCAATTACATGATAGCGATAAAATGTCAAATACATATATAAATATATGCAAAACATGAGATTACCTTCAGACATTTGTTAACAGCAAATAATCAGCTACGGATGCCAAAAATCACAACTAATATCTTTGGAAAAAAGGAAAGCTTAGCTCGTTTATTTTAGCCACCCCTAGCTACAAACAACAGCTCTACCCTCAGGCAGTTTGAGTATGAATGTGCACTTTTAGAGATTAAAAATGGTTCCTTATAATACGCTTCTTTGTTTGTTCCCCTAAGGGGCTAAGAACCCTTAACTCTTCAAAAAAAAAAAAAAAAAACCTTGGGAATCACTTTTGTGTATAAGGAATCAGCAAATCTTAGTTCCTGATCAAATTTTAGCTTTATTCAGTTGCATTTTTGACTCCTAGAGAGTTGTCTCACTGTCCACATGAATAAATGATTTAAAAAAAAAAAAAAAAAAAAAAAGACTTGAACAAATTCTTATGCATTGAGCTGCTGTCTATCCCAAGACCCTAACGGGCTTTTCAGAGGGCATCGAAGTGCTCTGCAGATGAATGACTCCTTACTTCAAAGGCATTATAAGAGAGATCAATATCCAGGGGCTCGCAGTAGATGAACATGAAGGCTGAAAGATTGAAAGGAAGCAGGAAGTCTACAACCACTCCCTTGGCCCAGGGCTGAGTATTAATCCATCCTACCGTCCACCAAAATCCTCTGCAGGCCTTCACTCAAGCCTTTCAATTCTCCAATTCTCCATAGCAGACTTTCTTTAGTTTTACTTCTGTTCTCCTTTGTTGCCTGCAGCAACAAGGGTTCATTCTCTGAATCCATCATATCACAGAGACAAGGATGCAGTGATATCACTGATGACCTGGTGTATCCATGTGCAATCTCCGCATACAGTGTAACTGTGATAAAAACTGGTCTTAATTATGCTGCGGTCTTCAGAGAGTGTCAGGTTATTTTTAAATGGCTGCTCTTGGGGACAAGGACATGTCGTTAATTTCGTCTTTCAGTAGGCTGCTGGAGCAAAGCCTCTGGCCTTTGAATCCTGAGGAAAGAGGTAATAGATGGTGAGTGGGGGAAAAAAAACATATGAACCAAGTCTCCAAGGGCAACAAGCAAGCCCAGACCTGTTTGAGCCCTTGGCACAAGATGTCCAATGCAGAGTGCATAAGGGCGATGAGAAGTACCTTTCTTTTGTCTTCTTTCGTCTTGCTGTTTGTATCTCCTTTGGTTTAGAGAGGCAATATGAGCTACAAAAAAGCTTTCAAGATCATATTGAACTCTGTCCATACTCTGGCTAACAATGAGTCCTGTAGTGAATTTTTTTCCTCAACACAGGATGTTCAACAGGAATCTAACCCTAGTTGAAATCTACAAGCCAGGTTCTGGGGGGTTGTTAAATTTGGTGGGAATGCAGGCAGGTTCAAGGAGTACACAAAATCCTTCTTGAATGCACCTGCCACTGACTCATTTTGACAAATCTTGCCTAATGAATTAGGCAACTAGCTGGATTTTTTGCTCTACGACCTAAATTTGAGAGTAAACGCTCAAAACCCTGTTCACATGCTTGAACGGAGGTATATACAGTAACTGGTGTAAAGAAATGTAACAAGGGCTAAAAATCACATCTTGCGACATGTTTACTTCCAAGTGAAATGACACCACAACAACAAAACAAGGACATTGTGTTCTATGTTTTGCAATGTTGCATCATTTTACAAAATGGGTCAGAGAATATAGATTAAGTAATCCAGCGTGGCCAGGCTTTCAGTGGAGGCTATCCCCAGGTGTCCTCATTGAAAAATGGACTTGATGGCCCTCAGAAGAAGTGGACAAATATGGATTCTGAATCTCTGAAGGGGTCTATATATTTCAGCCCTGTGTCTGGCTGGAGGATCGATGCTTTATTTAGGTGTTAGAAATTCCCTCTGCATGCCTCTCTGGAGATATGCTGTATTCTGGGAAACATTAATTAATTATCCACATTTATAATTCCACAGCGCTGTTGAATGCTTGATTCTGATTGGTTAGACGTCAGAAGATGTTGATGAAACAGCAGATATTCCCAGTTGCAAGGTTTATAGTAATGCAGTCGTTTCT
The DNA here is from genome assembly GCA_030068235.1 of Notoglanidium macrostoma. Lineage (NCBI taxonomy): Eukaryota > Metazoa > Chordata > Actinopteri > Siluriformes > Auchenoglanididae > Notoglanidium > Notoglanidium macrostoma. Next base: position 22,370,592 of record JAQQZR010000039.1, on the reverse strand, counting down.
ATAGTAACTGCTGGTCCACAGGTTCACATAACCTGATTAAAAATGGTGTGATTTTGTCAGTATAAGGAGCTTTATTTAACATTTTCTTGAAAGGAGTGTCCAGTGTCAGCGCTTCGTAACAGTCAGAGGTGAAGCTGTAAGTTTAAGTTTTTATTATGAGCTTCATGAGAAATTGCCGAGGGGACGATATTTGCTATAACGTAATTGACAACAGAAATTGTCCTCAAGACTAAATGTAATTATGAATAAAAAGTAGGAGCAAATTCGATAATAAATAACAGACTGTTTGCATTGGTAAGTTGCTCTGCTATAAGAGGAATAAACCAATTTGGGATGTGCTGTTACACGAAAGGGCGTGCATTTTATTCCTTACTTATTTAATGATCATGGACCTTGTTAAGTTTGTCTATAATCTGTGCATCTACACATTTGTTAGGCACAGTCAGAGCAATGTGTTACTGAGTAGTGAAGGAAAAAGCAGACAGAGCATCTTTACAGGAAGAAGCCAGGCACTAAATATTCATTTCTGAGTTTCTGTGCTAAAAATAATAATCTTGCTTAAATATTCAGTCTAAAACAACTTCTGTCATATATCCGATCTCAATTTGTCACAATTTTTTGCAAACAAACATCGAATCTGACAGCTCTCTTAATACCCTCCAGGAATTGTGTTGTTGCCTGAAGCCAGACTTTGTCAGGGTACTCAGTTATTCCCTGCCTTGCAGGCTGGTATCAGTCACATAGTCACTTCCTAATTTATTAATGAAATAACTAATGGAAGTAATACGTTCAGCTATTTAAAGCGTACATTTTTTGTCACTGATTCATTCATTTTATACATGAATATAATACATATATTATATACCATCCAGGTCAGGGTCTCGGCAGGATGCGCCCGGGATACATGGGAAAACTCCTGGATACACTGAAAACAAGTAAATCTCAGCTTATTATGGAGTTACTCATCATACAGCGTATTATTTAGCAACTACTATGAATGACTCAGTACAAATGGTGAAATTAAAATGAATAATTAATGTTGCAAGTGGAAGGAATGTAACCAGTCGGGGAAGCTAAGAGATTAAGAAATGGTGATTTGGGCCAATTCAGTCTAATGAAATGAATCGCTAATGAATAATGACTAAATATTTGTTGTGATTCTGATCTAAACAAGCATTTTATTTATGGGTGTTTCTAGCCACTGTGGTTCTTTGTGAAGCACCAGCAGAAATTCCAAAATCCAATACCATCTCTAAAACTCATACTTCTCAACTCAATTTTGGAGAAAAGTGCACGCTTTTAATGATTTTCGCAAACAGAAAAAATATCTAAGCGCCATGCTTACCAGCGGCAATTCCAGCTTTTTGAAGGAGGAGGTAATTTTAACAGGGGGATTTGATTAGCACCTCAGGATAAACTGACATCTGTCTACCCCATGGGCTTAAAGCCTAATATCGTTCACAGTCTCTCTCTCTCTCTCTCTCTCTCTCTCTCTCTCTCTCTCGCTCGAATTCATTACTTCATCTGAAGAAGATTTCCAGTCTGAACAATCTCACTGTTTCCAGTTTCCCCAAGGTTCTAGTGTTCATTCAAATTACAATGAGATCATTGAAACTTCATGCTCTTCAATTCGAGCCTCTTATTTCAAGAACTATCGGACATCAGTCCAAGTATTCAATATTTTTAAGCAGCTGATTTGTTACCTAATAAGGAAGGCAATCAGGCAGGGCTAAACCTCTACAATAAAGCAGGAGAGACAATTTCTCAGTATTATAGCTGTAATAAAACCAGATGTCTTCACCATGGCTCAGTGCCCTCGCATCTGAGGGTTCTTTTTCCTTTTCATATCATAATTTGTTTAGGGCCAAAATAGTGACTTGACTTCCAATTGCTTTTCAAATTTTCAGATTTTTGAATATTTCTCTTCAGTATTTACATTTTACATACAAAGGAAATGAGAATTCTTGATTTTGAGGCGATATACGCATTTCATTTTATTCTAGTTTTGTAGTTTCTAAATCTCCTCATTGACTTACTATTGGAATTATTTATTAATTTCCTAAAACATATGATGTAGCTCATATGTCCACGTTTCCTGAGACAATGTAATGATTTAAGTTGAAAGATCAATGTTTTCGTGCAATTCGATTGGTTACTGACCACCATCATAGAAATCCCATAATACCCTAGAACGGACACACTGCATCGAGCGTATTGGCAGGCCGTGGGATCATCACGACGACATCTTGGATAGCTGATTTTTCAGATGACCGATAAGTGAGTAAGAAGAAGTAGGAGTATCAAAGAAATTCTAGAAATGGGCATGAATGCTTTGCTATTAGCTGCACCCATTATGCCAACAATTATCAGAGAACAAGAGGTTCCACAGGTAAGAATTCAAGTTCCATACATATCAGTAGAAATAATATGCCTTGTCACCAAAGCATATTAATACACTGCTTTGCAAAATAAAATGAGGCAAACCCAATATCACAAAGCGTTAAGCTTTTAATGGTCTCAACAAAAATCACTGGGCAGAAAATGAACAAGAAGTTAAAAAAGCGCTCCTGAGACGTCGGCCTTCTTTTGCTGGTCGATGCTCGTTGCTGAAACTGTCGGGGGGAAAAGCTGGAAACAGGGACGTTCACTTACACAGTCTTCTGGTACGCAAAGAGAAAATCATGAGAAGATTGAAATGTTTAAATGATATAAAATTGAAACGAACTTGTCTGGGGGTTCAGAATGTTCCAAAATCTCTTCTGTTTGAAGACTTTAACATCGAGTGGAACAACATGGACTCGTCTTTCTGTAAAAAGCCGTCTGCAAGTTTACCCACAAGCCTTCAACATTTAAAGAAAATCAAGGGAAAAGCTCTCCAACGCCAATTTACTTTATCTATTTGTTTCATTCTTGATCATTTTCCTGACAAGTGATTTTTGTTGAGACCATTAAAAGCTTCATGTTCTGCAATATTGGGTTTGCCTCATTTTTTTGGCCCAGGAGTGTATATAATGATTAGTTTTGACAATAAAGATATATCATTTTTAAACTTTAGATATCCCATAATAACACCTCAAAGCAGATGCAAATGTGGATTGAATAGTTTATAAGGAAAACCAAGCAGATGAATCCCAAAACATGATTCAGAGAATGTGGTAAAGAAACAGACAAAGTCAGGCGATCAGCAAACAACAATACTTGGGCAAAATCCAAACTCGGGAAACCAAGGAAAAACAAACAAACAAACAAACAAAAAAAACAGAACAGCGTGAGCAATAAACAATGGCTAGCAATATTTATCCACAGTGAGGATGAACAGTCAGGACCATAAGTATTGGGACAGTGACGTAATAAGTATAAGGATCTGTAGAATCCAGTTTATATTGGTGAGGGGAAAAAGGAGAAGTCTCTATCAGAAAGATCTTACGATAAAACACATCATAGTCTGACCTGTCATAATGTCCTGTTTCATTTAGTTGAGCAAACTACGGTTTCTTTCATGTTGGCTAGAAACATATGAAACACATGCGGAAAACATTGACACTCGTTGACACATATTTTTCATAAAGATACAGCACAATATGCAAAATGGGATCTAAGACAAGAATTAGCTATCCAATATGGCTTCTGATTGTGCCACAAGTAAACAGCTTACATCCTATTTAGACACTATAGGATATCTATGACCACTATTTTCTCTAAATGAATTCTACTTTATCGCTCCTAATCTCCGCTAAGTGGCAATGCAATCATAGAATTGTCCATTTTGTAAAAACATGTTGTTTTTAGCTGTCGAGTATATGCGTACGGTTTGTTCAGAACCGAGAGGTTTGCTTTAAATTGGGTTTATTATTGTTTGTATCACTTTATATGATCTAAATACTTAGAGATTTAATTATAGATTGGACTCTTGTTTAGTCATTTATGGATCGTTAGATTTGCTTCCTGTTATAGAGACAGACACAAAACAGTCATTTTCACTGACTGAAAGATCTCAGGACGAGAGCCATTTAGCACAGGCTCTGAAATTAATATAATAAATCAACATAATCACCAGCACTTCCTGACCAGATATGGAATATCAGCAGCATATTAATGAGATCATGCCTGCTGCTCTACCAGCACTGAAACACACACTCCAGATGGAGGAGTGAACTCAGGACCTGAGAAATGTAAAGTGACAACTTTGACTCGGTTTGAGCTGCTTCCTCTTGTGCTGTAAACAAAATGGGAGAGAAGGGGATGAAGGAGAAACAGAGTGAGAGAGAGAAGATGGGGAAAAGGAGAGAGAGAGAGAGAGAGTGAGAGAGAAGATGGGAAAAGAGAGAGAGAGAGAGAGAGAGATGATGGGGAAAAGGAGAGAGAGAGAGAAGGAGACACACTGAAGATAGAGACAGTGAGATAGACAGAGAGATACACACAGGTTGAGACAAAGAGAAAAACTGATAGAGAGTAATTTCAAGAGTGACAGAGACCAAGAGAGACAGAGATAGAAACAGCAGCAGAGACACAGAGAAAGAGATATAGAGGGATAGACAGACAGATAAAGATAGAGAGACATAAAGGGGGTGAGACAAACAGAGAGAGATAGGCAGAAGGAGAGATAGAGAGTAAGACAGAAAGATAGATTCAGCAACACACACAGAAGACAGAGACAGAGAGACAGACAGACAGCAAGAGAGATAGATGGAGAGAGAGAGAGAGACAGAGAGGCAAAGAGACACAAACAGTGAGAGACAGAAAGGGGGAGAGACAAACAGAGAGAGCTACTGGCAGAAAGAGAGACACAGAATAGCACACATAAAAGACAGAGTGAGAGATAGACAAAGAGAGAGAGTAGGACAGAGACAGCAAGAGGGATGGACAGAGAAAGAGAGACAGATAAACAGAGAGAGACAGAAAGAGGGAAAGACAAACAGAGATATAGGCAGAAAGAGAGATACAAAGTAACACAGATAGACAGACAGACAGAGAGACTGACAGACAGACACACAACGAGAGGGATGGATATAGAGAGAGAGAGAGACAGAAAAAGAGAAAAAAGACAGAGACTCATAGAGAGCGAGACACAGACAGATAAAGAGAGAGGCAGTGCATGCAGATCGAAGTCAAACAAAGACAGGAAGAGAGAACAAACAGAGAGAGACAGAGAAAAAGAGAGAGAGACAGAGAGAGAGGCAGACAGAGAGACAGGCAGAGTGAGTCAGACAGAGAGACAGTCAGACAGGGTGCAACCAATTTCCTACTTGTCTCCTTCCATCACACTGATCACAACTCTACTCAGTGAACCGAAGAAATAACGCAACACCACTAATTTAATTTATTTACCTGACACCACTACATTTCTTTTCACTTTATTATACAGGCACGTCAACCTTCCCCAGTCTCCCGGGCTCTGAATTCTCCTGCAGTCCTTCTATATATGTTTTATCAGCTGCAGTGATTTGATCAACAGATGAAAACTCGTACAGTACCTCGGCGCTGGTTCATTTTGGTGTGGGATGTTTTTGAATACCTAAACAAGTCAGAAGCAGTAAAAGCACTGAAATTATTTACACAAGTTAAAGTGTAGCTACTCCTCTAAATAAATCCTCTGTTAACAGATAAAGTTCAGCACTTGCTTTCAACCAAGGAACGTGGGAAACATTAGCTAAAGCTAACTAACATCAGATCTATTGCTAACCTCGTAAATGTTAGCTAACATGATAATAATTAGCTGAGTGCTAATAGCTAGCTTTGATAAATACAAAGTGGACGTAGCAGCAGGTAGATTACACAGATGAGTATTAAGCTTCTACCTCGATGTTATATCTGTTAAAAAAAAAGAGAGATTTGTTAGGAATTTTGTTTGACTCCGTGAAAGTATCTGATACTAAAAATGTTGAAAAGTAAAGTAAAGTAAAGTAAAAGATCAAACACTATTTTGTTTTCACACATGATTGTAATGTATGTTCTTATTGTGATCACATATTATTCAACTCCATGTGAATAACATGGGATTGCATATTAAAATAAATGAATCATGTGGGGGAAAAAATATGTTAAAATAAATGACTTGTGTAAAAAAAATGTTAAATTAAATGAATCATATATTTAAAAAAATACATGTGGAAAAAATGTATTCATGTTAAAAAATTACACGTAAAAAAAATAAATAAATGGATCATGTGAACAAAAAAAATCCCTATGTCAAAGCAAATGAATTATGTGTTTAAACAAATCATGTGAAAATGAATCGTGTTTTTAAAGAATCACGTGACAATAAATGAATCTTGTTAAAAGAAAACACGTGAAAAAAATGAATCATATGAACAAATGTGAAAATAAATGAATAACGTGTAAAAAAAAAAAAAAAAAAAAAAACGTATGTGAAAATAAATGAATCGTGTACAAAATGAATAAACCGTAATGTGAAAATGAATAAACCGTCAAAATAAATTCATCATGCTAAAAAAAACAACAAATCATGTAAAGATGAATCATTTCTTTGTATTTAAAAAAATCTTGTGAAAATGAATGAATCATGAAAATAATGAATCGTGCATTAAAAAATCCTATGTGAAAAAACTAATCATGCATTAAAAAAAAAATAAATCATGTGTGAAAATGTATGAATTGGGTTAAAAAAAACAAATAATGTGAAAATGAATCATATGTTTAAAAAAGATCACATGTGAATGAATCATTTGGCTCACGCTCCTGTATCTTCAACATCATCTGTACAAACAAACTCCATTTCCTAGAATCCTCCATTACAAAGTTTATCACCTGATCTGTCACATCACCTCTCTCATGCACCAGACTCCTAATCACACACATCTGTTCAAATCACTGGTTCACTACATATACACACCTTTGCTAACGATAGTCCCGAGCTTCTATTTGCATCTGGGTGCATGTTATTCTGACAGTTTATTAGAGCCATGATGTGTTTTATTCCTGAACTTTCCACCAACAGGACATAGTAGATTCCAGTTAATATTATTTGTAGACCAATTTCAATGTTTTTGAGTTAGCTAGTAGCTACAAGAACTCGGTAACTAATATCATGTTGGGTATGATTTCTAAAACTTTATTTTGAAGCTTTTCTCAGACCTTGCATTGGAAGAAAACTGGATTAAGTTATAGAATTTGCTTGTACTTGATCACCTGAACTCTTCTGCCGTTAAACCTGCATTTCCATCCAATCCCATGTCCAGTATTGACACTATGGTTGTTTCCTTGACTTTAGTTTTGTTTCATTTCCCAAGAGTACTAATGGCTTGGAAAAGTGGCTGCAACTCTCACTGTATTCGTAGATGGAGATAAAAATTAAATCTCAGGTTATATATTAGATATTCATTTACTTGTGGTTCATTTTAGTGCAAGAACATTAAAGCGCTAATACTAGATTTCTGCAAAATAATAATATGTTTAGATTTGTTCTAGATTCATACATAAAGAAATATCAGGATACCCATCCTGGTAAAGGTGGCGGTGGCTAGGTGTGAGGCAGGAAAGCATCCTGGATGGAGGTTTGTAAATCACAGACTAATTTTAAGGGCAAATTCGCCAACCAGAATGTTTTTTGGGAGGCCGGAGGAAACTTCAGATCCCTGAGGAAACCCACGGGAACATGTGTAACTCCATACAGACAGGACCGAAGTTCAGGATCATGGCATGAATTGTGCCAAGAATTAAACTTAGAAATTAAATGTGTCCTTTTCTCGGTGTTTACCCGAAATATACATTTTGAACGCGAAACTGGATTGAAAATATATTCCCTAGAAAAAAGCAATTCGTTTTGTCTTCCAACCTCTTAAATGAGCTCTTTCAGAAAGAGACCTGTTCAAAAGCACAACATTTTTAGCTTGCTGATGAAGAATTACGTACACAGGGGATCATTAGCGCATCTTATCAATAGCTGAGTTTACGCCCATGAGTGTATTGCTCTATTTTACCCCCTTTAATCAAATCTTTCAATTCAATTATTGTCCACAAGCACATTTTTTATTGAGAACATGGATTCTCATTTCCTGGGCTGGATTAGAACATTTATCAGGCATGTTTGACACCCCTCATCTACAGTTTACAGACAAATGTTTGCACTGATTTCTAGTCATTTGCTGCTGTGACTACAAAACTACAGAGCTATATATGTTCAGCTCTTCTCGGCCATGCCACATAAGCCATTCAGTGTACTTAGCTTGCACGCACTGGGTGTGTGTGTGCACCATGGCGCTGAAGAAACAGCATTTCATTTCAATGTATAGAAATTATATGTAGGATTGACAGTAAAGCCCACTTGAATGCTATTGTTCCAAGACCAATTCTACAATGTCCTCCAGACCCGACTCCATCCCAGAGCTTTCAAGGCAGGTGAAAGTAATTTATAATACACCATTCTCAGGCCATATTGTCAAGACTCATCTGTCTTTATAGCGTCTTATTGTTGTTACTGCCATAATGTGGGGGGAAAAAAGTACCACAACTACATAAGTGGTACAGAAGAGTGACCTCAGATTGGAGAATGGAGTTTATAACCCTTGGCTATTCTCCAAAACACTTTAGAGTCTCAGTTTGCAGGTCAGTCAAGTGGGCTGGACTTGAAATGTCCATAATTACCAGTCTGACTCACTGTCTCGATCAGTCCACATTGAGTTCAGGGGACATATTTGGAAGGGATAAAATTTCTGGACATACTGTATGTGGCTGTTAAGCAATGTTGATAGAGGACGCCTTTGTAGTAATGATGATTGATTCACATTGGGATAAATGATCTTTGTATGCACTAATTAGCTTGCCAGTTTGGACGGGACATACGTAAATATGTTGCTACTGGTCATTTCATAGAAGCATAATCGTTCTTGACACATGCACATGCAGTCCATAAAAAATCTAGTGATGCATTTCTGCAAGAAAATGCAAGAGTGATTGAGAGTGAGAGCAAAAAAAAAGAGAAGTGCGGCTCATGAGGATGGAATTGTGTGTTGAGTGGCTTGGTCTGAGCTATGAAATGAAGTTTGGTGGCTCTCTGATGAATCGTGACCAAGCAGAAAGACTTTGTTGATAAAACTCCATGCACTTCTATGGGGACAAAAATGCATTGCTTTTTGAAGTTGAAGTCGGTTTGGGGTCAATATCTCGAAAACTCATGGAGAAGAAGCATGGCAAATAAGTGGCCTGACGGACGACTATAATGTGAATGCTTGGCAATCAAACTAATCACTGGCATGATGGATACAGACAGAACTAAAATCCCAGATATACTCTGGTAATAAATACATTATCCCAGCTCCCCATGTAAAACTAATCCTGTCTGAATATGGCCTTAGTTTCACTCTTCTTCGGACATTCAAAATAACTTTTGTCTGCTTTTGCTTCAGGTTCTCATAAACAGAGCTCACTAACCACTTTTTAATGGAGACATGGACTTGCAGCTAACTGGCTAGCTGCACCTTAAGACAGATTCCGGGCTGAAAGCAACTAATCGATATTGGTGTCATCAATATAGAATGTCCTTTATGGACATGAAAGTCATGGGAAACAAGACTTAAAACATCCAAATGCTGGACAATGAAAAGGTCATGGATTTATAATGCTTTGGCCAGAGTTAATTAGGTATTGATTTGGCTATTTGGATTTTTTACTCCACTACAGTTATCCAGTGCCTCATTAAGACTTGTTTAACATCATAAAGTAGACTGAGAAAGTAGCACCTAATCATTAGCTCCAAGCAGGAAGAATCAAGCAGGTATGGAGAGTGTAAGAAGCCATTCATCCTCACGCAGGGGGGAGGAAAATGAATATAGTTAGAACATAGTTCTTGCGTGACGCACCAAAATGTCATGAGCATCTGTTACCAGAAGCCAAGGGAGAACAATTGGACATGGGAGGCCAATGGGATGGTGGGATGGCATACTCTCTCACTCTCTCCTGTCAATCACACCAACATTACCCAATCACATGAGCACATGTATGTGGATGAGGGTAGATAGCGCTTTCCTAAGAGTGTTTTAACACTGGTATGTGATGCAGATTGAGCAGCTGGTTGGCTGGCTTTAAGTGTCTTGAAGGAAGCATATGTTAGCCTTCACTGGTTGGTAGCTATCTTATGATAGATGAGAGATGGTGACCAAATTGAGGAGAAAAATGGCATGGAAAAAAAGAATGTTAAAATGTTTATAAGACAGAACCTTATAATAACATGACCAAAATATTGTCTTGATATTCACTTTTAGAGCAAAACCCAGAGGTAAGGACTTGAGTATTTGATGCTTCAAGCATGCACTGCTTAAAAAAACATTGCTACGCCAGCTATCTAACAAGAGAAGCAGCATGTGCTGTTTTTCTCCACTGAACGCGAACATCTGGAGGCTGCAGCTCCAGAGATACTTAATCAGATTCTGGTTTTGACTGACAGCGGAGACCTGAGCTGTTATCAAGTGGGCTGGTATGCCTCATTTTACACGACGGTGATATTTGGTCTCTAGTGGCATTGTGTTTTGCCCAGACAATAGCAGTACAGTCACAGGAGCTTTCTGCAATGTCATTTGCATTCATGACTGACAGGAGAGAGCGGAGCAGAAGATCACACAGATTATGGATTTGTTACTGCATAATAGTGCTAAAGGGGGTGTGGGGGGGGAGAGGGTGAGAACAACAGCCTAAATAATAAATCGGAGACATGCAGTTGGATTTTCTGCATACACAGTTTCATTAAGGGAACATGGGGCTCCTGTGGATGTTCTTTTATTGCCATGTGCAACAGAGGTGCAGCTCTGCCTTAATAACTCATTTCGCACAGCTCCCAGAATGACCTGCTTCCAGGCACATCAGCAATATTTGTATTTTCCTTGTCTAATACTTCCATCATGATGAATTAATACACAAACTAATCCTTAGCAGATCAGGAAATGATGAAGAGAATCAATTCACAGCCTTTGAGTCATGTATGAATAGTCATTAATAATGGTGTTATTCCACAGTGCTGGAGAAATTCTCGATTCTGTTTCGATAGAACTTTCTCAGCAAAATGACAAGCTGTTTTTTTTTAATCTTACTGACTTCAAGAGGGAGAAAATACTGTACATAGTGTGATATAACACAAGTGGTGGCAAATTGCTTCATAGTAGTCACGGTTCACATCACACCACTTATTATTTTTCTATAACAGCAACATCAAAATGTTTTTTCCTTTAAGTAACTACATACTAAAGCTCCACTATGTAGGCCAACTGAATGCCCCCTCCCAAACCCTCACTTTCCAGGTGCATAATAGAAGGTATGGTGGCCATCATGTGCCCACTGTGTAAAATTCAAGTTACAGAGCCTGTTCCTGTTCAAGCCACAGAGTCATATCCAGTCTCACAGCCTGCTCCAGCTCCAGCCTCTACTCTGCTGGGTGGAAAAAAATGAGACAAACACAATTTATTGCATGTTTTATGATTTCTTTTCTTGTTTAACAAATACAGGTGAAATAAGTAACAGTTGTATGCATTGTCTGTAGCCAGTGTACAATTTAGAAGGGGATGGCTTTTCCCTTGTTTTTCTTTAGAAAACTCAGCCATTTGGGCAAGCTGTCTTACAGCCTTTCACAGTGTGCTGCATGTCTGATTGCTTCCCACAACTAGTCAGTGGTCTTAAATTATCTGCCATTAAGTGTGGCCTTGATGTGTGCCAATGTGTAGCTTAATTGGACACTAATTAATTGAGGTTAATGACCCTACAACTAGACACTGCCTGGTCTCATCAGTGTCTTAAGTGTTTGTATTAAGCACAGTGTTCACTATTGTCATACTCTGCCTGAAGGGTGAAGCTGATAGTTTTGCCTTAATATGAAAAGTCTAAATGCCACGTATCTGTTGAAGTCAAAAGCCGCATTGCTGGTCGTCGTCAAGCAGGGAAGTTGTATCCTGAGATTCAGAAAATTTTGAAGTCTGAGGATATCCAGATTCCACCGTCTATAATTCAGAGAATTGGTCACACAATTGGTCCCACACAGAACAAGGCAGGTTCTGGAAGACCTAAAGTGACAAGAAGTCGAGATGACAGAAGGCTGAAAATGACTGATCTGAAGAATCCTAGAAAACCTCTGACAAAAGTAGCACAGGAATTCAGAAATGCGAAGAAATGAGATTGTTTCACGAAGAACCATTACAAGACGGCTCAAGGAAGCTCAGGTGTGCAAGGAACCCATTGCTAACCACAAAGGATGTTGCAGACAGACTCAAATTTTTCTGCATGCGGTGTTGTTGAGCTGGTGCGATGTGAAAAGTCCATTAACGCAAAGGAGTACCAGCAGATATTATAGAAAGGGTTGCTTCTAAGCTTAAACAAGTTGTGTAGTAGAAATGACAGACAAGAGAGCATTTTCCAACAAGATAATGCACCAGCACACACAGCAAAAACAACAAAGGCATGGTTGGAGCGGCATTCACTGACAGTGATGTTTTGGCCTGGCCAGTCACCAGATCCTAACCCCATAGAGAATATACTATATGGCATATCAAGGCCAAACTTGTTGGCAGAATATTTAGGAGCAATGACCAGCTGTAGGAAGCAGTCAAACATGAATGGAACGGTATTGATGGAGTACACTGCAAAAGGTTGTCAGATTCCATACTAAAATGTGCACTAGATTTATACAATATTGAGTTACATGGTTGATTTCTGCTTACAATGTTGCACTTGTATTTGTTCAAATAAAAATGTATGTATAGAAACTGTGATCAACTCTGTTTGCCTAATTTTTTTTTGCCCCGCTGTGTACATTCTCTGAGCCAGCTCCAGACTCGATAGCCCCAGAGGCCGTTCCAGTCACAAAGCCGGTTCCAGCAATAAAGCCTGTTCCAACATCAGCTTCACAACCTGTTCCAGTCTCTGCCTAATGGCCTGTTCCAGTTGCAGGCTCCAAGGTCTCGAAGTTGGTTCCAGTCACTGAGCCAGTTCCAGTCTCCTCACTCAAGCCTGCTTCCTCACCTGAACCCACTTCTAAACCTGATCCAGTTCCAGTGCCTGTCATGGAGACTGTTCCAGTTCCAGACAGCGTAACTGCTATCATGCTGGTTCCCATGACTGTTTTACCATATCCACTCCCAGCTGAAAGTCTCCCAAAGCAAACTTTCATTCCCCCTCGCTTGAGAGGAAGACTGCTAACCAGGGATCCCACCTGGCCAGTCATTGGACACCTAGATTGTCATTACTTTTGACACACTCAGGTTCCAGAAATGTTTCCCTCCGAAAAGCCAAGGTCTATGCCAGTGCCCATGCCTGTGCCTGAATCTGAGTCTGTGCCTGAGTCTATGCCTGAGGACACACACCTGTGCATGTGTTCCATTATAAATCCTTGCCTGAGTTCCTGCCTGAACCCAAGCTCACACTCGTATTAAAGCCCTCATCTATGCTAAAGTTTGGTGTGGTGGTGTCTAGTGCTATGCCTGAGCCTGCAGGTCCAGGTCCTCCAAGGAACAATCTCATTGGGTGCTCTGGGAGTAGAACCTCTTGGGGGGTGGGGTGGGGCTGTCATGATCTGTCCCTTGCCTCACACACAACATGGTCTGTGAAGTCTGCCATGTATAGCATGCGCCCGATGATCTCCATCACATACAGCACTACAGCATGCACCTCCAAGTCATGCCGAGAACTACAACCCTGGACTACCATTCGCAGAATGCTCGCTTCTAACCAAGATGGCCGACACACTCCTGGGCTTAATGTCTCATGACTGCTAATTGGATGCATCCAATCTACACACACTCTCACTCAGCATAAAAGGACTGTCAGTCGCACTTAGCTTTTTGGGAAACGTTAGTTTAGTCATGCTGTAGGTTTCTGCCATTGGCATGATGTTGATCTTAATCATTATTCTGTTTTTTTGGATTTTTTTTCTGGATTTTGGATTTTGCCTTTTGGATTTGTTCAGCCACACAGCCGTTTCCAAGAATGAGGAACTTGATACTTGTCTAGGGAGCTTCTGACTGTGAGTCATTGTCTCCACTGAGCAAGATGAGCTCATCTCCAATGAATATATTTCACAGACTTTGATGAATGATTCAATAAATGATTTCTTGCAATTTAATTAAGTGATTTTCTTAATGGATTTTCTAGTAAAACTGCATTTTTCTGCCCAGAACTGCCCAGAATGGTTTATGCTAATTTAATCTTTAATCAAAAACCAATGCAAATCACTAAATTAATTAATTCTGAATTACAAGGTATTACAGTATGCGTGTAAAGTGTAATATCATGACAATTAGAAACTAATGAACAAAGCTTTTTCTGTTCAGGATTTCTTTAAAAAAAAAATTGTCTCAAATTTTAAACTAGTTGCCCACAAAATATGAGTGCAAATATTCCATCCATCCATCCATCCAACCATTATCTATACCGCTTTATTCATCTGGGTCACGGGAGTGCAAATATTTAAATCCCTTTATGCCAAAATGAAGAAAACACTAGTCTGTTTTAATTTCATTTTTAATTGAAAGTAAATTATTTGAGTATTACATTTCACTGATGTTCTTTCAGCATTATATTCACTTAATGAAAAGCTTTACTCATTGTGTGAAAATTAAAAGCATTTTAGCATCGGTAGTTTGCTGCTATGTGTGATTTTTTTTTTTAAGAGTAATCTAAAAAAAAAACAGTACATGAACCAATGGACATTTGAATGATTTGACAACTGCATAAGTGTTTTGTACTCAAACCCACTGGAAGCCCCGCCCCTTTACTCAGGTTACATTAGTAGTAGATTTAATGTCTTATTTCCTCACTTTTGCTTGAAAGATTCATGGAAAATGAACAATGGAGAGTTCTTTTCTTTTTGACTTTGCTTACATTACATTAGTATATCATCAGTTTAGTATAATTAGTGATACCACTGACAAATTTGGCTGAAAAATAACCAAAACCAAAACTTTATTAGGAACAACAACAAAGCTTAAATAGGCAGACAGTAACATTTTACAAATAAATGTAATAATTGTAATTACAAAGTATTTAAAAATGCTACTTGCTGTTCTGCACTGATGAACAGACATTTTCAACCAAGCACTTCATGGTTATCATAAAACCCCTTCTATATTCACTACAATTTCTACCTTTGATACAGTTTCGACAAGTGATTTGTGAAACGACCATCTCGCCCACTTTGTGCTTTACCCACTTTACTTCTCCTCAAGGTGTGCAGGTCTGTAGATTTTCTCTAATTACTTCTATTCTGTCACAAGTGCCTCCGATGTCCTTCATATTCTCCGAGAAACATCTGGATTCTCTCAGCTGTAATATTCGTCCTTCTGTAGCATTCTCGCTTGTCCTTCATGACCAACCATGCTTACCTTGAAGGAGTCTGTTTATGTTTAACTTGCAGGGGAAACTTTTTTACCACTTCTGATTCAGCCAGGCTTTGAAAGATCCAAGGCCGTGGAGCATGAATTATCATAATTTTATCTGGAATGACCACAGCAGGATTTGTGTGCAATGATTATTTCCATTCATGCACTTCACACTTGCTGATCGGTGCCCCATTCCTTGCTTTTGGGTCTCTACTATTATAACAATTGCAATTTAGCCTTCTTTCACATTTTTTGTTTGACACCCAGAGGTAGGCAGTAACAAGGTACAATTACATAAGTTTGGTTTTGAAGTATCCAAGTACGATTTTTCCTGCAACTTTCTCCTCACTACATTTTCAAACTTCACTGCATTTCTCGATAATCATATATTTGTAGTCATAAGTTTGCTTTTTAACATCACATACCATCAAATTCCTACCAAAATCCAACCTTTAACAGCATGCCGGTGAGAACGAAGCCGAATACTTATCATGGTGATCAATTTGCTGCCATGTACACTTTGTATCAAAGCTAACTCTTGGAATTCAGGTTATCATCATGCTAGCTAGCATTTGAGAAATTAGCAAGCTGTTGTTGCAACCGACTTTTGTTGCGTTTGACTTGGGAAGTCAGGAGTTGTCACGTTCTACCTAAGTATGTACCTAAACAAGTTACAAAGTCAGGGAAAACATGGATGCTTACATGCTGGCAAAAATCTAGCAAGCTAACTGTATTAATTCATGCAAATTTACAGCAAATTGTACAGTCAGTGTTATAGATTTAGGAAACTAATATGTCTGTATGTTTATTGATCTACAGCAAATATTTGTGCATATACAGTAGCTATAATTCATTTAAAAGTGAACAAGTGCTATTTTGTTTAACGTTGATGCCATTCGTAGTCGTGTTTAGTATTAAACACGACTAAAGTATAGTCGTATAGTAAGTATAGACTTAGTATCTTTTACCATCACCCTACCTGCCCTTCCGAAAACCAGCTGTCAACTCTTCTCTCCTACTCGGCGAAAC
>JAQQZR010000039.1:22316342-22349361 GCA_030068235.1 Notoglanidium macrostoma | reverse complement strand
TGGAGACTTCAAAGCACTTATGTAAGTCACTCTGGATAAGGGCGTCTGCCAAATGCTGTAAATGTAAATGTAAATGTAAATGTGTTGATTTCATGTCACACGCTGAACTTGGGGTTGAGGACGGAAATTTCCTTTTTGCAGGATGGCAGGGTAAACCTCATGAATATTCATGAGGGAAATGCCACCTGATTTACCAGTGAATGCCTTCATTCCCTGACCCTAATCCTGACCAATCAGGTAGCACATTCCTCACAAATAGTAATGAATTTTCCCTGGCCATTCTGAAGACAGGAAATTTGCGTTGAGGGCATTTCCTGAGTAGGAAATCCAAGTTGAGGTGGCGTTGAGGTCAAAAATTCAGAATTTTCTGAGTTCTAGTTGAATGCAGCATTGCCTACAGTTGTCCCACATTTCTTGGTTCCTTGTAAAAACAGCACTAATTTATCACTAACTAAAACATCGTGTGATTTGAGATCTCTTTTTTATGTGAATCTTGAACCTTTACTGTCTACTTTGTATAAATGTTTAAATTTGAGTGTATACTTTTCTACTTTAACTTGAGATAATAATTTGAAGTTGCAGTAGACCATTTATTTAAATGGGTGAACTCATAAACTTTCACTTGGGTAAAGAATCTGGCGACTTTCCCAACTTCCGTGGACAGCTTTATTATTGGAGGGTGTTTCATAAGTATGCGCACCTATTCCAACCCTGATCTTTATTTGAAGCTTTTTTTTTTTCTTCTTCACACTACTATTTTAAACATTCTCTGTATATCTTGGTCTTAAACCTGCGCCTCTTTTTATTCGTCCCACACTGAGGTCAGTTTTAATGGACGCTCGTTTCCCTGGCTTCTTATTCCGCTGCTGTAAAGGACTAGGATTTAACACCAGGATAATTGACTAAACTTCCGCTATAAACCAGGGCCGTAATAAAACCATAATGATCTCTATAATGGGCTTTTTATGCTATGTGATATCTGTAATTCTGTTATTCTTTAGGCCAGGGCTTTTATCTAAAGTGAATTACAAGTGAGGCAGACTATATGCACACTATGACATGTTCTGACAGGTTCTGTGGCTCCAGCATTGCCAGATCATGCGTAAACATTTTACAGCACAAAGAACTCATAGCGTTTTCCTCAAGCGACACAGTGTTAGCCTATACTTTCGGCAATGTTATTGCTTTCGCAATGATTCTCTGTAGCCTAAGTATAACTTTCACTGCTAGATTAAGCTGCTTATGTGCTTTACCATGAATCTGTTACAAAACTGTTTATCAACAAGAAATCAGTTTACATATTTTTAATACGGTGTCGGAGATGTAATCACAACCGCTGATAAAATGTGAAATATCTCATTTTTGTTGTGTGACAAATATGATGTAATGTGATAAAAACGCCATGGTGCTGTTAACTCTTCTTGCTGCGTGTCATGGAGTCGCCAAATTCTGCCCAGAAACTACATTAACTACAAGAAATGACAAATCTGTGCTTGACTCCTTTCACAAAACCAGACAATCCTAAATCTCCGCATAACCCACAAAGCTTTCATTACGCAATAAGACTTCACACCAGGTGGACATCATACCGCACTGCTTCCCTAGAATTTCATTATAAACCTAATCATTGTTTGAGCTGTAATGAAAACCAGTCATCAATGTAATGACTCCAGGCTTGTGGTTTATTTGTACGTACAGAGGAACAGCACTTTCCATTGTCCATAAAAGAGCATTATGAAGAAAAATGTAGAGTTGAGGGGTCTAATGTCAATATACGATATATCCGTGTAAAGACAAATGCAAATTCAAGCTACATAAACAAAACCAGCAGACGGGAGAGGAGAGAACATGTTTTTGCTCTCGGCTATTGTTTGTAATGTGCATTAAAAGGCTGATATGAACAAAATGTCCCGAGGCTAAGGCTTTTCATTCTAATTTTCTACACGAGTTTGAGGAAAGTAAATCTTAACAGCCCCCAAGAAAGCAATGTAATGAGCAAATGCATGCATATGGTCCACTTTAATTACTGTGTGCTTGACTATTAGCCTGCATAAACACACATTAATTAGAGGCCTCGTTGCCATTCATAGTGCAGACGTGTGTGTGATTTGTTGACACTCTGGGTTTTCTTTCTTTTTTTTTTTTTCTTTTTTTTGCAAGAACTTTCTCGAGCCCTGCAGTTATACCACGGACCACTCAAATTAGCTGCATCCCTCCTGTCCTCCTCCATTCCTTCATCCCATTTGCCCATCCTTCACAGCTAACACGGATCACATTTTCCTTCTCTTCACCCTGTTCTGTCTCGGTCACAGATTTTAATTTGGTGTAAATTCACACAGTTCGCAAACACCGCTGTTTGTAGAGATGTCCGTCTCCGTGAGAGGCTCCGTTCTGTTTCACACCTCAAAAGCGGCTGCGCTCCAATTGCAAGACTAAAAACAGGATCGACTCGCAGGGGGTGAAGTGTGCAAGGATGAAGGCATTATGGTCTTGTATGTTTTCAGTTCCAGGAAGCAGTAAGTTGAAGATATAAAAGAACAATTTGATTCGCCACATGAGAAGCTTCGAAGGGGGGGAAAAAAGGACTTGGTGAAAAGTTCTAATAACAGCAGGAGCAAGGTACATGTGAAAAGCACTTCAGATTCAATGGAATCACACCAGAACCCAGACTGACAAAAGACTGTAACATTCATTCTCTCGACCGCTATCTAGAGAATTTGAGTAGTCCTGTAATAAGCCGACAACATAGTCACCCGGCATATAGTCTAGCAGCTCGTTGTGGGTATACTTTAGATGTACATTTGTTTAGATTTGTCCGACACAGCAGGTGTTTGCTCGGATTCAGCAAAATTTCCAGCCCAATTACATCCCAAACCACACAAAAGAAATTAGCTCTAAAAATTTATCCGTTCCTTCTTTTTCTCGGCCTTTTCATGGGAAGCGAAGTCACCATTTCTGATGTATGGACATTATCCACTCCATAATCCCCTCTTTCACACTTCCAGTCATTGCAATATATATTTGCAGTGATTCTGTACACCATAGACACATTGTCTGTGTATACTTTGCCTATGTTTGGAGAAATGTATTAGATTAAATTTTTATTATTTACTACTAAACAAAATCACAAAGTAGCCCCATTTGTCAACCCCGTCATTAACTCCCCTTTCCACAGTGTGCATGGGGCAGCGTGATTCCTGGCCCAGTGGGCCTCCATTAGAGCCTGTTGCAGTTCCTATTTTTGACCACTGCCTGCATTAATAACTCCACAGAGATAAATGCAGTGAGTATCCATAAGTAGTGAACGCTCTCTACCATGATTACGCAACATCTAGAAATGCAATCGCATTAACAGGACATCTATGGAATAGCAAAATGTTTCTTTAATTGTTGGTCACTCAAAAGAGGTAATTAGGATTCCGACAGAATTTCAGATGTCAGGAGGGCTTTATGAAAATTAATATTTGTTAAACAGCTGATCTAAATGGTGAGGCTTTGCCCATCCTGCGCCTATGGACAAGCCTCCACTGCTTTCATTTCGTTTCGTTTAGCATGCTAATGTTAAATTCATCTTTGACATTTTCTACTAATATCCACTGGTCTGTTACCCACGCTTTCAATTGTTTGATGAAATATAAAAGGGAAAGGAGCTTGCGATTCCTTCAGACGATGATTGATGGTAAAGCACTTCGGGCTGCCGAAATCTCACAGCTGGGGGCAGCTTCTTGAAGAAGGAGGCAACAGGGTGGCGTTTGGCGGAGCTCTGACAAATAATGAGGCATTGTGAACTTTTCTTTGACAGAGGTGACATTTTTGTGTAGCTTGAAAATAGAAGAATAATGGGGAACAACAGGGAGTTTACACTTGCCTCCTCTAAGGTTGGCAGATCTGAGAAGAGAACAGAGGGTACAAGCCAAAACCAAAATAAAATGGCATTATGTTAGCAGAGAACTAAACAAGTCAATCTTAAAGAAACCTAAAACGAGAAGATAAGTAAAATAATAAATCAAAAGACAAAGGGAATACATCATGTAACAAGAACAATCTAGTACATAGTAAGTAAGGGATAAAGCACTTCAAGACATGTGGTTATATGAACATAATAAATAGGGGAATGATATGGGCCAAAATGGAATTACTGTTTGGTTCCACCCCAGAGTTGATTAATTTCCTTTAATACTCATTTTTCATTTCCCGTAAACCACATCAATTTGCCAGGGCCTTCATATAAACAGACCTTTTATGCTAGTTACTACACAGAGTGCTATAAGGATAAAGATGGGAAGGCAGGACTGGGCATAACAAGAGCGTAGCATTAGTATTAGTATGGCACAAGAACCTGGCACACTGATGTTAAAAGCCTTCATGACTAGAGTCTCTCGTTCGGAGCTATTTAAACAGTCCTTCAGTACAGTTGACTGATTACAAGTAAAAGAAAAGGCAGCATACAGATTCGTGACACTTAAATATCGACTTTGGTTTTCACTGTATTTTAATGACTGCAAGCGTTTTACTTAAACAAACGGCTCTGCGTTCCCTAGCAACATATAATACCATGTGACACCGCATACAAGTTCAAAAGCTCTGTCTCTATATAGGCTGTGTGAGGAAAAAAAAAAACTAGACAAAATACTGGGTGATTTCCATTAAATAGGTTTTGATGAAGCTGATTTTATTTAAAGAGAAAATATTGAAAAAATGTCGTGTCATCCTATAGCCTATAATTAAGTCTTAATCTTGTGATTCTTTTTTTTGTTGTTGTTTCTCCCTCATACCAATTTCAGTTATCTATCTCCGTTCCTCTTTCTGTGTCATAACTGTCCTTCATCCATGCTTTTGTTCAAACTCTGATTCGGAAAGACTCCTTGTAGGAGGAAAGTTGCAACCATATCCGCTCTCCGGTGTGAGCGTCATAAGCCTGTGTAGAAGAGTTTATTGCTTACTTTTCATAGCTATTTATTCGGTGCTATTTGTGATTAATCATCCATATTTATTGGAGATGGCAGTTTGCTCCAGGTTGGTGTTGGAGAAGCATGTTTGCAAACTGGAAAAAGTAATGAGATGTTTATTCATAATAACACAAGTGGTGGCACTAGCACTATTTATTTTTTTTCCAGAAATGTGTAATTATAAAAAGGAGGATTCGGCTTCTGTGCTGCTAAAATTAGATTATGCAACACTGATATGAAATCAGGATTCTGTAATCTCTGTAAAAAATCAGTGTGACTAGCTGTGCAATTATTTTTGGAATAGTAGTGTAGTTAGATGCATGCGCACACACACACACACAAAACCTGTCATGATGCTAAATGGCAGTCTCTTGGATAAGCTGACATTTCGATCCCTGTTGGCTTTTTCAATTAAAGAGACATTATGTTCAAGGGGGAACTACAGAGGCTTCCAGGCTTTCTCTCTCTCTCTGTCTCTTGCTGAGGACTGTGGAGGATGGGGGTTTGAACGGTTGCTGAGAGCATCTTTTACTGACACTGTCTGGCTTACTTCTCCTTTTTAGTTGTGAGTTTTCTGATAAGTTAATTAACCTGCATACAAGTTTAGCAGGTTAGACCCATGGCTTTGCACTGCCAAGGGTCAGCAAATACCCTTTTACAAAGGATACAGGTGAAGATTTTGCCAATCTCACTCTCCTCCATGGCTGTATGTTTTTTCCTGTACCTTCGGTGTCTGATGACAATTGCCTGGATTCTGTTGGTAATAAGGTTGGTGCATCAATTATCAAATCGCATCTTGAATGAATAAAGCCATTGCTTCCCTTTCAGAAACCCAATTTGTTGACCAGTTAATTGAATCAGGACTGACGATCAATGGTGTGTTTTATTTAGTGTTACCCTGTCCAAACATTCAAAGAAAGTTGTGTTGTCTAATGTACCACCATTTACTAAAAGTAAAATGCTAACGGGTATTTTGGCTAGGTATGGTAAATTAACTGATTATGACTCTTAACTCCCAGTTTGATCCCTTAAATGTGTCAGAAAAGCTGATGATTAATGGCAAGGAATATGGTATCTTCATTAGTTCTGAGATGATGCAGTGCTTCCTGTGTAGTAAACAAGCGCACAGTTGGCAAATTGTGGCAAAATTTAAATCCATCAGCTGATTCCGAAAGTAAACAATGACCGCATTCAGGAAGGCAGTTCAGAAACCAAAGGAATGGCAGCAGAGGGCAGCGGCAGTTCTACACAGGTTAATGACACAACTGTACTGACTAGAATGTCAACGATAACATTAAGAATGTTTAGGAATCTACTGCTGGTCAAACTAGTGAAATTGTTGCTAATTCAGACAACACGGAGAATACAAATGGGGCTGTTGATGAGTTGCAGGATGGAAGTAGTGTTATTACATTTACATCATTTAGCAGACACCCTTATCCAGGTCGCTTGGTAGTGCGGGGATTTTAACTCATGACCTTCCAATCACTAGCCCAACATCTTAACCTCTGAGCTACCAAAGCCTACCATGCGCTGTAAAACAAACTCTTAAGACAAGTAGAGAAAAGAGGTCAAATAAGTAGCACTGAAAATGGAGCAACACCACCTAGTTTTTTTGTTCTCCTTTTACTTCTTTGTAGTATCCATGGCTTGCTTTACTATGGGCTCTTT
Source organism: Notoglanidium macrostoma (assembly GCA_030068235.1). Taxonomy (NCBI): domain Eukaryota; kingdom Metazoa; phylum Chordata; class Actinopteri; order Siluriformes; family Auchenoglanididae; genus Notoglanidium; species Notoglanidium macrostoma. The sequence goes on along the minus strand of JAQQZR010000039.1, from coordinate 22,342,741 downwards.
AAATATCAATAGATGCCGAGATCAAATGAAAAGGCTTTCTCTTTTTAATCTTATTTGAAAGTGTTAAATGTCACAAGAAACACCCACAGATCTACAAAATCAGGCAGATTGTCAGAGGGAATGGAAGGGCCAGGTCTTTTTAGGCTATGGGTCCGAGACCATGGCTCTCCTAATTCAAGTTCAGAACACAACCTATTTTATCAACAAGCTTAACTCTGCTTTATCAGATTGCTCTAAAAACAGGCTGATCCTTTCATCTGGGGACTTTAATTGTCGAGTCGACCATACTTTAGATAGGAATCATGGTTATCCCTGTCCGGAATCAGCTGTTTCTTAAGCCTTTACTTATATATCATGGCATGGTTGATGTGTGGAGAGAACAGTTCCCTAGAGACAGGTGGTATACTTGGGTGAGGGGAGGCTCTTTTGTACTTTCATGAGGATGGCTTGATCAGATCTACATCCAACGGTCCCTCAGGGGACTTTTTTTGACAAAGTTGGATGTTTCCCCACCTTTAAGTCAGACTATCTCATAACAGTCTCCTTTCCTTTTTCACACACTACTCGAATTCTTCTCACTGGGTTTTTCGATACTATGTTATTGCAGGATCATAACTTTGTACTTTCTTTTACCCCCTTCTGGGAGACCTGGAGAGAGAGTCAATGGTGGGATGTGGGTAAGAGGAAGTTCCATGTTTTCTGCAGGCAGTACACTTTGAACAAGTTGTCTGAACTGCAAATGAAAATACATGTCATGTAACAAGAGATTGTAGACCTCAGTAAGAGAGATGGCGTGGACATGACTGAGGTTATCAAAAGAAATAAAATCCTGCTAGGCAATCTGTGGGAGGAGAGAGGGCATAGCATTCTGGTCCGAGCCCGATTCACACAGTTGAATGATATGGATTTACCAACTTCTTTCTTTGCCCAAGAAAAGAAGAGGGTGGAGATGAAGCTGATCACATACTTAAAATTACCAGATGGAGGATTTACCACAAACACTAGGGAGATCTTTTCAAGTGCTTTGGGGTTCTATCAGGACCTATACTCTGCCAAGACTTGCGAACCATGTCCAATGGACCAACTCTTGAAGGAGGTCCCACACCTGGCAGAGGAAGACCTGTGTAACCTGGAATGAGTTCTATCCTTCAACGAACTGACTGATGCAGTTGAGGAGCAGGTAGTTGTGAAGTCAGCAGGGCTGTATGGGCTGTCTGAAGAATTTTGTAAGAATTGCTGGACCCTTATTGGGTCAGATCTTCACACGGTCCTCCTGGAATTCTTGGAGCACAAAATTCTGCCCCTCACTTGTAGGAGGGCAGTAATAACATTGCTCGTAAAAAAGGGTCTAGGGGTACCTTAAAAAAATTCTTGAACTATTTTATTGCTTGGACCTGATTACAAGAATTTTTTCTAAAGCATTGACCGACCATCTCAAAGCAATTTTAGGTAAGATCATTCTCAAGGACCAGTCCTAATGTATCCCAGGATTTTCCATTTTTGACAGTCTCTTCACGGTAAGAGATATGCTGTTTCTTATCAAGACCCATCAGCTTGATGTGGGCCTTATCTCCTTAGATCAGGAGAAGGCTTTTGACAGAATGAATCATAGATACATTTTCAAGGCTCTTAAAGCCTTTGAGATTTTCCCTTACTTTTCATCATGTATTAAACTTTTATACACAGATGTGTATAGTATGTCGATCAATGGAGTTCTGACAAGACCCTTCTTGGTAAGCGTGGGCATTCAGAATGGCTGTAGTCTCCCCATTGAGTCACTGTTGATTCAGCTGAGGAGTTATCTACAAGGCCTCATAGTTCATAGTTCCATTACAGAAAATTAAGTTAAAAAGTAAAATTAAGTTAATTGCATATGCCAATGATATACATAACTGTACTACGATCACAAGAAGATTCCAAGGAACTGCTCTTGTCCTTGAGTACATTTCAAAAGGCTTCCATGGCAAGAGTCAACTGGTGGAAAAGTCTGTCCCACTTGTTGGGTCAATGGCAGAGTACGGACCCTCCTCAACTGCCCATACAAGTCCAGTGGAGGAGAGAAGGACTCAAGCTCCTCCGGGTATTATTTGGCACAGAGCAGTATATGCGTAAGAACTGGGATGGGCTGCCTGAGGTGGTATTGGGGAAACTACAGCAATGGGAGTGTGTGTTAGTTGTGAATAATCTGACTGCTTCAATGTTGTGGCACCAACTAACTGTTTTAAATCCACCCAGTGACCTCCTGATCACACTTGCTATTCTTTTTCTAGCTGTATAGCTGTAATTGCTTTTATCTGGATATTAAGGTATTTTTCTTTTTGCTTTCTTTTTGCTTCTTCTTCATCTCTCTCTCTCTGTTCCTCTCCTCTCCTCTCAGTGTGAGCAGGCATTTGTTCTGTTTTTGACATTAAACCCAGTAGGATCCATGCAGGGAGCCGTGTTCTTACATTATTTGCTTGTATAATAAACTATAATGCATAACATGAAATGTATAATCATATTAAATGTGTGTAATTTTCAGTCTTTGTAATATTATTGTTGGTGGGAACAGTGTTTCAGGACAAACGCATAATGAAGCCTGTGATTCTCAGAGCTGCCGATTTCTCGAATCTGATTCGTCAGAAGATATTGACTAATCTTCTCTAACAGCAGCTCTGACAATACTTCTGTTCTCAAGGCAACTCACAGGTTCATTTGAATGCATTCGTTCTAACATGTTAATCATTTCTACAGGAGCAATTCATTCACAGGGAATTGTATGCTGGATGCTCCACATAATCTAAACCTAATAATAAAAATGGATTTTAAAAAGCGCCACTATTTGAACGAAGTCTCCAGGGTCAGCACTTTTGTAATGCTTTCCAGTTTGTCAGTAACATGACAAATTGTATTCATTTTATTTAATTATTTATGATCTCATTAACTTTAAAAAAAGAAAAAAGACATGCTGGTTAATGAATGATTGTTTATAGGTGCTATAACATAAGTGACAGATGATGACAAATGAACTAACTTTTTTTTTTTCCCCATGGATGTTCCACAAGAATCAGTGCAACTATAAATAGATGAAAAATTATGGTGTATTGTTCTTTATTAAATTGAAACTTGTAATCATAAGTAAATTAGAGTAATTCGAGAGAAATAAAACACTTCAGGACGTGACGTTATCGGGAAAATAATCAACTTCAGGGTGGTAACTGTGATTATTTCCCTATAACAGCTCAATCTGTAGTCTGCATGGTGTCTAGAACATCTATGGGATTACTTTATTAGGGGAGAACATTTGGGGATTATTAGTTGGGAACAGGAATTATTTTACTGTATGCCTCCAGTGGTTGGAAAGCAGCTTTGAGAAAGAAAAAAAAAACCCAACTCATTCCACTTGGCCTTAAATCAAAGGTGAAGTGATTTTAAGGAATTTAACGACTCCTGCATTTTGTAATAGCAGGAGAATCATCTTGTAGGTTAGAAAATTGCACAATACCCCTAATAATGATTCATACCATTTAGACCAGATCCAGCTATCCAGCTGTGTGAAGCGTGTTTTTCTGAAATGAACATGACACATTAACCTAACTTAAAATATTAAAGCACTATAAAATATTCAGATGAATGAGTTTTCTGAGAGAGAGAGAAGAAGCATTAGTGAGTTGAACTTGACTCGGCTGGGGCTCAGAATGAAGACTTGGTGATTAAAAGAATAAACGCGTTAAAGGAAAGATATCGAGGACAGCTCCTATGGTCACATTAGATAGAAACCAACTCTGATATTTTTATGCATCATAAGTCAAGTCAACGTTATTTATAAAGCACATTTAAAACACAGGTGGTGCAGTAAGGTGGTTCTGGGTTCGGGCCTGGCAGCCGACTGGGCGGAGTTTACACCTTCTCCTAATGCCTGCATGGGTTTCCTCTGGTTTCCTCCCACAGCCCAAAAGTAGCTTGAGAGAAGTTGGATTTAAAACTTGTATTCTAAAACTGATATATTCTTAGAACGTGGTGTAGACACGGGTTTGCTGTGTTGATGCGATGCACGCTCGAAGAGGAGTGAATTCGCTTGATGAATATGGAGAAATGGTGCCAGTCAATGTTAATCCAGGAAGCTGAGTGCTATTCGTATTGATGGATGTGTGAAAAAGGCTGCGAGGGCCAGAAACAGGGATATTAGCTGCAGTTAAGGGAGCTAACAGATATTTAATTGACATTCCGCTACTGATTTTCGTCCCGCTCCTGGCATCGATAAACAAACTGCATCGAGGAATTAAACGAGTGGAAAATAAAAGGAGCACACTAAGAATGTTGAGTTTGGCATGTTCAGAAAATGTCAGGGACAGCTGTACACTGCAATGCATGCTGGGAGGCTCATTTACTCTGCAGCTGTGCAATACCAAATATATAGTTATGTGAATAACAAGCTTAGTGGGGCAATTTCATAGAGACTATATTGACTATATGGATAGTCAAGTTTTGTTAGCTGGTGCTTTACATGTGTGTTATAAAAAAAAAAAAAAAGAGTTGCGGAAATACCATGTTAATTTCTAATAATTTAATACAAACAAATAACACGTCAAAAATGAACGCGGATCAATCCCGCTCTATGATGCCCCTTGACCCCACAGGTCACTAGGATTTTAACATAAAATACGATCGTCCAGAGTAGCTGTGAGACGTTAATGGAAATTTTACATTTACAAAAAACATCCAGATAGAACTGTTGCTAAGAGAACCCTTGTGTGCAGTAAGGAATTTCCGTACCATCGGCGTACCTCAAGCCTAAAATATCGAGCGCGTAACGAGCGCCTAACATAATGTAGGAAATGCAAAACCAAAATGAAACGATGAGCTGGCTGGGAATTCTCGACATTTCCCTCAAGCGTATTATAAAACTACGAAGAAAGCTTTACACCGCTAAAATTACAATATATTAACATGCCGCCGCCATTTCTGAAAAAAAAATCAGCAAACACGTCACAGCTTTCGGAAAAGTCCCACGTACAAAGTCATGAATAGCGCAAGAGGTTGGCGTTCATATGGACGTTTCTCATGAATACGGTAAACACGACTCCTTTAAAGGCAGTATATATCTTCCGGTGAAATATCTGCAAACAGCGTTTAATTTAGATTGATTTTATTAATCACGTGAATATTTGTAAACAAGAGACCTGTCTATAGATATAGAAGAGTACAATAATGCAGATGAAGCAGCGGTACAAAGTAACATTAACTAGATATAATAATATACGCATAGTGTAATAAAAATGATAATTATATTCGCACAGATTTGTGTGTACGCCAATCAGAAAAGACGTATAACCTAAAAACGTACCCTTCTTTTATTGTAATCACAGACTTCACATCTCTTATCTAGCCTGATACGCACGATTCGCTTCATCACCAAACACTCGAGTCCTTGATGAGGTGAATTAAGTCCTTATCTTGGAAAAGAGGAGGGAATGGAACATTAAGTGGTGCAAAAGCCTGGCCCTCTAAATTATGAATAATGACTCTGACATCCAGGTAACTGTCTAATTTGATTTAGTCAGGACGGTCTCCTGAGTGTCTCTGCTCTGGCAGTGAGAACCACGTTCGTTTGCCAGCATGTGCAATATACATGGATTTTAGCTTGGCACACTTGGAGCAGAAATTACTAACAGGATTTCGACAACATGCTTGAAAACGAGCTGCATACTCTTTAAAAGTGCAGTTGCATCTTAGGCCTGTGTAACAAAAATAATCAACAGCAAAAAAATAAAAATGTCCAAAGCAAGCTTCTGTGAATATGCTGCGTATATATGATTAATATTGCACAATATTACATAAAACAATTACTTTTCCAATTGAATTTGTAGTTATTTGTATGAAAATAAAGGAGTCATGTGGTTAAAAAAAAAGTTGGTGACGTACAGACAAGTGTATCACGTGAAAACGTGAACGTACCCGTGGCCATAACTGAATCACGCGAAAATATTATAAGCGAAAAGAATTGTGTAAAAATTGCATGTGAAAATCAATAAATCATCTGAAAAGTACATATAAATGTTTCGTGCGGGAGGGGAATGAATCATAAAAATTGCAGGTGAAATTTAACGGGTTGTGTAAAAATTTAGATGCGATTATAAAAGAATTGTGAAAAAAGTCTAAATCTTTTATTTGTCAGTTGGACAGCCGAGGCGTGGAAAACTGCACGTTGAAATACTCACGGTAACTGCGCTAACAAACACTGGAATTCACGTGAAAATAAATGAGTTGTGCAAAAAATTACATGTGAAAAATGAATCACGTAAAAAAAAAAATCGCATGTGAAAATAAATGAATTATGTAAAAATCGTGTGTAAAAAATGAATCATGTAAAAATCACACGAGAAAATTTATGAATTGTGTCAAACTCGCACGTGAAAATTAATGAATTGGTTCAAAATCGCATGTGAAAATAAATGAATTATGTAAAAATTCTGTGAAAAATTAATTGTGTAAAAATTGCATGTGAAAATAAATGAATTGCGTGTGTAAATAAATGAGTTGTGTTAAAATAAATTCATTATGTAAAAATGGCACGTGAAAATTAATCAATTGTGCAAAAAATTACGTGTGAAAAATGAATCACGTAAAAAAAAAAAAAAATCACGTGTGAAAATCAATGAATTGTGTCAAAATTGCGTGTGAAAATAAATGAATTGTTTGTGAAAAGAAATGAATAACTATGTAAAAATCGCACGTGAAAAATCATGAATTGTGTGAAAATCACGTGAAAATAAATAAATTGTGCAAACAATTCTGTGTGAAAAACGAATCACGTAAAAAATCGCGCGTGGATATAAAGGGGTTGTAAATATCGCATATGAAAATAAACTAATTGTGTAAAACCTGCATGTGAAAAATGAATTTTTGCAAAACAGATCAATTACAAATTCATGTGAATATAAATTAACCATTAAAAGAAAAAGATGAAGTGAAAATATCTTTTATACATTTATGAAAATAAATTTTGTTTACAATTGTGAAATTAAATGAATTGTTTGTATTAAAAAAAAAAAAAAAAAAAAAATGTTAAAAACCAGCATAAACTACTTGCGAAAGGCCTGCATTGGGGAATGTGTTAAGAGCCATGTGTAAATTTCACGTGACCTCTGCAGGACTTTTCTGTAAAGGATAACGCTCCAGTGATTAGCATGTGTACGTGCATCAATTTGCCTGAATGCCTAAAGGTGTTAAAGCATTAGTAAGGGCTTGACGGAAGAACCGTCTATAATTTCCTATCAATTTAATATTTTAAACGTAAGTGTTGAAAAATAAGTTGGGCACGGTTCTGCTTTCCATTTGCCAAAACAGTACATTAAAGCTGTGTGCTTCGGTGCATTTCGGAAAATGTATTAGCTGAACATTTTAATGATGAGCTATAAAAAAGTTCAGCGTTGGACCAAAGTGCCAACGGCCTGTGCTTTGAAGTGCTGACAAAGTGTTCCTATAGAATTACTCGGTTCTGCGCCGTGTCCCTGCGAGAAAGACGTCTTTAATGAGGAGTGTTCCTCGCTGCCAGAGATTCAAAGCCTTTGGGAACGATTTTTTTGGCTTGTCAATCATTCTGCAGCTCGCTGTTGGAGAAGCCAGGCTCGGGTATAGCTCGGACCGAGTGCTGCTAACCTCGCTGAAGGAACCCGAGAGGTTACGAGAGCTTTATGGGTGTTAAACGAGTAGCACTTATAATGATGAACGGATGATGTCAAAGTCATGTTGCATTGGGTATGAGGGTCTTCTGAGTGAGTATGAAACACTGATTACAGTCCCTGACTGGAAGTTTATTCCTGTGCTATTACTTCTAATCCGAACAGGGTGAATTAGCCTAAGGTGGGAATTCTTAGGCTAAATTTTACGCAAACTCCCCCTCTGAAACATAATAATAAATTAACGTGTCCCACAGTGTTCCTATATTTCAGACCAATTGTCAACTGACCCAGTGAGCTATTCTGAACTGAACACCACCTCTATTATCAAAGGTTAAAGGTTCAAGGAAAATTATAGAACAGTAAAGTCATTTTGAATGGCGTTCCAAGGGCGCTTGTATTTAGATACAGTTAACACAACTGAACACAAGTTTAATACAGGTGTTATATTCCGTGAAAGAACTGGCTAGTTAGTCTTGCTCACTCGGCTAGCTAATGGCTTACCTGGAAATGTTGAGCCAGGAGTCAGGATTGCCAAGTCTCCAGTGTTCCTGTGCAATCTGACCAATCGATTTCAGAATTATTGGCACCTTCTGCGTACAAAATTGTCAAAAGCATGTGGTGGTGGAACCATTTTTTCATCTTTTCATCTCATTTGACAGCAAACTTCACTCACGTCCATTTCTGCTTGTATGAAAGAAAAGATATGGCTTCCAAAATATGTTCTTGGCTGCATAAAGTGGTGTATAATTTGACCTGATCATAAAAATGATGAGCCAGAGCTAAGAATCGGCTTCCTCCAGCGATCGTCTTCCTTACGGTCACCGCAGGAGCGCCGTTCTTCAAACAGACGCGGCGCCGGCTCGGTACTCGTTTCATTATGCGTCTCATTGAATACGAATACACGGAACTGAATCTTACACATCTTATCAGGTACGAGGGGCTAATTTGATTCCACCCAAACGCAACACCGATGTCTGCTACACAGCAGAAATTGGAAAAGTGAGCAGTCTGCTCACGTCAGATGGCATTTGTTTTCTCTAAATCTACTATTCCTGTTTCTACGAAGATTTATTAAGCGCCTCTGGCTCTACCGAATGGGACCCGGCGTAATACAAACTCCTGCTAAAGAATAATGTAACATAAAGCAACAGAGCCAAATGTTCTATTGGTTTCAAGCCAAATATATACTGTAAGTAAAGTATATTATTCTGTATCGGCTGCGGGCTATAGCATCACTCCCGAAGATAAATCAGGGGGGCTATGGCACGAGGCCCGAAGAGAAATCATGCAATAATATTCCCAGTGTAGTAAGTACCAGCACCAGCTCCCTTATCGTAATTCCTGAAGGCTCACTTTGGTGACAGCCACATATTTGTTATGTGAAGAGTAATTACTTTTCTATGGCGGCTGCCTGCACTAGCTGATGGTGTGTAATTCTAAAGTGATAAATCATCACCGTCTCTCCAGACAGGCAGGAGCATAAGGTTTCTGTGTCGGGGGGTGATGGGAGAGATTTCTTACAAATCTGCATGCGGCTTTTGATATCCCAGGGGAACGAGGGTCTGGCATACACCAGCCGCCAAATCTTTTGGACACAGCACCACGTGGAGGGTGACTAGTTTTGAAGATGATGTGGTATTATGCATTGAGCAAAGCGAATCAAATTCATTTTTATATTTAAAAATTTTTTTCACAGTATCGAGAACCTTTTGTACGCTTTCGGCATTTTCGCAACCGGCTTCACGGGTGAGCTTTAAAGGATGCTTACCTTACAATTTCCAAATAGCCGGCGCTCTTCTAGTCTGGGGAGGCAGATTCATTAAAGTAACAGCGCTTTATTCACCACCACTGAGTTTCCACGGTGTTAATGAAATGGACGCTATTATTTGACGATGTCTTACGTTTGAAGGTGCAAAATATAGATATACTTTAGAGATAAATAGATCAATAGCACAGGTTTTCTCCCGCTGGGTCAGTGCTCTGTAGCGCCACCTCTGGCTGCGGAGCACAGCTGCAAGTCTCCGTCAGTCTTGGAAATCTGGATCCAGATATGGAGACCTTTCGGCTATGTACACGTTACCATGCTGAAGTGACTCGGATCTGATTTTTTTTTTTTTTGCCTTAATGTGATGTTTTCAAATCCAAACTTTTCAAATCAGATTGGAGGCACTTTCTGATTCGTGACCATGCGACACGAACGCGCACGCTCAGATCGGATTCACGTGGATTTTCGCTTATACATTGCTCTAAGCGTGGTCGTCATGAGCCAGCACGGTGTTCTGTTGAATTGTGCTACCTATCGAGATACTCTGCTTAACAGTTGCGTGTTAGGGTTAATACCATGTGACGTCTCACAAATGTCTCGTGCAAAAACGTATCAAAGCATCGTATCGTAAGCATAAAATCGGAATTATTTTTAAACAACGAGGCTTATAATGTGAACGTGAATAAGAGAGATGACTGCGCCGGAATTCATCCTACAGCTAATTTTCATCCCACACTGTAACATTTTAATAGATACAGGCAGCATGGACAGATTGGCATTTTAGTGCCATATATTGTATTAATTTAATATATCTGCTTGTTCATCATTCATTCATCTTCAGTAAGCACTTCTTCCTGGTCCGGGTGGTGGCAGATCCAGAGTTTATTCCAGAAACGCCTTGCATGAGGCAGGAATACAGCCAGGACGGGATGCCATGCTTACACTCGTTCACACCTGGGGCAATTCGGAGTCAGCAATGCATCTACTGACATGTTATTCTGAAGTCGGTGGAAAGCAAAGATCCCCGAAGAAAGCCACATGGACAAAATCTGCCAGTACAGTCTGCAACCCGAGCTCGGGATCAACCCGTAGAGCCTCGAGCTGTCGAGTCCATTCCAAAGATCCGAGAGATATACATAATGTCTTCCTTTGCGCTTGTGTGACAACGAGGGACGAGAAAAAACCTTGCATTCAGTTTTAATGACATACAGACAGACATAGGCGTGTTCATAATGGCAGGCAAGAACTCACAGACATTTTTCTTAAAATTATTTAAAAAAAAAAAATAATAATAAATAAATATCACACACACACCTTCATCCATGCAAACATATTTCAACATGTTGCATCACTGAGAGAAAAAGGATTTCAGCTCTCGGCTTTCGCTAGAATAAATCCACCTCTACGGAGATGATGAACAGCCAGGAAGAGCTGCTGAGGAGAGGCGGAGAGCGAGAGCGTTCTGCGGCGAGGACGTGGAGAAGTGGCAGTTATGCACCTCGGCGTGTTAAGCGATAAGCTCATCAGTGCTGAGTTTGCAACAGAGGTGATTAAAATTCACCAGCTCAACACCTCTCTCCCATCCATTACACTCCAGCACTTTAACAAGGTCGCCCGAGTCTCTCGACATTCCCGAGTGCGGATAGAACACAGAGTTCATCCTTTAAAAGTTTGGGGAAGTGTGGTGGTTCACGGAAATGCTCGCGCTCTCCGGATGGCTTGGTCTTTCTAATGTTTTCGTTTCATGGTGCTTAGATCGACACCTCAGGCTGACCTTCGCGCGCCGCCTTTCTGCAAGCGGTTTCGATATGGAGCTGCGCTGCATCGCCGAGTGACCTTACGAATGTAAACGCACTTTTGAAGGCAGCCTTACAGCCTTCTGATCAATCTTATGTGTTTGTCACTCAACGGCTAAACAGAGAGCAGACAAAAGACGAACGGAATGGCGTCGGTATGAACTCACACACCACAAATCATTCGCACTCACGCAATAAATATTCAGCCATTAACAACAACAACAACAACAACACATCGGATCTTTGAAATAATCAGCTATCGTCAGGCCTGTTACTAATCACAGTCGCGTTTTGTTCGGCTGGCCATTTTTAGTCCGCGTGCACTGGCTACCACGGGAGAATACAGGAACGTTTCTTAATCGTAAATTACAGCACCAATTATTTTTTCCCCACTTCTCTTACTTCCTGTTTCTTATTCCACAAATAAACAAGGAACAAACGCAGCTGTAAATTCCTTCGCGTTCATACTTATATATACACACCGCACTTACAAAACAATCAAGCTTTGGATTTCTGCATGAAGGTTAAATGTTAAAATCAGGCCAGTTATTAAACCACTCTTATTCAGATCTCGGAGTAAAAGTGTGGTAATAATTATACCACAGCGCTGTTCAATTCTCTATTCTGATTGTCAAGGTTCTAAAACATTATCTTTTCTATAGCAACTGCTCATACGCTGGGACTTGTATGGTGGATTTGTATTTATTCACTTCAGGACAGAGAGGCTGGAGAGGGAAAGACTGTTTATAGCTGCTGTAACGTAAGCGATAACAGGCACTGATTTGTTTCGTGGACCTTGAAGGTAGCTATAAATGGACAACAAGTATAGCGCGGTGTTCAATAATAAATAAAAAATTGCGATTATTAGCAAACTGCTGTGATATGAGAGGAACAAAACACTTCCCAGGCATTTAACAGCACATCCTGTTGTGCTTTATTCCTCACTTTAGACGCGCTACAGATACAGACTGACTGTAAAATACGAAGTACCGATTTAAACAGGCGACTTTTAAAGATCAAGGGAACGTTCCAGTGTTGCGACCTCATCTCGCATCTGTAGTGCATGTGTCATGACCACAGATAAATCTGCTTAGAAATGAACGCTTACTTGTTGAACTCGGTAAGTGAACGTTTATTTTCCGCCATCGGTTTTCCCATTATTGTCTCAGTGCGGGAAAACGTCTCTGAATGCTGTGGTGATCAGACACACTGTACGCTACAGGTGCAGGAAATGAGGCTTAGACTGTGGAAAAAAGCCGGGACTAACCCGTGTTCGTCGTTATGGCTTGGTCCGTGACGAACCTTTTGAGTGCAGTTGGAGCTGCCTGGTGTTTACTGAGAAATTCCGGTAAACAACCCAAGTCTGCGTCATTTTCCTTTGAGGTCATCAGAAAGCATCCGTGGCTCAAGTGCTTCTCCTAAAGCTCGGTGCATTTGCAGAGTGCCTCTTAATTCAGGGGAAAATAAGCAGGCTTGTTGTTCTGATGCACGGTATAGATGAACAAGTTCCCTGGCTCGCTCTCTCACACACACGCACGTGCGCAAAAACATATTTAAAGACAGTTGTGTGTGTACAGTAATAACAGAGTACCTGAAAGACTGAATGGTTATACGTATGTTTGACGCATGTGCTCTGGGAGGCATTTACACATCTATTTGACGCGGATATGAAACGGACGAACATGTAAACGACGTCGTCGACGTGCCGCTGCCGTGAAGATTTGGCTACCACAGGTGTGTCTCTCGGATCTCGGAGATGATGTTGTTGGCTTTCTGGAGCGCCTGAGAAGACAAAAGTAGAGTCTTGGAAAACATAAACAAGACAAAAGAAGCAGGAGCAAATGCAAATTTCTGACCAGAGATGTCCGTGTTAGTGCATCAGTTCTAAGATGCTTTTCCGCACACCACGGCTGTACAGCGTTCCTGGTTCATTCTGGTGAAACACTTTGCTGGGTCAGCACCGCGCGCTACCTGACGACCCCCGCATAATTCTAAAACCGAACTTCCTTAAAAGGTTTTGAAAAACATGACCTACTAAACTACTCATTTGTATTCATCATTTTGTTTTTTTTTTACAAATTTCTAACAGCTTATGCAGCTAATTTGCATAACCACCAACTCACTTCCCTCAGGTAGTTCATTAACCTGTTTATGCCTTATTTATCTTACACACACTGACTACACATTCACCTCTAGCATGTGGGCGACCTCGGTGCGCTGCTGTGCCGTTTCCTGAGACTCAATGAGAAGCTCCTGCAGCAGAGGCTGCTTGTACAGCTGACCCACAAGCTCACTCTGCAGATGCTCCTTCACAAAGTTTACCAGGAAGTGCATCACCGCTTTGGGCACACTGAGGAGAGACAGAGAGAGAGAGAGGGAGAGATGAGGGAAAGAATGTCCATGTAGTAGAGAGAAAGGACTGGCTGTGATCCAAGACACCGAATGTACTGTAAGTGGATTATTATTTTTTTTAAAAGGTTGAAATATTTTCAGGATTCAGTGTTTAAGGTTCTACAACGCGACCGGAACGCTGTAAGTTTAAATCTCAGCGCTGCCTGGCTTAATCCCCGAAGAACTAATTGACCGATGGCTTTTGGCAGTCCAATAACATAACATTTAAACGTCATTTAAGTGAAACCCCATTTTGTAAATAGGATATCATTCCAACTCACATAACAGTCCTGCCATTGGCACAAATTACATGGGCGCTGCCTGGTTGTTAACAATTCTTCAGCTGGAGAGGTCCAGAGACGTGACATTTAGCTTGGGAGATACTCATACAGTGTGAGAACGTTTGTCATCTGATTTATGTCGCTGTAACCGAGGCTTGAGAATCGTGCACACAGCCTGTAAGCCCGACATCACACATAAACGCCTTTTTTAACGTCTCTATAAATCCATACTCAATCTCTTTCCATACAAGGCACGCTAAAGATTTAAGTAAAAGGCAAAAGAAAGAAAAACAATCTACATTCTAATAGGCGATGACCTGATTCTGTATACTGAATCATTATGTTAATAAGGTAAATAGTTTTAGTATTAATAGTCTCTGTGTATAGGCTCAGCTTCCTCGAGTTTGTCTCAGACCAAATGCGGAATCAACTCGACCTTTGCCGTCTGACCTGTCCTGGATGTTCTTGCGCACGATGAGGAAGTAGCACTTGATGAGTCGCTGGATGACCTCGCAGTCCCGCTGCTCACGTGCGCTCAGCTTTCGAGAGATCGGCACTGCCTGCGGGATCCAACACAAATCCAGCGGCTGATTTAAAGTTAACGATAAAGGTCATGTTTACAATTATATTATTTTTATGAGTACACCGAGCTTGTCAGTAATTGACAAAATGACCCCTATCCCCTTGAGACCTGTGATGAACTCAGGACACTAGAAGGAGGGTCTAGGATGCTCCCTTTTATTACCGTGTCCAGTAGGTTGACTGCTTTGGTTGGGCTTCCGAATCCGGGCACTGAGCATTTTTCCTCCGTCGGTATTTTATCATTCTTCCAACACTTTCCTCCATCCAGTGACTCGGTCTGGGAATTAATGCACGATGCACGGTTATGTTATATGAAAGTTATATATGTTATATGACCTGAGTGTGTATGTAATATATATGTGGTCTTATATATGGATTTAGGTGTGTGTGTGTGTGTGTGTGTGTACAAATACCTGTTGGCTGTTGACTGAAGCAGACACTTGTGCGGCATCTGTGAAGTCTGGGTGCTTCGTGTTGACGTACGCAAGTTCTATTGCCACAAGATTGTGGACCTGAGACAGAAACAGAAACACACACACGACTGTATTACTATCCTTGTGAGGACCTTCCACAGACGTGCTATGCTAGACTTTAATCTAGTATTTAATCTCAGTAACCGAAAAGATATCTCCTGGCTTGTTTAGCTTCAGTTCTTGTACATTTCTTTTTTCTTTCTTTCTTTTTTTTTTAATATTTTTCCATGCGGGAATAATTCAAAAGGTCCCCACAAGGGCAAACCTGTCACATGGTCCCCATCGAGATGTAAAAACACTGACAGACACGTACAAAGTCAACAAACGCAGTTCTAAAACTCCAGATTGTGCCTGCGTTTGTGTGTGTGTGTGTGTGTGTGTGTGTGTGTGTGTGTGTGTGTGTGTGTGTGTGTGTGTGTGTGTGTGTGTGTGAGAATACCATGTCGTTGGTGATCGGAAGACGTTTCCTGAGTAAACTTGTCACCACCTCCACTATCGAGTCATGCAGTTTAGGAAAGCGCAACAGTTCCTGTGAACACACACACACACACACACACACACACACACACACACACACACACACACACACAATTTGTAGAATCCACACCAGTCTCCTCTCCAGACTGAGGATAAACAAGGCTATTATTTAATATGTGAGCTACACCATTTCCCCCCCACAACCATTATGATCCATTACTCAATATGAGCCGTTATCGTTATCTACACACCTGCGTTCTCATTCGAAAAATATCGACGCTGAATCGGAAAACAGGAAACAGAAGCGTGATAATGTGTAATGAGTGCAAACAGAACGGAGGAGGGGGGAAAAAAAAAAAGATAAGAAGGTGATGATGAGCTGAATTTTAATGAAAAGTCTATGGCTTCCAGAGAGTGTGTGAAAATGATTAGTGTGAGAGCGCCGTGAACTGGGGTCATGTGACAACAGGATGAGTTAACGGCAAAAGACTAACTATGATGGAATTCTAAATACGGTGAAACTGTGTTCAATTACATTTAAGCTTTTTGGTTTAGAGATGCAACACTAATGCAGTACGTGTACAAAAACAAGCGTTTCTGAGTGAGCTGAAATCACTGCAGAAAGGTGAAAGGGGCAAAAGTCAGACGTGACCGCTATTTAATGATAAGCAGCTCACAGCCGTGCCTTCTTGTCTCCTGCTGGCTCACAAGACCGAGGCTCACCAACTCGCAGGTTAAGGTAAAGTCGGCGCGCAGGATATTTGTCGTTTGCATCGTACCTGCCACGGCTCAATAGTAAATGTTACATACCACGAATGAAAACCATGAGTGCGATTAGCATTCGCGTTTAGTGGCCAGCGAGAGAGCGTTTTTTTTTTTTTTAAAGACGTTCCTCAACTGGTAAACGAGTAACCACAAATAGACATGATGAAGTGGCACCGAGTCAAGTGCGCATCACGGTGGAGCGAGCAAAACCAATTACACACCTTCCGCTCAATTTCAGTGTGAAATCGCACCAGAATCTTTTATACTGCTGAAATGAAGATTAATGAAGAACAAGCCCTTCGGAAAACTAGTGATTAGGCTACAACTTTTTATAACGTGTGTGTGTGTGTGTGTGTGTTACCTGCGTGCTGTGGGACGAGCAGTGCTGGATGATCCTCTGCAGCTCCTCATGGACGAGCTCCACGCAGCGCAGACTCGGCTCCTCCAGTCTCTTAATCTGCCTCTTCACCAGCAGCTCGAAGCTCACCTCGGGAACAAACAGCGCTGGCCGTGGACCCTGCGGAACAAGCACGCTGTTACCCAGCATGCACCTGGACAAGGTGGTTCAGACAGTTACGGCTGCATTAATCATCTTTCTATAATTAAATCCTTTCCGTGGATTCAATCCGGGCGCACCGACTGGGGTGAGAATTTGCACGGCAGTTGTTTCACCACGTTATTTTAAGAAACCCGGAGCTGAAAACCTCATTATAAAGAGACACACGAGGCTTGTGCTCTAAAATACAAGTTACTCATGCTCTAATAGAGTACGTGAGGGTCAGTGCAGCGGAGCTGACGCTGGCCAATTTTAACGATTAGATTATCTTTTTGAGGAACAAACGATTCACTCGAAATGACGCCGATTCTGAAAGGAAACGCGCTTTACCGTGGCATTCCGGATGGCGGTGAGAATTTCCATCTCGGTGAGTCCTCCCAGCGGGTCGATGGACTGCAGGGTTCGGCCGAACGTCTCGTGGAATATATAACAGATCCGAGCGCCGCCGCATCTGTAAAAGACGCACAAAAGACGGCCTGAATGGTAGATTGTGGCAACAGACAGCACTTAAGAACAGTTATACACTTCACACATCAGCAGGCTGAGTGGAAATGTACTACAAGCTGGAGTCATATTTCCTTCCCTGAGTGGACGTAATGAGTTCGGTCCTCCAGCTAATTAGCCGCCTGTCATTTTCGCTCAGCTGCACAGAGGAAATGTGTGGCTTTCCATATCTGTCAGACACTCATGCGAAGAAAAGCGGCTCAGTGGGACGCTCCACTCACGGTTTGAGGGGAAAATATATCAGCAACACGACTGCAGGTGGCAGACTTAATAAGGCAGGGTTTCGAAAAGGAAACGGAAGAACAATTGAGAGGCTGGTCCAAGTTGTTTCGCGGATGTTCTGCAACAGTGAAAGTATCTATAAGTGGACATTCTTCTATAAATTAAACCGGCATCCGTCAAAACCACCCTGTCGTCCGATTTCTCCTAAATTTCCTAAAAAAGCCATTTTTCAGTGTGTCGAACACTCACAGCTCAGAGGTCTGGATGTGTCGGGCCGTGCCCTCGATGGTGTTGCAGTAGTCCGTAGCAAACTTGGTAACGATCTGCAGCAGGGTTGCGCTGTGGTCTTCCACCGGCTGCCCGTAGCTGCTCAGCCGCGCCTGGAACTGAGCACTCAGCGCCGTCACGCGCGCCTTTAGCTCGGGCAGGCAGTCGCGGATGTGGTGCATGAGCAGACGGCTCAGCGTGCGTGCCAGGTAGCGTGAGCCACAGCGTGACGCTAAAGATGGATAGTGGCGCTGCAGGAACGCCTGCTCGTCACGCCACGCATCTGCTACGCTTTTCCGAGTGTTCAAGTCATGCTGGCTCCTAAGAAAGAAAGAAAGAAAAAACAAAACACTATTTTGGTTGGCTCTAAAACAATCTGTCCATTCTTTTACTACAGCGTCAATTGAAAATGAACCTGAACCTGAAGATGGGAAGAAAATATAAGATGTTAGTCTGTGTGTCAAGGTGTAAGCTATGGCAAAATCGAACTTTTCCGAGATTCCAAAAAGAAAGTAAATATACTCATAGATAAAAAAAAAAGAAAAAAAAAAAAAGAAAATGATCAAAAATAATGTAGAAATGCTGCCCACTTGTGGACAAAGAAAGCTACGAGCCGTCAGGGTGAGGGATTTGGGTGACTTCTGCCTTCAAATAAAACATGCAACATGTCCAATTGTATTGTCATCATACAGTATCGCTCTGAAAAGTGAAACCACAAATTTAGGACGGGGAATTTTAAAATCCCGTTGTGGCTTTGTGTCTGCTCTGTGAAGGCATCTTTCCCAGATTGTAACGTCAGCGCAATCTTGCTCCAAAGTTCAGATATTTTTGTGCAAAAAGATGAAAAACTTAGCCAAATGAAAAAAATCAATAGGTTAATATTACTGTAAGCTAGACTACAAAGGCACACAACGGATTAATTTCCATGCACCGCCCCTCCAACACCATACAAGGAAGTATATAGAATTTTGTCTCAAGAACCATATTCTGCATATGGCTAGTCACAGACTGTGGCTTTTTCATAAGAATTCATAAGCAGAATGCACAGTGCATCTATAAGTAGTAAAATAACTGTGTATACATATTATCGACTCTGTTTGTTAGGATAATGTTCTGTATGAGCAGTCCTGATAATAGTTTCAGCTGCAAGGCAAATCGCAAGTTTATAAAAGCCTCTCCTTGTTTTGGTGTTTTCCGGAGCTGAGGGTAATGAAGCCTTGGGCGAACAGTCGGTCATGGTAATGTTTCACAGTGAAAATGTTTATATATTTGATCTCTGGACTGTTATTAGACTCTGACCTGTTGACCACGCCGATGATGCCGAGCCTGACGGGGATGATGCGGCCAAGCAGAACCTCGAGTGCGTCCGTCCCAGCATCCATCAGGTCGAGCTTACTCACAACCAGCAGAGTCCTCCGACCTGGTAAAACACACACACACACACACACACACACACACAGTAACAACAATAGCATACATCTTAAAATCCAGTACGCGGCGGTAAGGTTCATTAGTGACAAAACATAGCCAATGTAGAAATACGATGACTCGATTGGAAGACATAAAAGTGACAAAAAGTATGTAGACATTATATAAATCCTCAAAAAGGAATTTGAAAATAACGATAGGACGCTTTTGTCATGTCACCCAACCCTCATGGGATAATTATTATAAAAACAACAAGCCATATATCGCTAAACCCAACACAGACACGGGAGCCATGAGAGCTCTCTCACCATCAGGGTCGACCTCACGGGCCAGCTTCAGCGCGTCTGAAGTGGCCAGGTCCGAGTTCGCCGGAGACACACACAGAATCAGTGAGTTAGGGTTGGAGATGAAGGACAGGATCATCTCCTGAACCTGAGTCTCAATATCTTCTGGCTGGTCACCTACTGGCACCTGAGAAAAGCGACGAATGTGTGAACTCAATCCAAACAGGTTAATGATAAAAAGAAGAATGTGCAGTGAGAAAAAGAAAAGTACCACTGGTTACCTTGGTGATTCCAGGCAAGTCGACCAAGGTGAGGTTTAGAACGTTGGGGGAGTAAATCTTCAGGTGGATGGGTTCTGCGCTGATACCCTGCGCATGCACGTATACGATATTCAGAACATTAATGATCAAAAAATAGAAGACTTAAAAACAAATCCAACCAATGGCGTGGCTCCGTGCCCTTCCGTTATGTAGCAACGGGGCTAAAATTCCTCCGCCATTTTGTCAAATTTAGATTCAAATTTGGACGTTACGCAATAGAGACAAGAGTCAAAGTCAGGTACACTTACTCATTCGGGGTACCCCTACCCCTTTCTCCCAATACCAAGGGCCAGCGTGTCACCAAGGCTGTCAATCACTTCATTCTCAAGTGTAACCACGCTTCTTACAATATAGTCGAATAACGTATTAAAAACGAATTTCTGAGGGAATATAAAAACTGTGCAGATATCAGCACAGGGAAAGATAACTGTTTTGACGAGAAAACTGACATGGAAACTAAGATGTTTTTTCGTTGCGACACACTGGGATGGGCGGAGCTAAACATTATACCGCAGCCAGCCAGCAGGGGCGCTAGACCTGCGGCGGCTTCACCGCTTAGAGGCGTTACGCTGTCCGTGCTTTTGAAAGTCACTCCGAATGATGTGAGGATTGTCATTTGTCATTCGAATGTCACATGACCCGCACAAGCTTAGCCTCTGTGAGACGGTGTACACATTTACATCAGGGGAGAACTATTCCGAAGCAAGATGTTCATTTACGAATATTACACTGCGTACTTCATGTCCAAGTGATGGAATTTCACTGTTTTGAAGGTAAGTATTGACTTATATAAAAGTGGGTGAATAAAAAGTCATATTCCGCTTTGCCCACAGCTTTCCGTATTTGCATGCAGCTCAGTACCTTGTTGTTAGTGGTGCGTTCAGTCTCTTCCTCGATTTCATTCCGAATTTCGGTGAAATCTGTAAAAACCTGTCGACCACAGGGACAATCATTTCAGCTCAGCGTCATCATTCGCACACGTTTCACGTGGGGAAAATTCTTAACCAGAAAAAAGATATATATAAAATAATATTTACATTTACATGTATGGTATTTGATCCAGAGCGACTTACATAAGTGCTTTGAAGTCTCTGTCAGTAAATATATTCTGATACTGGTTCAGGGCTAAGAACACTATCACACTAAAAACTGTTGGCAAGTAATACAGAAAAGGGGTTTTCTTTTTTTTAAATGAATTATAAATAAAGTGCTAGCCCAAGTACTTCCGAAAGAGGTAGGTTTTTAGTCTTCGTCTGAAGACACGCAGTGTTTCTGCTGGACAGGACTGAGAGCGTTAAATACCTGGTGTTTGCAGTGAAGGAAGCTGCCCCATTCCTCAGCTTTGATTCCTGTAAGGAGAAATAAAAGAAGGATGAGTTAATCAGCATTTAGCGTGTTTATGAGAGAACTGGGGTGGAGGGGAGATGAACAAGAAAACTGTTCGATCAAGGCTTCAATTCAAATTTCATCCGCTTCTCTTTGCGCAACAATGAGTTTCATAATTGGCAAAAAAAAAAAAAAAAAGGGGGGGAGGATAATGTAGTGAAGATGTAACCCACAGCCTTTCTGAAATTAAACAATGAAATGATGAACGAAATGTAGAAACGTGGATGTAAAAAAATAAAATGCTTGGCAGAAGCAAAGCGAACGATGTGAAACCGATGAACAGCCAGGGAGAGTTCATGCAGATGAAAGAGTTGTTTAGACACAGAGACCTGGGAAGCTGCACTGAGAGTTTGCTTTGGTCCCATTTTCTGTGAAACAGGAAGAAGAGAGAAAAGACAGTGGAGGAAAATGTTAACACCGAGATATCCACAGTGTGTAGTGTACTCTCAGACGTCACGACTGAATAACACGGGGACTGATGAAATGTTTATTTGATTTAAATTTAGTAAGGGATTGTGTAGTTACTTGAAAATCACGCGATCAGAAAACTGCACCGATTCGATCCGTGTAACGATCGCTTTTCAATATGGAACCAAAAATCCAAAAACAGGAAAAGAAATTTTTTTTTTTTTTTTGCAATATTCGCTTCCGGAAAACAACACGGAAAAAACGGATAACGACTCTTTTTCCGATTTCGTGCTCAAATCAAAATGTGGAAAAAATTTTTTATAAAAAACAGATCACAAGCTCTCATTTCCCATTTTGGTTTTTCCCCCCATCTTGACACAAGCGATGTGACCCGGACGTTTTGGTTTTGGTAACAAAAATTGAAGACTGTTGACTTTTGGTTCCACGTTGAAAAACGAATGATTCGTGTCAACGATTTTCTTTTTTTTTTTGGGGGGGGTTAAATAACAGTACGTTCTTAGTTGATTCATTATTTAAGCTTAGATTCTGTGGCGCGTCCGACGAACGGGCTGTTACTATGGAAACGAGAACGCTGATACCCGTGAGAGCTGTGATTTCCTTCTTGCCAATTCAACAGCAAATATGGAAATCGTTTTTGGGACTTGTTTTTACGTCTATGTTCACAGTAGCCCTTGTGAATTCTTCTCAGTGACATTTAGCATGACTGAGATTTTTGAGCTGCTGGCAAAAAGAACATTAGTCACAGATTCCTAACAGCAGCCCTCTTCTCACCCTTATTGTGAATCACATGTTTCGGCAGACGCTTGGAGTGGCTAGATACGGCTTTTTTTTTGGTTGCTAAAGACATGCAGGAGTTATTACGGTTTTCTACAGTGCATGTAGTTACCGTTCTCCTGTTTCCGGCGCTCCTCCAGTGGTGGGATGTTGACTAGCTGCAACACTAGAGGGCGCCGTGTGACTATTCCTGAACCACGGGGTAAAAAATCCCGTCCGACCAGACTTTCCAGGACAGAACTCTTCCCACTGCTCTGTGGAGTCACAACATGGATACACAAACACGTAAAAATATGCATGTGTGAATCTGAACATGTTTCCTGTGTCATGATTTGTAGTGCGTATTTCTTGTAGTCGCACAAGACCTATATAGCTGACAGACAGACGTGAAGCCGCTGAGGCGGCATGCGCGTGGACTGACCTGTGAGCCGACGACGACGATCTGAGGGAGCTGAATGAGCTCGGCTCCGACGGTGAGGAAGACCTCCTGCAGCCGGTTAATGATGGGGATTAAAGTCTCCATCTCTAAAAAAGAGAGAGAGGGAGAGAGAGAATACAATATATCAAAATGTCATCTGTTGAACAGCTGATCTGCAGCACGTTGTGTATCGTGTTTTGCTCAGTCGGGTTTCTTCTAGAGGCGTGTTTTTTAATATTCTCAGTGCGGACCCTGACGTGAATATGAAACCTTCACCGACCCTAAAAATAATCGCAGGTATCATTGTTTACCTGGGCGTAGGTGCAGGTGTGAAAGTGAAACGGTATTTTAGAGTCGTCCTACAGGTTCGCCGTCATACCAGAATTTATTTACTGCACAGGCTTATCATTACAACTATTAAGCGAAAATGAAAATAAAACAGTCTCAAGTACGTTTTTAAAGATACGATCTGTAAATGTGCATTCAAATGCCGTGAAAGCAAAGAGCTTAGGAAAAATAAGCAAGTGACGAATCAACTGAGTGAGTTTCGACTGAGAGAAATCGTTGAAAACACCATGTGTGATGTGCGTCTGTGAGCAAGTACCAAAGCGATAAGAATAAGATAAGATACGATTCCAGCCTGCACTTTATAAAGGAAACCGGAGACAGAAGAAACAGCGTGAGACAGGAGGGCAACTGCAAAATAGCAAGATATTCAATTAAAAACAAATAAAATACACAAAAACAGCTAGAAAGCGACTGTATTCGGATTGGTGTAAATCGTTCTCAGATAGATGGATGACTGGATCAATAAAAAGTTGATGAAAGATTCAATGAATCAATAAATGAACCAAAAACAAATGAATCACTGATTGAATGAGAAAGGAAAACAAGGACAGGAGGAATTGAGACCTTTACAGCACCTTTAGTGTATTATTCATTGATAACGTGTTTCTCGGCTCTATTAACTGAACTGTAAACAAGATTCAACCAGCTAAACTACTTTTATTTGTACCCATCGCTTATGAAATTTAAGATTATTAATTTTGCATCTTCCTATTATTACTGTAAAAGTAATTTGTTTGTTTGTTTTTTTTTGAGAGAGAGAGGTGAAGCGTATACATCACGTGCTACAATGAAAAAATACTCCTGCGTGTCCTCCTCCTCCGTCCTCGTTCTCTTAAAGACGGCGGACTCCAATCGGCTCCCGGATCTTGGAGAATCAAGGAGACATAAATTAGAGTTTTTGAAGAGCTTTATGAATCAGTGAATCATAAGATGGATGAATCAATAAATCAAGCTATGTCAAGAGAAATGGCATAACTGGTTTTCACTTAACTGAGAAATCAAACTTGAGTGGTTTGAATAGATCAAAGCCTTGGTGAGGAGTTTCAAAGGTCAGAGGTCACGTAGGCGACCTTTGTAGCCCCCTATTTGCTTACCTATTATACGAGTTTTATCTGTAGACCTCCCTTACGACATGTGCCGTAAATAGCTTTCTAAAGGATTTCTGCAGCACTTGTTATTACAAGCATCAAAAATATAAAACTCCACATGTTTACAGATGTGCTGAGAGATGCAGCAGGTAGCCATAAAAAAGCCATAACCTTTAGGTAAGCGCACACTAGCTGTCCTGTAATGTGAGCTATCCAAAACCGCTATGATGTAAAATAAATACTGATAATTAGCCGGCTAGCTAGCTAAAAGATAGCGTTGGAGAAATAACTGTTAAGCCGAATCCCAAATAGCACTAACCTGGACGTAAAGTGCACTAGGTACAGCGTTACAGCCGTCTCACTAAGTGCACCTATGTAGTAAGTGAACAGCGGTTCGGGATTCAGCAAAATCAAAACGTTGACTAGCGAGCTAATTTCTGATTAGCAAGAAGGATAATAGCTAATTAACTAACTTACCTCAATGCAAAATAATGCTTTTCTTTCTGTCAGTGAACTCTTCACAGCTTTACTCGCGTCATTATTACAAAATAATAGAGTTTATCTAAAGAAATCATTCACTTCATAGATTCACTTCCTCTGCGTCCTTCCCGGAGAAGCTGTCAAAGAATATTAGGGGCGTGTTCCAGATGTCGTCAAAGCCTCTGATTGGTTAATGCACCTCTGACGTTTTGTTTTCTTGCTAGATGATTGGATTGTTTTGTTGTCAATCACAGAGTGGTCGACGCTACCGCACCCATCCCTCCCAGCATCAGCACCCTTATCGTTTAATTTTATTCCTTAAAGTGATATATTTATATATATAAACACTATTTTATATGTACTATTTTTTTATAATAGTAAAATCACGAAAAAATACAAAACGAAATAACTCCACAATATAAGAATAGAATGATCAAATATTAAGAAAATGTAAATAAATGCATATTTAAAGAATATATTTGATTTTTTAAGGGAGAGAAAAAGGAGTGCTATGGTAATACCCAATTCACAATAAGTTACACTTTATTTATTTATTTATTTATTTATTTATTTATTTATTTATTTAATGCCTTACAGCAATTTTTACTCTTTTACAATATTTAAAAGAGCACAACGTTCCTCTAAAAAAATTTTTAAAAAAATAAAAAAAAGACAGAAAAAAATAAGAGACAACGTAGTTCCTTTAAAAAATAATAATAATAAAAACAGTGGAGGGCGCAACATAACAATATTGTTTATCAAAAGATGTACCAACATTGCTCTTCCTCAATACCAAATTTGATAAAACATTAAATAATAAAAAAGTTACCTTAAAAAGAACCAAAAGTTTAAGAGAACCAGTTTTTCATTCCAGAATGCACGAGGATGAGTGCAACTAAAACAAATATGTTCTGTTGTTTTGAAATCAGAATCACAAAACACAGGGAATCACAAATATTTTGATCAAAATTGCATTTAAATCTTAATAATTCAATAGAGGAATAGATGTCACTTAACATTTTAAACTTTTGAAAATCACAAACATGTCATGTGGAAACATTACACCAAAAACTAAGTAACAAGGGTGTGGTTGCAAAATCATAGAAGAAGAATCTGCATAAAGAATTGCTCAATCCTGGGTGCGCCCTGGCCCATAAAGCGGGGCTCAAGACTATACTTGTCTTCTTTTACATCTTTCTCACTGTCATTAATAAGTGCTGAGATTTCCACACACTGTTTGCTTTCCGGTGTGTGAATATACATTTTATAATACCAGCCTCTTTGTTCTGTAGGGAAGCAAATCACTGTATTCAAATTTAATTTAAACACATATTCGTATTTAATTCTAATCCTCAGATGTTACTTAGTCAGGATGTTAGGCCATAGATAGGTGTATAGAATAGATACGATGAAAAAAGTAGGCAAAAGTAATACTGCTTTTTATATCAAGATTTTAAATACTGTCTAATTATATAGCCTTGATTGATAGTTTGTAAAGCTGTTGTAATGAAACTGGTTAGAATAACACTTTTTGCTTTTATATGTAAAAACTCTATTCGTTGGCATAAAAATGATTGTCCTCGTTTTTCTTCTTCTTTTAGCTCTAATAATAAGACAGACAGACAGATAGATAGATAGATAGATAGATAGATAGATAGATAGATAGATAGATAGATAGACAGACAGATAGATAGACAGATA
>JAQQZR010000039.1:22269723-22315482 GCA_030068235.1 Notoglanidium macrostoma | reverse complement strand
TAGGTAAAATTAGGTGTTTAACAACCTGTTAAAAAATACACCAGAATGCAGGAAATGGCATCTAATTCATTAAAAAAATGTATGGGCGAGGACCCACATCCCCCGCAAGGGTGTCCCTCCCACATTCAAAATGCTTCTGACTCCCCTGGTTCCTGTTTTAATTTGTCCCAATATTTGGTTAGTCCTGCTTTCATCATAGAAAAAAAAGTGAATAAGGCCTTGTGCTAGTGCGCACTCGCGTACTAACAAGTATGATTAGAGGATCAGGCTTTCAAAACACGTACTTGAATTCGACGCACTTGCATTCTAATAAGTACGCGAAGGGTACATCCGGGGATTTTATCTCGTGACATGAAAAATCGGTTGGCAAGGCGTTGAGTGTGCGTTGTGGTATAATGAAAGACTAATATTCGGGTTTGGAAAAAACCAAAGAAAGTAT
Organism: Notoglanidium macrostoma; assembly: GCA_030068235.1. Classification (NCBI taxonomy): domain Eukaryota; kingdom Metazoa; phylum Chordata; class Actinopteri; order Siluriformes; family Auchenoglanididae; genus Notoglanidium; species Notoglanidium macrostoma. The sequence goes on along the minus strand of JAQQZR010000039.1, from coordinate 22,315,043 downwards.
TTTTTATTGAAATATTGTCATTCTGGAGGGTAGAAATATTAAAATTAAATAAAAATAAATAAAATGGGCGGCACTTCCGGTTTGTGAAACAGGTCAGCGGTGCGTCAGTCCCTTGTGACTCCGCAGCCATGTTCAGCTATAGCAAGGCGTCCAGTCTCCTCTCCACAGCAGATGTGTTTCTCCATAACTGATAACGCTGAATAGAAATTAGTTGCTCTGACACGTTCAGGGAGTGAATTTCTTTCTGACAGACACTTAAACGCTGCGTTTGCGTTTCGAAAGTGAAGAGGCGGAAGGAGGTAGGGTTGATTTATTTATTCTTGCCTATTTGTCTTCCTTTAAAAAAAAAAAAAAAAAAAAAAAAAAAAAGGAATTTCACAGAAATACAAGCGGAGATGAGATGAGCTTAACATTAATCTTAATATCAGCTCAGCTGTTGCATATTTAACGTCAAGCTTTCATAAACAATTTTATCTCGGTCGTTATATAAACGGAGACTTTTATTTTTGTTTGGACGAAATCAGGGACTAAAAAAAAAACCAATCTTTTTTTCGTAAAAATAAATTCCACTTTCGAGTTGACCAAAAAACAAACAAACAAATCATAGCAAGCTTTTCGCATTCGTCATGGTGGATATTTTTCATGTAGTGACGTCACTGGATTTGGAACCGCTGTATTGCTGTTAATATATTTTTTTTTTACCAATTGCCTTAGCAACAGTGTTTTTGTGCCTAACGACCATGTTTTGGTATTTGAAACTCCAAAAATGCAGCCATGTCACTGCTAAAGCTTCCCAAAGTGAAATAAAACGGCCAGTGTGAGCTGCAACATGCAAATTAAACTCTCTTTCAGTAAAGAGAACAATAATATTCGCTTGAATGTTATTAGGAGTAAACCCAGCACTTCACTGCTGGGCCCCTGAGCAGGGCCCCTGAGCAAGGCCCCTGACCCGCTCTGATCCAGGGACGCTGGATCATGGCTGACCCTGCGCTCGGACCCCGGCTTCCTATCAAACTGGGATATGCAGAAAGGGGAAAAAAAGTAGAAAAGGCATTTGACTGTGCTGTGATGTATGTGTAACAAGTAAAGCATGCTTCTTAAACATTGTGTCTGATCCTCAGATCTGGTCTGGACGTCATGGCCTCTCGCAAAAAGGTGCTGCTTAAGGTGATCATTCTTGGCGATTCTGGGTAAGTTTTCCTCTCTCTCTCTCTCACACACACACACACACACCGCACCAGTTCTTCTTTCATGAGGAACCAGGTCCTTTGACTTCAATAAAATAAAAAAAAAGGATAGCGTAAATCTTATTTTTATGGCTCATAAAGAGAACGAGCTTAGCTAAGGACAACATGGAGCTTATCAAACGATGTATTTAGTTTGTTAAAGGAATAGTCAAAGCCATAGGCTGCATGTGAGCAATTACCACAGATACGTTCATCACCTTCGGCTGTACTTTAAACAAGTGCAGAAACCTAATTTGCCTGAAATACAGTAATACGGTCAAAGGTCAAACTGTACCTGAAACAGTAAATGGTGTTCTGGAGTTTACTCAGTTTTGTAACACTGGTTAGTGAAGGTCGGGTTTGTTACACCTTCCTGAAAAACCGTGAACTATGTTAGGTTACAGAAGCTGCGTTTCCGGTGCAGTTTTACGCAAAATAGAAACAATATTTAAAAAAAATTGTGACAAAACACAATGAGTGATGTTAATAGATTAAAGCCGGGGTTTTCTCTTCTAATGATAGCTTTTACAGCGCGCACCCCGACCCCCCCCCTTAAAGAGTGGAACCTCCTTTTGCTCGTCATGTCTGGTCACATCATGAGACCTAAATGGGAAAAATGGGTTTCCATTTCACTTTTTACGAAATCTTGCTTTATCTCATTTAAGCGTAAAAGGGGGAGAAAAAAAAACAACCCTGAAAACATTAAGTTTTGAGAGCGTTTCCAAAACTCACAGTTCCATTACTCATTTTTTTTTTTTTTTTTTTTTTAGTTCGCAATTTCAATTGCGCATTAAGCAGGAAATACGGCTATTAATAGTAAATGTAACGCAAATTCTGCCCTCTGGGAAAACACTTGTCCTAAGCTGAAGGATCAGATCATGCATATTTATTTCAAGCTGGATTTGCAGCTGTCTTTGACTGAAGAAGCTCTTGAAGTGTTTTACATGTATGATGAAATGATGATGTGTTTTCCTCAGTAAGGCGTGAACAACAGCTGCGCTTATGATGTCAGCGAGTTCAGAGGGAGCAGGTTTTCCGTTCTTTGCTCAGTGCGGGAAAACCTGTCATCACAAAAACGTGCATCAGATGCCGCTGATGAAGGAAAAACAAAAACAACAACAACCCTGGCCTCTTCCTGGACTCCTAGTTGCACTTTGTCCGTGTTCACCTGCACCAGGATGAAGTTTTACTTTCGTTTTTAATTTGCACACTCCAAACATTTCTATCTATAAGGTAGAGGACTTTGCCGTTGAGGAGTTCCCCTTGTTTTCCAGGTGTCGTTAATTGTCTCCCGGTCTCGGCCTATTTTTACAACGTAAACATTCTTTCCGTTTAACTCCCGCGATCGCCTGGGGTTTCGTACAGATCGTCTACCACAGCCAGGTTAACTCTGACTAATCAGATTTGAAATCTTTCCGCTCTTTCCAACACGCTGCCATTTCTATAGTAACCGCTTATTCACGAGACAAGAAATGGATTCACAAACGTGTTGAATACGTGGAATATCAGTCTAGCTACGTAGCTTCCGGAAATGTGAGCTTTAAGTCATGCTCTAACTCAGGGGTACCTCGAGAACTACGTCTCGGTTACTGACGAGAGGAATTTTCTTATTGATTTCGCCCTTGCTTGTGTTGATATTTTATTCAATAATGCTGCTCGAGTATTTGCTGACTCATCACAGTGTTTAATCACCGCTGATCTGTATGTTTGCTGAAGCTAATTCTAATGTTTATAGAGTCGTACGCTAGCTTGACTTGTAGGACAAGGTTATGTGAATATTGGCTTTTTCTTTCTCTCTTTTCAGGGTTGGAAAAACTTCTTTAATGAACCAGTATGTTAATAACAAGTTCAGCAACCAGTATAAAGCTACGATTGGCGCCGACTTCCTGACCAAAGAGGTGATGGTGGACGACAGGCTGGTCACCATGCAGGTTGGGCTTTCTAATTAATGCCAGTTATGCTACTTGGGTCCAAAATATTTTCATTCATATATTTAAATTTTTTTACACAGACAGTTGAATAAGATTAACTGTACCCTTGCATTATTCTGATAAACTATTGAATATCAGTTATATCTGTTATAACCGTTATATTTCCAATGGAGGCGTCGTATTTCTACATTGGCTATGTTTATTGCCACCTACTGGATTTTAAGACGTATAGCATTGCTGAGCGCAGACGACCGCCAAGGCCGGATCTCCCGACACGTTAGCGAAAGCGAAACTAAACTCGTTGAGCAACCCTATGAGTTGGATCCGCTCCAGAATGTAATGGGTTCTTCCCTGGCCCGTGCTACACCCTGCCACCAAGTTTCATGGAAATCGGTTTTGCGCAAAAGTCAGACAAACAAGCCACATTCTGGCATAATGAACATTTTACGTCCTGCTAGGGAAATGTCCTTGCTTATGCAGGTCCAGATAAGCAATTAGCATGACTGAGTGGGGACGGTTACCTTCAATGCTTATAAATAAGACAAATCGAAGTTTTATGTCAGGTTTCAGGTTGCCACTTTTGACTAGCGCCATCCATTTGTTTTGGATCTTCTCGTCTTTAGACATTCGGTCGGAGGGTCACTCGTCAGACCAGAGAGGGATTGTGAGATGAAAAAATCTGTTCACCTTTTTGGACTGATGAGCTGCCTTGAGCTAAATCATTTCCATAAACCCTTGTGATTGGACAAACGGAGGATGGTTCTCATTTAGTGAACATCTTTTCATGTTTTTCGGCTGCGTTGCTGTGTACGCTGATATTCGCTGCTGGATCCACAACTAAAGCCCGTTTCCGTTGCAAGTCTTGACGTTTTTTTTTCCTGCCGACGTATTTTCAGAAACGTTTTGTCAAGCGGCTTTATCAACATCATGATAAATGAATCAATAAAATGTATCGGATAACACCAGAAGTATTGCTTACTCTGCCGCATGTTCCTTTTCATGAGCCGTCGGTGAGATTTGGGTTTGTTTGTTTTTTTTGATCAGTAATAAATTTTGTGGCGTGCTGATCAGTTTCTCCAAAAAAAAAAAAAAAAAAAAAAAAAAAAAAGACAAAGTGTTGAGATGGCAGTTTGAGGGTTCCTTAGTCACTGTTTGTTATGGAAACAAACCACATGCCTTTTCGCATGCTTTAATCACGCAAGACTGACAACATCGACTTATTTGGAGATTAGGTATCTCAGAAAACCGCATTGGATTTCCGTCGTCATGATTGGATGCGTTCTCTTTTATGCAGTAAGCAATAGTGTGTGTGTGAGATTGAATAAGTGGACCTTTACTCTTACCTTGAGCTTTGATCAACAAGCCCTGATGCGGTCTGCGACAGTGTTCAGGGTTCCGTGCCTGGTCATACCTAGTCAGCGTCAGGACGAGCCCAGTCTGTTTGCGTGTGTCTGCCAGGTGACTTCCCAGAAGGCACTGGTTTTGTAAGAACTAGTCCGGCGCTCGTGTGCCATGCCGTGCCGCGGAATGCTGATCCTTGTGTGCCAGCGAGCGTGTGACTCACCAATCTGTGTGAAATGTCTACAACGGGACCAAAAAGGAAGTACAGGCAGAAGACTGCTTAGTTCGTCTCGCGTTATATAACGAAGCTTTTTTTCAACCTTCCATTAATTCCAGAACAACAGCTCCGTGTTCAAAACAGCACCTACGTTTCATTACGTTGTGTCCTTGGTGTCGTACACTAGGGATGTAGCCAAATACATTTATTCAGAATGTGTTGTAAACGGAGATACAAATACAGGAAAGCTTTTGAAAGCCTCACGTTGGGACTGGGATTTACTTTCATACAGTCCATACGAGTGTGCTGTAGGGAATGGAGCTCGTGGGACAATTTGCGTGAACCTTCATACGCGACGCGGCTTGAAGGGGCCGGCTCACCCTTCGCAGAATCCTCTGTACGAAGTAGCGAGTCGCCGTTTTCAATGCCATCAATATTCCAAAAAAAACGTCCTGCAACATGCTAGGCCAAAGAGCGGAAACCGTTACGATATGAAGGTTTGCCCAAGTATCTATATTTTAAATTCTTCCAACCGATCTATTCCGTTTTCATGTGGTTATTCCGAATGCTATGGACACACGGGTGGCCGCGAAGGAAAGAACTGGAAACTGGATTCTGGGAAGCGTGTACTGGCCCGTTTAAGTTTAAGGCTTTTAGTTTGTTTATCTATTTGTCGTCAAAATCCTATATTGCGAGGACTACAACTCAGTCGATGGGTTTAAATCCGGATACAGACAGGAATATTTGGAGCGCTAACCTTATAACGAGAGTGGCGTTGCATTTTACACACTATTGTACACTAATCTTTGCAGTACGTTATTCAAATTCATTAGCATAATAGATATATATCGTATACCCATCAGGGGACCTGCAAAGCGTAACCATTGTGCCCATTTATTTCCTTACAGTGGTGGAAACCCAACCCTCCATTATCGTATTCATTATCGAGTTCCTATTGTAGTTGCAGGTTCGACCGGTTACTCGAATTGAAGAATATAAACTTCAGTAGCTATAAATACTTTAAACAGTGGAAGATTCCAACATTAAAAGCGCCGTGGCACTTAGAAATAGCCGAACATGTACACATTTGAAGAATCTTAATATGCGAGTAATGGGATTATGTGCGTGAATCAGGGAGCCATGGACTTTACTTTACGCATTGTTTTGTGTGTTGACAGATTTGGGACACAGCCGGGCAGGAGCGTTTTCAGTCTCTGGGCGTGGCGTTCTACAGGGGCGCCGACTGCTGCGTGCTGGTCTACGACGTCACGTCACCGAACACCTTTAAGACTCTGGACAGCTGGAGGGACGAGTTCCTGATCCAAGCCAGCCCTCGCGACCCTGAGAACTTCCCCTTCGTCGTGCTCGGAAACAAGATCGACTTGGAGAACAGACAGGTCGGTGTGGACTCCAGACCTTTAATATAATCAAACCTTGGATTCCTGAAACGGACAATTTCAGCTCCGTGGTTCATTTTCCCAGACTTCAGCCGTATTTACAGGTGCTACTCGGGGATTTAAATCCCACCCAGGACAGCAGCGTCGGGACTTTCCACGCTGGCGAACATTCCAGGCTGCTGTGTTTCAGTTAACTCCGGGACGGTCTGATTATTTGAATCCCATCTAGATTTGAAAAAATTTTAATTTGTTTGAATATAAAAAAAAACTAATTTTGAATTAACAGCTGTTGCATTAACTTTTTCATAGTCACTTTTTTTCTTTTCATTGGCATTCTTTAACACACTGTTGGTTTTACAACACCATTAAGCTACGTGTGGCGCATACGTAGTGAACAGGGAGCCATTTGTTAATTAGCAGTGATGAAAAGATTACCGTAGGTAGTTTAGGATCATTTATATTTCCTCCTTTTGAGTTTCTTAGGACAACACAATTTTCACCTTGCATGGTTGTATATCGTCGTGTCATGTCGGATTTGACTTGATGCACTATTGATATGAATTCATATTTTATTTTTACTAAAACATGTTTTGATCATCGCTGCGTGCTGTAGTTTTAGACTTTTGTCTGGGAATCATAAAACGATAAGTGTTTGGGGAAAGTCTCTTATAAATGCGCAGGCATTATTCGCACCGGCTTCTCAGGGAGACCATTAGAAGGAAAAAGAAAAGAAAATCAATGGAAAGGCTGTGACCCTGGTTAAACAAGCTGTTATGGAGACGGCGAGAGGTCTGAAGGCTCACGTCATACTTGCATATGCCTCGGTATTAAATAGAAATTTTTAGAGGTCTATAAATAAGTGTATAATCCGGTCAACAGCTATGTCACAAAGCAAGAGCAAGATCATCCAACCATGCGTGCTGCAAACCTCCAGGTTCTTTGGAAACCGCATATTCGTATCAATGATCTAGACGTGCAATATTTTATTATAGGACTCACCCTGAGAAACGAATATAATGTTGGACATAATCTCATTCAAATCAGACATGCTTGTTGAGCGGAGTCTTTTGTCTTGAGCAGGTTACTACAAAGCGAGCGCAGGCGTGGTGTCAAAGCAAGAGCAACATCCCTTATTTTGAGACCAGCGCCAAGGAAGCGATCAACGTGGACCAGGCTTTCCAAACTATTGCTCGCAATGCACTCAAACAGGTACGGAGACGCACGAGGAAGCCCTTACTTTCAGCATGTAACGCATGTAGATGACCACGTAACGCATTCGCAGCTGTTCTCTCATGGTAAATATAGGGGGTACATTACACTGCATTTGGAACGGCAATGTGTCATTCCTTATCCGTTAGTGTAATCCAATCCAAGCTATTCCGGCTACATTCGGTCCAGTTCCAGTTCATCCCATCTCAAGCTAATTGCAATCGATCCAATCCATCCCGGTCCAATCCAACTCAAATCTGTCTGTCCCAATCTACTTCCAAAACAACCCATCCCGAAACCAAGTCAAGTCAAATTCTAATCTATCCTTCATAGTCCAATACTATTCCATTCCATCCACCGCAATTCAGTTCACATTTATCCATCCTAATCTAATTCCACTTCCTAATTCAATCAAATTCAAATCCATCCTAGTCCCGTCCGGTTCCAAGCCGAAGTTCCGTCAGAAACAAATCCGATTCTAAGGTAACCTAATTCCATCCCATTTCAAGCTATCAATCCAAACCCAATCCAAAATAATCCGATCAAATTCAGATTCTGTCTGTTAATCTAATCCACTCTGTTCCCGGCCAGCCTAATCCCATTCAACTGCGATCTGTTCATCCCAGTCATATCGAATTCCAATTTATCTTACCACTTACCAATACATTCCAATCTGTCTTTCCTAAAACAATTCCAATCCGTGTATCCCAATGTAATTCATTTCTAAGACACCCATACTAATTCCAATCCATCCCAGTCCTAATCTAATTCAATTCCAATGCATCCATCACATTCCTATTCCAAATCCCCCATCCTAGTATGATTCCTGTACATCACATCATCATTTCCATGCATTTCATTTATCCATGCACGTCAGTGTCAAGACCATCCGTCTCGCCCTCGTTGATCCCAACCCAGTGAAACTGCGAAAACTGTCTATAACAAACTAATACGACGTTGTCCGTATTGGCGAACTCATTTTTTGTGCCAGGTCATTTTCCATAATAGATGTCGTTCCTGTTTTAATCTGTCCTTGTTATTCCGTCCTCCAGGAGACTGAGGTGGAGCCATACGATTTTCCTGACCAGATCAAGCTAAGAGATGACAGACCTGCCACCTCGAATGATGGCTGCAGCTGCTGAGGGAGGAAAAAAAATCTGATCGCAAGGAGGGAAAGAGATGACGGTGATCTAGCAGAGACCGAACAAAAAAAAAAAAAAATTAAAAAAAAAAAATAAATAATAATAAAACCACAAGCCACAATCACCACCCTGGCCATGTTTGTGTTCTCTTCCTCCTCCAAGACCTCCAGGGTTTGAAATACCATGTGACTGCGTCCCTTTCTTTCCAAGTCCCATGCGGCACGTGGTGTCACAGAGCTACTTTGAGGAAACCGGGAGAGCGACTTCTTTCCTGATGCATAGCGATCCTTTTAAAAAGTCCATCTCTCAGAATCACTACTCTGTCCAAGACTGTCACTACACCCTCTCTTCCTTAAGCAGTTGTTTTTCCTTTAAATCATTGTGCCTTTGGTTCTACATCATTCCATGTGTCTTATGTATTCCTACGCTGATCATGCATTCCCTACTGTATAAAGTCCACCAGTGATAAAGGCGTCCAACCTGTCTGTATTTGCATGTCATGAATATACAAACGACTGATCATTCGTGAAAGGCAATCTTGAACTGAAATCTGTCTTAACCGGAGTGTTTGCTTGGCCATGAGGTTGCTTGACGCACCAAGTGTGGTGCAAAACGGTGTTAACTAACAAAATCCTAGCCACCCGCAACCGCCTCATGTTACACAACCACGTTAATTTAGACCATAGAGGATTTTACATTTATTTACATCATGCCAGCGCTTTAAACTTTTAAGTTCTGTCGAGTAGAAAAACAAACGGAGGAAACGCAGAAGCACAGGATGTTACCTGCATCCAAGTCTTTTCATTCATCGCTTCTCCTTTCATCTCATCATCTTTGTACATTTACATCTTATACTTGTATTAATATATGATATATATATATATATATATATACATACCTTATATCAGAGATTTTGTTTTGTATTCTAGGATGAATATGATTTAAACAATTTGAAGAAAAAAAAGAAGAGAGAAAAAAAAGAAGAGAGAAAAAAAAAAAAAAAAAATAGTAGTCTTTGGCCAAATGTGCCATTGTAACTTGGTAGTGTATACTCTAAGCCAAATAGACAAATAAAGATACATTTACAACCAAACTGCTCAGTGTTTAGTAATATATGAAACAGCTTTCATTTTTATTATATCACAATGCTGTTGAATGTGTTGATGAACTGCAGCTCGGACAGTCGTTCCAGCTGCAGTTCCGATCACAGGTGTATATTAACGCATTGTTCTAATGCGTTATGGTTACTATAGTAACAGCTGATTCACAGGAACTTTAACGGCAAATGCTGCATTTTTCCAGACGTTTACCTGCAAGCCAACTTCAACTTGTCCATCCTGAACCCAGTTTGTATGCGGCGTTTGGAAAGACGCATTTCTCCTCTCGTCTTCCTGTCGTCAATGAATTGAGTTTCAGAATCTTCCTGCTCGGTCACGTTTCATCAGAGCGCCACCAAACTTTACACTCACCCGAAACATACATGAAAATCAGCTGTAACGTGCACTCATTTTTTTTCTTGCTTTTCATCCATCCGTTTTTCTCCCATTTACAACAATGCATTTCTGGCCCCATTCAAATGCTTTGGAATCAGTTTTCCTGTTCAGTCACACTTCATCCGAGAGCCACCAGACTTCACTTCATAGCGCTGACCCACTCATCCAGCACACACGCAGCCGTTGTGAACTACACATCTTTGTTTGCTCTGTGGAGAGCGGTTTCTTGCAGAAATGCGTCTCTAGTTATAAATAAATGTAATCGCTATTCAGCCAAGAAAAATGTACAACTGCTGATTACGAGGTCAAAGATGTTTATTTCAAATCTTTTGGAAGGAGTCTCCAGTGTCAGGTCTTTTGACAGCAAGTTTTCCACCGTGGGAAAGTCTTCAGGACGGAGATGTAACATGAGCTGTGATCATCTCGAAAGAGGGAATGTAAATACGAATGTATAAATAGTATGACCGGTCATTCGTTAATAAATTAAAAGCTGTAATTGTGGTGTTACATGAGGAATAAAACACTTTATGGAAAACGTCTACAAAAGAACTAGATAAAGCCAGCCAAGTGGATTGTAATTTTTAATAATAATAATAATAATCAGTATTTACAAAGTCGGAGTGCTTACCTACACACGGCCCAACACTAACTTTGTGGTCAGTAGTGATGAATGGAACTCCTTGACTATCATAAATAGGTTCATCCAAACAGAACATTAAGCAGCAAGTGTATGAGCATGAAACATACATCACATGATCATTACAGCCAAATACATACATGTAAAACTAACCCTGCGTTTCAATACTGTTTTTAATACGCCGTTCTTGAGGCTGAAACAGATTCTGGTTGAAATACATTTGGCAGGAAAACTAATTTCCATAGCAACCTGCCTTGTCTGTTTTCTGTCTACATGCTAACCAGCCAGCAGGATAACGTACTGAAATTATGTACACGGTGAGGTATAGAGTAGTTACAGCAATGCAGATCTTGTACTATTTTTAAACTGTTTCCTTCCACCATATTGCACCCAACCACAATGCATCTTGGGAAAGTTCTGTTCCTAACTTCTACAACCGGAACGGTCCTTAAAAAATGCGCCGGGGAATCCCCCGGATGAGGAAGTTGGCGAGGGCAAATTAAAAACAGTATTCAAGTGCAGCCTAAACTTAAACACGACCTCTCTTCATGAACGAGTCTTAACCTGTAATCGTGGTGTGATTATATTGCCTTCCTGCATAAAGCAGCTCCTACTGTGAGCAATGCAGGAGGTTTATCCCTTTTACACAAGTATACCACATTTTATATATTCAAAGGAGAATGCAGCGGTCTTGAATTTAACTCAAAGAGTTTCTTAAAAAAAAAAAAAAAGGGGAAAAAAAAAAAAACCCCACCACAATAAACCTATAGCATGCTGATGGCCGTCATGTCTGCAAAAAAAACAAAAACAAAAAACAAAAGCAATGGTGTGATTAAAAGTGCTGCTCATGACTATTACTGTTCAAAAGACTAGTAATGAATCTTCTGTTAAAAATGTTAGCTGAGCCACGGCCCCATGTGGCCAGCCTGAAGTAAGCTGAGGCGGTCTTACAGTCCCGTCGTTCCTAAATGCCTTCGTCACATTTATTCAAGCAACAGGTTGCCGTTGTTAAAGTGTGCTCTTGTGTGTGTGTGTGCGCGCGCGCGCGCGCGTGTACGCTGTAGCTCGTCTCAGTCCATGTACGATGTGTCCATTCCCTCTGCCTCAGGGTGCAGCAGACGCCCAGCCAGGCGCTCGATATCGTCTAAGCTGAGCTGTCTGAGAGAACGTTCGTAATCCTGTAAGGGGGGGGGACGGGACATTAGGTCAATAAAAGATAAACAAGCAATCTTAATGTAATCGCTGACGGACGTTTACGGTGGATCCAAATCGCCTAGAGTTGGGCAATTTGAAATCTTGAGTCTGATTGGTCAGAAAGTGTTTTATCGTTTCTATAGCACAAAAGGGAGCGGTATACGCCGCGCCACATGATCAGATTGTTGCGGTCTTCTGCGAGGACACGTTTATTTAACATTTACGCAAGGGGTCTCCATTGTCGAGGCTTTGTAACAGAGAGGTAAAGCTGAAAGCAAGTTTTCAGGCTGACATGGGAAAATCTTCACAGATATGGAGGACTTCTCAAGCGTCTCATGTTACTGAGAAAGTCTAAAGTGGAAAGAAAGAAAGAACGAGAGAGAGAGAGAGAGAGACTGTTGAAGGAATGACTACATGACGTGATGCTCATGATGTGCTGTAGTGGAAGAGGAATAAAATGCATCAGGATGTGGTGGTAAAGGAAATGAATCATATTCAGAGTGGTAACAGCGAGTCTGTTCATTTTGTGCCGCAGGTGAGGAACCGAAAGTACCTTAATGAGCTGTTCCTGGACTTTGGCCGCATCTGCAGGACTGAAGTGTTTGGCGAGGACGGTGGACAGTAACTGCCATACGCCACTTCCGGTGCACCCGGCGCTCCCACTGCTGCTGGTACTGGTGGTAGTGGGATTACTGCTGACTGCCGCGCAGCCGTTTCTCTCTCCTGTCGGCCGCACCACCAGGTTGAGCTTGGCCTCTGGGCCGATCGCGTAATCGCTCAATCTGTATTCGTCTGCGAAGACAAGAGAGTACTTTACTGATTAGGAATATTCATTAAGCTTGTGCCTTTTTCAAAAGGACACTAAACCATTCGGTAGATCTCATTACAGTCTTACGAGCAACAACTTGATTTACAAATATTCGTACCTGCCAGGGCTTTCCCTTTGTAGAGCAGTCGCTGCTGATGTGGCGGTATGTTCAAGCGCTCAAACACCAGTTCTTTGACTGTTGACACCTTCTCATTTTCAGTAACCTGAGAATCAATAAGAAAAAAAAACACAAATGCTATAAAATCCACACAGGTCCAACAATTTTTAAATAAATAGAGTCCAAGACAAGAGCAGAGTCATGAAATGTAACAGTAAAGGTGCATTAGGTGAGATTACGCAACGCTCATATCAGGTTGAAGTGACTCAAGTCTGATTTTATGCCTTAATGTGACAGATTTGATCAGATTCGAGTCACTTCCAACTGCAGTCTTATATCAGATACGCATCTGATTTGTGACCATGCAACGTGAAAGAGAACGTCATCTTGCTGGTTTTAATACCATTTTTTGTTGTTGGTGACACAAAGGACTCATACAAGAATGCATTAATGTTCAATTGTGTGTTGTGGCAGTCATCACGTAGCAATTTCCTGCGGAATCAATAAAGTTTTCTGATTGCGAATTAAAATGCATTCACGTCACTGTTAGATACGGGTCACTTGAAACTGAGGGCATGGCTTAAACCAATTTATTTTTATCATGTTCTACATGTCTTCCAGATTATTTCTACAAGTAAGAAATAAAAATAAATAAATAAATAAAACCCCACAAACTTACATAGATTATACTAAACATTGTAATTGTCCCTATACACACACACACATGGCCCTGTATAATAAATATAGAAGTAAAAATTCAGCCCAATGAAATGTCATCATAATATTACACAATTTAGATCTATACCGCTTAAATAAATAAATAAATAAATAAAGTCACACCAGTGAAATCTCTCAGTTATACACCTTTCTGAAATTGTTGTTCCTTAACCATGTTTCAAATAATATTGTTTTTTTCCTGAGTCAGTACAACTAAATTTTATTTTCTATTAGCTAAATACTAATAAAGACAAAAAAAAAAACAAAAAAAAAAAAACACTGCTTTAAAAAAAATCTATATATTTTAGGGGGATTAGAAATGTTTGTGCATATGATTTCTTGACACCACGTTTAGTTAATCTTGCTCATAAAGACCGCCGTCTCAAGTCACGTCTTTTTTTTTGTTCATTTGTTCGTTTTACTTATTATTATTATTATTATTATTATTATTATTATTGACTCAAGTCATTTGAATTTCCCCTTGTTTTATGTCATCATTTTTTATTTTGTGAACACATTTAGCTCCTTAAAAAGGTTCAAAACCTGTTTTTGAATTTGCTTCTTTTTTTTAAATATATTTAATTAGGGTTAAATTCAGAAAACATTTTTTGTATTTGTTTGCATTTACAGTTGAAGTTGTGTGCATGTGTGAATATATTCACGTGTTATTTGTCATTTCACAGTTGGAATTGTGTGTGTTTGACTACATTTAGCAAATTATAAAGATCAGAAACCAGAGTTTTCTTCTTTACGTTGTGTATTAAGTTGTGTCGTGTGGGTACCTTTCGCTAGCCATAAGTTCAGGAACCAGTTCATGTTTTTATAGATAATAAACCTTTCTGAATGTATACTTCCGGCCTTCAAACAATGAAGCCATATGACAACGTTAGGTTTGGTGCAGTAACTCAGTTGACTAACAGCTCATTGTGACCCATGACCCTGTACACAGTGCACTACACCCTACATAGTGCACTACACGTCCAATAAAGTGTTGTTTGAGATTCCTACCAAGCTAGCTGCCCATCATTATGAACTATATACGCAACTACTGACCCGCTTTAACGTCTCTATAAAGTTACACTTAGCCTGTTAACCAGAGAGCTAGATAACGTTCACAAGGTAGCTACTTTATTCTAGCTAACCTAGCCTAGCTAGCCACGGGAATGACCCAATAGCTAACATAACCAGAGCTCGAGGTTCAACCCACCTGAACGTTACATTCTTTCCCCTGAAGCGGTTTAACTGTAAGGATCATCTTGACATCTGTTTGAAAAAAAATAGCAAAAAAAAAAATCTAATGGCAGCAAATTGTTCAACGTTAGCCTCCAAAGAACCGCTTCCCACGGATATGACATCACGAGCACCGCTCTGCATTTGCTAATTCCTCGTTCATTTTTTCCACCCGTTTTATTTGACAAACACCCCGCCTACTGGTCTGGGATTGGCTGATACGACAAACTCTGTTCATCTATTGGACCTAATATAGCCTACTGGCCAATCCAAGCGCAGGAAGCGGGATGTCTCGAATACGACTAGGCATAAAAAAACCCGCAACGTCAACTGATTAGGTCGTCGCCAGGGATGAAATGATGGTGTCAGCGAATATTCTCGACCTAAAATCGTCACTCAAACCTGTGGCAAAAAGAAAACATTCCCTCAATTTGGAAAGTTGGTTAGTAGGCTTGCCTGGGTGTCGAAGCGATTTACTCCGCGCATGCGCAGTGAGTAGTTTCAACGTCCTCAGGGTTCTTTGTACATCGTATGACGTCATGTCAACATGGCCGTTCACAGAGTTAATATCACAAGCTCTACTTTAAAATATTTATAGTAGCATTTGCTTCATATCAATCAACACAGACACGTTACCTGGTTCAATCTATACGTTTTACTGTTGTGAGAAATTAAATACATCATAAACCCTTGATGACCGATGTCAGGTTAGTGTTAACAAAACACAAGTTTTACATGGTGTCCATGTTTTTCCCTACTTTGTAGCTTTTTTTTTTTGCCTTTATTGGTAACATAAGAGTCACATAAAAATAGAACAGATAATGTGCAAAACCCAACCAGTGCAACGTATAGAAACTTGCCAGCAAGAAGTTCAGCTTCTTTACTGTTATAAGAATACAGTGAAATTCTTAATACAAAGAAATTTCTTTTTCAAAATCAAGAAAAATATCATATTACTGAATTTACATTAATGTATGTAATAATTAGCTAGCAAGGAAATAAGATCGATTCAATAATATTAAGTGTCATTCTCACAGTTATAAAATTCAAAGACCACATGTATGAAATTCGCCACTTTATATCTCAAAGGCAAGGAGCTTGAACATCACGTAAATCTAAGTTCAGGCTTCCCAGCTTCTTAGTTAACTTGAAAGCAAGATTATTTCAAATTTCACAAAAGTTAAAGCACAAGCGATCACGCTGTTATAGGAAAGTAATCAGTGATGAGGTCACGGATAGACATTATCACAGCAAAGTTGATTATTTTTTCCAAGCACTTGCATTTGATGGGATACCGCAGCAATTTGCTAATGATTACATTTAATAGGAAAATAAGGAATGACATCATAACTTTTATCCATCTACAGTTCCATTTTTTGTTGTTAAACCTCCCTGAAACAATTCATTCCTATCACGTGTTTTAGTAGCCCCAAATGGTCAACAGCCAGAAAATAGAGGCTATGTATATTGTGAATATACCAGTTATATGATCAAGAACCACAAACTGTGACATTTTCTATTCTTAAGACTTTCATGTGTGGGCAACTTATTTACAGTTTTACCTCTGATTGTTGCAAAGCCTTGATACTGGAGGCTTCTTCCAAAAACGCTAAATAAATATCTCCGTACTGTAATAACAATGACATGCATTTTTATGTGGCACGTTCACTATACAAGTTCCTGTCTAAGTAAGAATGAGTTTATTGTTATAAACTTCGTCACCTGAATTACGGTCACAGCTGCTTTTATAGAAAATTAGTCAACATCTTCTGATTGAAGAATTTAACAGCACTGTAATATAAATTATTGTATCAAATATCTCCTTATTACTTCCTCTTTGTTAACTAACCAAATTAGGTATCTAGCTTACATAACTAATATTTGTAAATATGTAATAAGGTAGGCAGGTCAATTCACATTCTGTACTGCAGACACAAATCTCTCACACACACACACACACACACACACACACACACACACAAATAAACACCACCGTCAGGTTGGGGAGGGGGACCGAATTTTATTACTTCTTTTTACATAATAATATTACTGATTGAAAAGTTCGAGAAAAAAAATATTTCAAACTCCGTTTTATTATTACATGATTATTATTATTATGATTATTACAAACCTTTTAAAGGAGCAGAAAATAAAAAATGGCACCGAAAACAAAGATAGCTTTCAAACTTTACACGCCATGATGGATAAGAAATAAAAGAAGATAGGCGACAATTACATAATATTTAAAAACATTCCCTAGATTAGCTATTATTTGTCCAAACCGCATAAAGAACTAGTTCTTACATTTTAAACTGTAAATATATTGATTGATTAACTAGAGAGTGGAGGGCTGGGCGATAGGACTAGACCACTGTGGCTCACTGCAACAAACAACTAATTTTTAAATGTGTCCTTCCGTTACCTTGGTGAATATTTGAAGCTTTAGTGAATGCTCAATCATTACTAGTAGCAATATTTTTGGTTCTTTGTTAGCAAAAGCGTAAGTGAAACTAAACACCTTGTTCCATTGTGTATCGTGAAGGTGTTTAAGTATCACAAAGACAGTTTATCATATCGCCCAGCCCTACAATGACAGCTATACAGAGAAGTTCGATTTACTGATGAGAGATGAACTGATGGTCAAAAAGCGGTAGCATAATTGCAAATGTGGAAAGAAACAGCGGCCAGCTGGAAATCTGTGGAGCGATAAAAAAAGAGAATTGGAATATTTCTGTACATTTGTGCAAATAGATTCAACTATTCAAAGTGCTAATAACATTTTCTCTTTGTATGGTAATAATGTTTTTACTTACGAAGCTCAGGAAGTTTACATGTCTGGCTCTGCAAGGAAAGAACACAGAGTCGTCAAACAAAACTGTGGGATCATCTTAAGTCTCGTAGCCA
This sequence comes from Notoglanidium macrostoma, assembly GCA_030068235.1. NCBI lineage: Eukaryota > Metazoa > Chordata > Actinopteri > Siluriformes > Auchenoglanididae > Notoglanidium > Notoglanidium macrostoma. The sequence continues at coordinate 22,297,479 of JAQQZR010000039.1, read as the reverse complement.
AAAGTGTATCAATAGGAATAAAACGTGTAACGGTTTATTTAAGACAGATTCCAGGTCACAGTCTTACCCCAGGAGATGGTCTTCGGTTGCTGCAGGTGTCTGACGAAGCAATCGTATTTGTCGCCGTTGCTGGGATTGAACTTGACACTCTTGGTCAGAAGAAACTTCCAGCCCTGCTCGAAGGCCAGGTCGGACTGCACGGCACCACTAATCTCCTCACCATTCTTCAGGAGTTTGATCTCAATGTCTGGTGGGTGGAATTCACTCACATGGCAGATCAGCGTGTTGTCTTTGCCAAACTCACCAGGGTTACGGCTGTAAACCTGGATTTTTGGTGGAGCTAGAGATGAAGGTACACATGTGTGATTAATCAGAATCTAGTAGCTAGACCTGCGTGGTACAGCGATATGACAGCAGTATCGCGACATTAACAGCATCACCCACTTGGTATCGTCAGGTGGCAGTGTTGTTATATTGCCACTGTTATTTACTTTACGTTTCATGTTCTCTTGTGTTTTGTTAAATCACTTTTATTAAAATAAACTCTCCAAATCTAAAGTTTTTCATAATATGGAGGAGCAGTGGATTGCCTTCATGTTACCTCATTGTCTTTCAGTGGCACTTTTTTTGAGGCAAATGTATTATTTAGTTATTTTTTGAAAGAAATATTGCTTTCCATTTATATTATTTGGGTTAGATTTTTAGGTTACTGTGATTTGTATTATACAGTGCAATACTGGAGAAAAAAAAAAGAGAAAGAAAAAATAATCTGATTCGGGTGATCAGTTAGTACAAAAAGTACAATTAGCATTCAGTATTCGTAATAAAATAATTGTATTTTTTTGTCTTTTTCTTTATAAAAGAATTTTTTTTTTTTTTTTACCGTACAGACAAAACACTTCCTTCATTACTAAAGCGAAAGTAAACAAGAGGGGGATTTCCAAACACAGCGCTCGTGTTGGATGTAAAATAGGTCGTGAAAAGGTAAAAAAAAAACAAAAAAAAAACAAGCTTTCAGATGAACAAATATCTGTTTTGTATTAAAGAGAAGCTTTAAATATGATTTTTTTTTTTCTAACATCTATGGGCTAGACTTTGGCCTCTTCCTGTTTTCGTGTCTCGCGCACTTCAAACTAGGCACAACTGCGTCATCAAGACAAAACGAACATCAAATACGTCTCCAGATAATGTTTGTAATTATAATACTACTAATAATAAATAAATAAAAAATAACCATAACAACAATTATTGGTATTATAACATATATAATGACATGAAACATGATTGAGGCCTAGGGTGGAAACTAACCACATAATCATACTTACACTCCTTTGCAAAGGCACATGCACTGAAAACAGCGAGCACGGCGAAAGAGAGCAGCAGATTCATGTTTCCTAAACAAACAGTCGGACAAAAAATGATGAGATAAAAATATTCTTCGCCCCAAAGGTTGGACAGCTTTTCCGGATCACCTACAATCTCCCGTCCCGTTCAACAGCCGAAGAAAAGTGAAACGAAAGTACCACCTCACTCAGGGTTAAGGACTTGTAAGCCCCGCCCCAAAGGCTAATTTACAACCAATCAGAATTATCCGTGCTGCTGTTACCAGCCAGATATGGCGCATGGAGGTTTTGCTGTTGTGTTGCAAATAGGGCGCGCGCGCTGTGTTTTAGCAGAAATCACATGTCTACCTGAGCTCTGCTGCCTAAATACCAACTTCACCCAGTTCAATTAACAAGAAATTTGAGATTTTTAGAATGTTTTAGTGAAAAAATCTGGTTGACATGACTAACATAAATATATATATATATATATATAATATATACTCTTTCAACTAGTGCCTGTTTAGCTCATGTACAAGTCAACAATAGAAGCCTATGTAGAAGCCATCTACATAGAAGCCATCATGTAAACACTTGATTTAAGACTCGAGACTCTCTATATGTTCTCTATGACACACACACATATATAGTATGTTATATATTAATATGACCGTAAGCAAAGCTATGAAGTGGATTTTGAGTTTGAACCCACCTTGAAATTCTTTTTAAATGTTTATTCATGGGTGGTTACCACCATATATTCACCACACAGTCAAGAATAACATGTTTTTTGTGCAGTATTAGCACTATATATTGATCAAGGTCAACTCTTATACTCATACATATCAAATACCTTAGTAATAAAGCAGCAGTTGCAGTATAATAAGTAGCATAGCATTAAGCCAACAGGTCAAACTTCAGGCCTGGTGTGGTTACGCTGATAACCAGTTTTTAAATTGAGAAGAATGAAGATTTGTTTTCCTTCTGACTGTGTATATTTCATGATGTTCAATATTACAATGAGGACTGGAGTTATATATACTGTATATTATTCATGTGTTGCGCTTATTTATACCTTATTTATTACTCATTTAGCAAATATGTGTTGTACATTTAATGTCTAGCAAACCAACTAAAACATGCAGCCTTTTTGTATTTTTCCCAATAACTTCATGTGACAGTAAAATACTGCTTTCTGTGACTAAGTGAAATGAGTTGTTGCCCAAGGACGATAAAACCCAAACAAAACTAGGAACTAGAAAGCAGGGGCAAACATTAGGATGGAAACAGGCAAGACTTCACAAATTGCACCTGCACATTATAATGAATAATAAAATTGCTTACAAGAACGAGCTTTGGACGTTATTCAGTGTGCTAATGTTTACGGCATTATAGAAATACAGGGGAAAACCAGGAAGGAGGAGACAGGAGATCTCTGTGACTCTCGTTTGCTCCACCTCCAAAAAAAGTGAAACACACTTTGTTTGAAAGAAAGAAAGAAAGAAAGAAATGGGAATCTTAGACTATATTACAATAATTTTATTCAAAAATGAGTACACTATTATTACATATAACTCATAAATTAGAGCTCAGATTGTCTAATTCAATTCTATATGAAGAGCATAGTACATTAATATTAACAAATAAGTATGCATTCTAAACTGCTTACAGTTTACAAAGTACATAAAATAGAATGGATGGATAAATTAGTATGGACAAAAATCATGCTTATTCAGAAATGAGTATGAATGTAAGTGTGCAAACTTAAAAACAAAGTATGCAAAATACATACGTGGACTAAGTACCAATTGATCTAAAAATAAGCATACGTTCCTAAAAATTTGTAGAACGAAGAACAGACACGTTGAACAAAAATAAAATTACTTCTTGTTTCTCAAACAGGCAGGTGGAGGGCAATACTAGGCCGCTAGCATGCTAAACAAGCACCCAAAAAAACCCCAAAGAAACAATATAACAGTGACATTTTATAATTTATACTGTTAGGTCCATAGGTATTTGGACAGTGACGCACTTTTTAAAGACTAGATGGACTTCTTCAGTTGTATCAACACCTCTTAGGATGGCATATAGAGAGTTAGGATTGCACATTTAAAATACGAAGACAAAGTGACATCTACTGGCAGTTTAGAGAATTAAAAAAAAGTTTCTGAGAGCCCATGGACTGTATGTACTGGTCCGTCTGAGGGCACAGCCTCACCCAAACTGGACTGAAGATAAAAATAAATCACCTGGTCTTTTTCCAGTCTTCAACTGTCTATTTTGGGTGATTCTGTGCCCATGCTAGCCTTAGATTCTTGTTCTTGGCTTTCATGAGTAGAACCTGATGTGATCTTCTGCTGTTGTAGACCATCCACCTCAATGTTTTATGTGCATTCTGAAATGCTTTTCTGTTCATCACGGTAGTAAAGAGCGATTATTTGAGTTACTATATACGTCCTGTAAGCTCGAACCAGTCTGGCCAGCCTGCTCCGAGCTCACTCATCAACAAGGTACTTCAGCCTGCAGATCCACCACACGTAGGATGTATTTTGCACCAATCTATGTAAACTCTAAAGTCTGTTGTGTGTAAAAATCCCAGAGATTTCTGAAATACTCAAACCAGCCCATCTGACACCAACAACCATGCCACAGTTAAAGTCACACATATTCTTCATTCTGATGTTTGATGTGAACATGAACTGAAGCTCTTGACCTGTACCTGCATGATTTTATCGGTTGCACTGCTGCCATATGGCTGATTGGACAACTGCACGTGCACAAGTGTGCCTGTTGGTGGGTGTAAGTTTACATCTCAAACAATAACTAAATATTACTACAAACACGCAATAAAAGAACATGGATTCAATTTACATACTAAAAATATTAGTATGTGAAAATAAGTATGCATGCTCAAAATAACAGTATGCTAAATGCATATAGTATAATATAATAGTACAGTATAATAGTATGCTAAGTATGCATGCTTAAAGATTAGGATGCAAAATATGTATGTATACTCAAAAATTAGTACATAGAATAAGTATGCATGGAAGTGTTCAGGTAATAATCAGTATGCTTCCCTTTCACTACAATCTTGACGCATATATGTAAACTAATATAATGCACATGGAAACAAGAAGTGTATTCAAACTTAGTATACCTCTTTAACATCTGCGTACATACAGTTATCACGCCAAGTGATTCATACTTTCATTCACACAGGTTTATAACAATGTTCTTATTCAGTTATTTATCCTATAGTGAAGCAGTGTAGTACTGTGCAAGTATTCTAGTATTGTAGTATTAGTATTGCAAGAATTATACTATGCAAGCATGCTAGTATGCAAGTACTCTAATATTCAAATATTATAATATTATTATTATAATATTCAAATGCGAGTGTGCATGTGTGCTAGTATGAACGTATTATTCTATTCAAGTATGCAAGTATGCATATACTCTAGTATGCAAATGTGCGAGTATTTTAGTATAAAGGTGTGCTAGCATGCAAGTATTCTAGTATGCAAGTATGTACATGCAATATCTTAGTCTGTGAAAGTATGCAAGAATTCTAGTATGCAAGTATGCTAGTATGAATGAGTGTTCTAGTATTCTAGTATGTAAATATGCAAATGTGAAAGTATGTGTATATGTAAATCAAGAAAGGACATATTAAAATGTAATAGCCTGATCTATTCTGATGCTCTACTTCAGCTTGGAGCTCCCTTCACCTGACAATCACTCGTTTCTGCTGAGGATGGCCCCACATGCATAGCCTAAAGTTATGGAAAGTACCACACGGATACTCTAAAGATTGCTATGGATGTTCTTACGTGGATAGAATAAAATTTGCACTTGCTGAAAACACTCAACGTCTCATTCATTATTCAGTGGGCAACTTCACTTGGATTTCTAAAAAAAAAAACTCTAATGAAAATAAAAAGACTCTAATGTTCATACTAAGGATCCTTTCAATACAATCGGTATTATTTGACTCTTCAGTATACAGCTGTGGATGCATAATGACTCAGAATCATATTATCCAGTGTCAGGGATGATTCCCTGCTGAGTCTGGTTCCTCTCAAGGTTCCTCATGTTGTCTCAAAGAGTTTTTTCTCGCCGCTGTCTTGTTGACTTGCTTATCTAAATCTAAATTCATATTGGGTGTACTGCACAGCATCTTTGTGACAATGTTTATTTTTAAAAGTGCAATATAAATGAAGTTGAACTGAGAAATGTTAGCCGTTGTTTTTCTCAAGTTAAATGCAATAAACGGTAAGATTTGGTATTCTGTTCCTTTCTGGGCTGTGCTGTGATATTTGCTTTCACATGCTCTACATGGTCTCATTACATATCTGTAAAACTAGGCAAAGTGGATTTGACATCTGGAAAATCCGTTGTAATGCTCAGCACAAGAACAAAACATGCAAGACAGATTGCTAGTAATTGAGAAGCATTCGCTCCCAAATTTTTGACCTGGAAAATACCACAAATATTCTCAAAATGCTGCTTATATTAATCTCCCAGTCCACTAGCAGGACACACACATACATATGTAAATTAGTATGCTGACCTTTCAGTATGATCATGAGACATATCTGTAAATGACTGGCACAGAATCCATCACACCCCTAGTGTGGTTGCTGAAGATGAATATAATATCACTAAAACACACTGGTCAATAAGAGCATGGATACTTAAAATGCTAGTATACATACTCAAAATAATAGTATGATAAACAAATATGCATACTCAATATAATACTATGCAAATACTTAAAATATTAGTATGCATAATAAGTATGAATACTAAAAATAAGTATGCTGAATAAGTGTGCATGCAACTGAATCAGAAACAAGCATGCACTACAAAATGAAGTACAATTTATTCAAAATAAGTATACATCTTTTGCAAAGTTGTTTATATAGAATTACCCCTCTGCAATATGTGCTTTCATGCACAAAGTCTTGTGAGAAATTAGAATGCGAGTATGGTAGAATGTAATATTTTGCGATGCAATTGTGCAAGTATACATGTATTATAGTTTTCAAGCATGCAAGAGTGCTAGCATGAGTATTCTAGTATAAGAAGTGTTAAAGTATGCAAATCAAGAAAGAATATAAAAATGTGATGAAAAGTGATTATTCTCAAAGAACCAAATAAGTTATTCTGAAAATTATATTTATTAAACATCAGGATTTGATGTTCAGTCAGTTTCTCTGACGTACCGTGACGTTTTGAGGTTTTGAGATCTAAAATGAGCTCAGAAAAGTGTGCTTGCTGGCAAAAATAAACATTATGCTCCTGCCGAAGCTATTGTTATTGCTTTGTAAGAAATCAATAGAGAGGTGTGCATCTCAAACCATTTCTCAATAACCAAATATCACTACACATAAGGATAAGTGCATACTTGCATACCTGCAAACTTGTATGCACTAGTATGCAGTGTGCTAGCATGAGTGTTCTGGTAACATACTCATAAATGAGTATTCACATTAAGTATGCATACTCAAAATGACAGTATGCAAAATAAGTCCTCACGATCAAAACTGTAGTATGTAGAATACGTACGCATGCTCAAAAAAAGCATGTAAAAAAGAATGCATCAGCCAAAAGGCTTCGATAATTATGAATAGATGCAAGAGAAATCTTTGTAAACTTTCATACTTATACGTTTAGTTACTAATATAAGCATATTTATATGAGATATAGTAAGTAAGCATGATATATAAGAAAACAGGAAAAGAAAAGATAGCAAAATGAAAAGTATAAATGTAACTACGACCACAGAATGAAGTAGATTTTGCTGTTAAGTACTTTAGAGGAGCAGCACTGCTTACTGAATGCTGAATGCTTACTTCCAATTTCTAAACACAGCTGAAATATTTATTTCATACGACTGATGAAGCTTCAGTATGACTATATGTAGGACAAGGGCTATTGCACCTCACGCTTCATTACTTCCTGTATCTCTGTGCCTGTGAGCTTTAATACAAAGTCTTTATCTCTCGGTCTTCCTTCTTTGCCCTTGTCCACTCTTTATTCGTTTTTTCCCTCCTCTCTCTCTCTTCCTATCTTTTTCTCCGTGCCTATCTCTCTCTCCTCTCTCTCTCTCTCTGTCCTCCTCCTTCCCTGTTTCTCTCTCTCATTCTCTGTCTGTCCCTCTTTCCCTCGCCCTCTCCCGGTCTCGCTTTCTTTCATTCCTCTCCGGCAGCAGTGTGCGTTTCTCACACTCGCTTTGCAGCCAGAACAGACGATGCTCTTGTAAAAGATCTTTCGGCTTGAAACGCTGTTCGATTTTCTCACGCTCTCTTCGTTGTTAGCGAAGAGGACAATAATAACGCGTTCGCAACACGTGAATTCAAAGCAGGTAAGGGTTTTGTTTATTTGTAGCTTCTTATTTATGGTATATAGACTGACTGTTGATTAGGGAAGCACTGGAAGTGTATGATGTGGGAATTCTGCATGTTTGACTAGATCTATTTTTTCCTGATTTTACTTTTCTTCAGAATTAAGCTACATCCTTGATTTGGCATCTTCAATTTCCATCACTTTCAGCTGCACAGACTAATTACCGGCATGACCTGCTCGCTAGTTCTCTGTTCCACTTTCTCTCTCTCTCAGCGTCAGTGTTTGAGACAGTGAGTGAGAATGAGAGAGACATTTCATATAGCTTTACCAATACAGTGAATTTAACTTTGATCGTACTTTTTTTAAGCTTTAGACACCATGGGCACTCTCAGAGATCTTCAGTTTGCGCTCCAACTGAAGATTGAAGAGCTGCGTCAGAGAGACGCTCTGATAGACGAACTCGAGCTGGAGCTTGACGCCAAAGACGACCTCATCCGGCGTCTGCAAGGCGAGCTCGACCGCCTGAGGGTCACTCTCAGCAGTCCCGGATCTGCCACAGGTACCTGGCTTCAAGTACTTATAAACATTTGATGATCCACCAGCAGTTCGTGGGGTGAAACGAGACTGAAATGATTGCCTGGTGAGAATATGAAATCGAGATATGTAGCCAGGGTGCTCACTGAGGTGTGTCAGAAGTACAGGCGGGGGACTTCATAGCTAATATTTTGGGCACGTAGGACCTTCTGATTTTTTTTTTTTTGTTTTTTTTGCCATATTGAATGGAAAGGTCATAGAGAGAAGTGTTGTTGTTTTAATTACATTTTCCATGACTTGATTTTATTTCTCTTACAGTTCCATAACTGTCATCTCTCTTAACCCATATATCCTAAATCCAAAGTAATAACAGCGTAATAAAGTCATTCGGTAACAATACCGGCAAAACAGATATCACGATGGCTTTTTATAATAGTCTATGGCATCATTTTACCCTTTAAACATGGCACTATTATCTAGATCCTATTCTGCACATCTAATCAAATCACCAGTTTATTAAGGTGTATTTTTTTTTTATTATTCTACTGGTCATTACACAGGATTTACAGTACAGAGCCTGAAACAGATATCTCTTTTGGATATTGCACCTACTTCTTGTTAAGATTCTGTACCAGTGCATGGAAGGTTGTGAGGACAAACCTCAGGGATGCTGCTCAGCAAAACTTCCAAACGCACACCAAAATCCCTTTGAGGTCCAAAAAAAAGCATCTGCCAAAAAGGTAACCCAGAGTGTGTTGCTTTTTTCATACCTCAGGGCAACACCATGCTTCTTCTTTGAGGATGAACAGAAGATCTGTGATTACAGAGCCTACAAACCTGGACCCAGTTGTGATCTTACAGAATCCTCCCATGAGCCACAGCAAGAACCAGGAGTGAGTCCCACAACTGATCTTGTCTCTTTCTTGCAAACTCACCTTTCCTTGTGTTCCATCATGTTTCTTTGTAAGTGTACTAAAGGATAGTTTGGTATAGTGTTGTACTTTTTTGGCACTTGTACAATGAAGCTGTGACTTCAGGTAAAGCCAATAGATGCAGTCATTGTGTTTGAGAGCTCACCCACAGAGAGAAATATGGCAATGTCGAAGGGGTTGGCAATGTTTTGGAAAATTTGATCCTGGCCCAGCGGCAGTTATAGCGAAAATGACACAAAGATATTGATGCACAGTGTGTTTCTCTCTCGGTCGTTCTCTGTCTTCAAGGTCTCAGCGAGTGATTGAGGAAGCTCTAAGGGAGAATGAGTGGCTGAAGTATGTAGGGAGGGAGTTATCAGAGCTGGTGGATTGCGCGTACCCTACCACGGCCGCCCAGGGAGCCCGACTCATTCAAGAGGGTGATGAGGCGTCTCAATCCTTCATACTAGAAGGTAAAGTAATATAAAAGCGGAGGAGGCAAAGAATGTACTTGTAAAAAAAAATGCTTTACTTTGATTTTCAAATCTAATAAGTACATGGAAACTAATATTATCGTATGAGAGGGGGTAGTGGGAGGGTGGAATTGTCCATGGGTTCTGAGAGTTTGGGAGGTACCTAGTCTGACATGATTGGTCAGGCGTAAGCCTTGCAATATTCATTCTTCCAAAACACTGACACTGGAGAATATTTCCAAAGTTTCACCATATCAATGATGATACATGTCTGTTAAATAACAGCACATTTTTAAAATACTAATAATATTAGTATTAAAATACTACAATTATTAGCCTTATCACTTCCTCTAGAAGGTCAGTGTGCACAGTTAAACCTTACCTTACCAACAGACCTTCTTGCACTCCAACCATGTAAATCAATGCTCCTCTCCATGTATTTCAAGTGTTGGTGTGCTGTCACCAAAACAACCACCATATCCTGCGTTAAGGATGCATTTTCCTGTTTCATCCTTGTACATCAGGATACTTTAGCATTTACACTACAAAGGATATGCCGTCAAATGCGTCGCAGCACTCCCACCTCAGCAAATGGTTTAAGTGCATGCATCTTAAATGCGTCTTGGTGGTCATTTACATTCGTATTTAGCGCCGTCCACTTGTGATCTGATCACCCAGGACACATTTTAATACCAACTGTAAACATGTGTACCATCCACCATACACATGCCTGATTCTTGTTACTATGGAAGCGTTAATGTATCAGAACAAGTGCATTAATATAAATCTGTGATTTGAATCACAGTCAGCAGCTGGTATAGAAAACTAATCAACACCAATTACTTTATTCTGACATATCAAAATAGAGGTTTCAACAGTGCTGTGGTATAAATGAGAGAGAGAGAGAGAGAGAGAGAGAGAGAGAGAGAGAGAGAGAGAGAGAGACATTTATGTAAGTCTGTGTGATATATTTAATACACAGTATATATATATGAGCATGTTAGAAGTCATTACAATACTGAGAGGATGGATGACCTCCTCTTATAACCTTTATGGCCTGAGGAAAAACAGAAATGATTTATTATTATTATATCAGCATTGCTGAGATCCGCTGTAGCATGTGGTTACTTTCTTAATTTAATATTTTATTCATAAGCAGAGGATCTTTCATTTCCAGTCCACCTTCTTTTTTAATTTTTAATCACTTCCCATTTATATAATAATATAAATAAACTGATGCGTTTTTTAAATCTCAGTAAAGTATTTATAAAGTACCCTTACCTTATTCTTGCTTGTGTATGTACTTTTAAATGCTTGGGTTTTTTTTTTCTTTATTGTGTTACTAAATCCCATATATACAGGTGAGCTGTTACAGCTCAAGGTTCGGTCTAAATGATTCATCACCGGTGCAGCTTTATTGGACAAACTGATGTGACCATGATTTTTAATAGCTCGCCAATATGTTATTACCCAAACCTTCTCTTTCTCTTTTTTTGGAGCCTGAGATTCAGAAATGAATGCTGGTTGCAGTTATATTTTACCCAGTTTGCACTTTTGACCTCATATTTTTATTCAGTGTCTGATTGAGAAAATTGCGCTATTTAAGAAATACAAGGTGCATAGTCATCATATAAGTCAATATCATGGCTCAGTGAGGGAAAAACCTTCTAGACTGGCAAGGTTTTAGGGGTCCAGGCACTTTTTGGTCATTCTATTTCTGTCAGATTAAAATGATAACATGAATGCTTCTTTATTGTTTTAAAATCCAGGCACTATTAATTTTGTCAACAAAAAGTATTTGTTGACGACATTTTATTTCATGACTAAATTGTAAACAACGTAAATTTAAATATATATTTGATAACAAAAATTACCTTTTAATAAATGAATAACTTTATTTTTATTGATATAAATTATACTCTTTATATGAAAATAGCACTCAGCACCATCACGGTGTCCAGAATGCCGTCTTCACTCGATAACTAGCAAAACAGCAACAGAGTCGTTGCTAACGCGTCATAACTTCGAACAAAACTCCTCCTCCCATCCCATAATAGCCCATCTTAAAGCTACAGCACACATTTTACTAGTATCATGAAACTGTCTGGGAAAATTATGACTACAACATTGACTAAATAAGACTAAAACTGAGTTTTTAACACTGACCAAATCTTGATTAAAACCAAACAAAACTAAAATGTAACTACAATTTTCATTATGCGCCTACGACTAAAAACAATTTAAAGTTCTTGTCAAAATTAACACTGAATCCAAGCAGGAGAAACAAAAAACAAGTAATTTTTCATGGTGGTTAATGTTACTGACATGGTAACTAATTTGTTATTATAGATAAAAATATATGAATCTGTTTTACCAGAAGCTTCCATGGATTTGACAAGAGAGAGACAGCGAGAAGATGAAAAAGGCGAAGCGAGAGGGAGATAATGTCAGTGTGTGATCTCGTGAAAGGAAACATGAAGTGAAATGTGTGTGAAGATAAAGAGCTGGAGTGTGTCAGGGACAGAATATCAGAACAGAGCTTATTAATACAGCAGCTTTGGTGCTGCTGATACACTGGCACGATGTGACTGGTGCCGTGAGCTGGCATCACTTCAGGAGATGACGGCGTGTCCGAGTGAAATTTGTGACATCTCAGATAATCTGTCACTCAGTAGTGGTTGCCCCTGGCAACGCCTGGCAACCTGAGACGAAGGCCACATCTCTAAGGGCTGTCTGTGTGGCCATGTTTTCATATTATGGTGGGGACCCAATGTCCCAAAGCATAAAAAAATATCTTTGTTTTTAGCTTGTGAGGACTTTTGGCTGGCTTTCACAAGAAAAACTGCTTTTATTTAAAAAAAATAGAGGCAAAAGTTTCATTTTGGTTATAGTTGATATGGTTAGCATTAGATTTAGGTGCAGACATGGTAAATTAATAATGAATAAATTAATAGTTATGTCAATGAAAGGTCCTTACAAAGATAGTAAGACAAATGTGTGTTTTTTAGAGGGAAAACTCGAGGTATCCAGGGCTGGACAGAAGTTGCACATTATTGAAGCTGGAACACTCTTCGGAGAGCTGGCCCTGCTTTACAACTACACCTGCACTTCTACTGTTACAGGTGCACACACACACACGCACACACACCTCTATATCTGGAAAAATCTCATCCAATATTAAGCGGACGAATGCAGCAACAGGGCAGCTAGTTCAGCCGGTTCTCGCCCTCTCCCTCTCCCTCTCTTTCTCTATCTCTCTCAATTCCTAACACACATATTTGAGATGCAGTGCATGAGCTGCCCAAAAACACACAATGAGCAGCAGATTATTCCCATCAGCACTGATCTGCTTTAGCATGGCGAGATCAATGGAATTTCAAATCAAAGTTCCCCAAACACGTCCACAAGCTCCCAAAAAGCAGAGAGCACAGACTATCAAACACACTCACACACGCCATGTGCTTACTGCAGCATTCTCAAGCACGCATTCATTCTCTGGATTGTGGAAGATGCCTTTTTGATAGCTACTGCAGGTGGTAATCGATTGAAAAAAAAAAAAAAAAAAAAAGATTGTGTAATACGTATTAAAAGAGAAAACAGGGTAAAATGACGGAGGCGAAAAAAAGACCCATCTACCAGGCTCAAGTTCTTCATAGAGATCATCAAAAAATAAATGAGGCCCTCTGCATTGTAGTCTAATTCAGGATTAGTGGCACATATTGTGATGTTGGTGCCTCTCTGAATCTTCTATCCATTTGTTTGGAAAATTTAATGTAATCAGTTTGGAGTCAACATTTACAAATTTGGCTGTAGAGATACACTATATGGCCAAAGGTTTGTGGACACCTGCCCATTTCTCCCATCTGTGGGCCTTAGACAGAATTGGAAGCACACACATGTATGTATGCTGTAGCATTACAATTTCCTTGGAACTAAGAGGCCCAAACATGTTCCAGCATCACAATGCCCCTGTGCACAAAGTGAGCTCCATGAAGACATGGTTTGCCAAGGTTGGAGTACAAGAAATCAAGTGTCCTGCACAGAACCCTGACCTCAGCACTACTGAACACCTTTGGGATGAACCGGAACGCTGACTGCACCGCAGACTTCCTCAGCCAACATCAGTGCCTGACCTTATTAATGTGGCTGAATGAGCACAATTACCCACAGCCACACTCCAAAATCCAGTGGAAAGCCTTCCCACAAGAGTGGAGGTGAATAAGGCTGGAATGGCATGTTCAGCCATAAGTAAGCATATATGAATGTGCTGGTCAGGTGTCCACAGATGTATAGGTTTGGTCATATAGTGTACTTGGTTTTGCTGGTACTTGAAAAGGAGTGGGGAAAAAATTTTATTTTTAAGTAAAAACATTTTGCATCAACAAGAATTAAAAATGTATTTAATTGGTCCACATATACCCTTTTCCACCAACTGGGAACAGGTTCTTGAACCAGTTCCATTCAGGATTCTTTGAACCTTAGTAGCACCTTGGGAACCAGTCCAAATTTCCACCAGATCTGAGAAGAACCATTGTAATAAAGGATGTGTCATCAATGGAGGGTGTTGCGCAATGCACACGGAAAGTAAACCCTAATAGCAAGATGATGGATTGCACTGATTACCTGCGAGCATTGGTTTTGTTATTGGAGAGATTTGTGACTTATCCTTTTCCATTGCGTTCCCCATCGCTGTACTTTGCTTCCTTTCCAAACTAATGGCACCCCCACTGATGTTGCTATGGATCACAATGGAAAAAACAAATCTTTCGGTTAGAGCTGAGAACCAACTTTTCAGGTTCTGAACCAATTTATTTTTGGTTGAAATGTTCCAAATGGTTCAAAATTTGGTGTGGGAACCAGAATGGAACCAATTTCCTATTGGTGAAAAAGGGGTAGTAGAGAAGTGTGGTATGTTAGTTTCCAAAAGGGGTAAAAACCTCCACCACTCTGACCTTTTTTGTTAGTTTCTGTGTGACCCCAGTTCCGATAAACACTTCTTTATGGACAGGTATAGAATACAGCCTTCTTCACTGATGGCCATGGAGGATGTAGCTCTGCTTGGAGGGGCCAAAGTAGATGGAGAGAATAAGATAAAAAGAAATACAGTTGATAATATTTTTAAATAAAATCAAGAACAAGACAGCCCTTCCATTTTACCTCATACACACTGTTTGAATCGGTCCATAAGACAGTTTTCTGCATCGATACAAATCTTTATACGCATGTACAGTAATTCACAGTTCCAGGAGATCTATTTGCTGAGCAATTTTGTGTTTTTCATGCTCTATTACACCTAATGGATCAGGCCATTATCAAGCCCTACATGAGCTGATGTCAGACGTGTTACATGAATTGTTCATCGGGATCAGTGGACGTTAGCTCTTTCTTTCTTTTTTTTGGCTGGGCAACAAAGACCACAGCTATTCAGATCCTAGGCCATCATTTTTATCATGAAAGTAAGTCCTTTTCACTTACGTGCATCATTAGTTTCAACTCTCTTGTCCTTGTCTTACTTCATCTAAACTTAAAGGGGACATTCTGCCAAAAAGATATATAGATGTTCACTCAATCCCTCAGGTGGATACACAGTCAGGAGCTTTGAGTAATTTGTCACTCTCTCTCTCCATTTTCTCTGTCTTTCCCCGTTCAGCTCAATTCAACTTTTTTTTAAGGGAATGTCTGCCTTTTCTGTTATGAATGCAAACCAGAGAACAGTGACGAAGCTAGTACTGCCAGCAACAGAATGATCACATGTACAATGTCATTTGTTCAGCCAAATTCCTTTCCATAAATACACTTGCTTTAAATTATACAGTTAACTTCCAAATGGAACTACAGTTGGATTGCAAAAACCAACATTAGGTCAGTATCTTGATTGGTCTGGTCTCTGCAAGGATGACTCCACCCCATCTACAGATCACAGGTCAGGAGGATGTATGGTGTAAATCATATGCTCTGGCCTTCAGAGTCACTCCAACTGAACTGGAGTGACGTGTTAGACAGGACAGCAACAGGAAAACACCAACAGAGGGAAGTGTGGATCATCGCTCCATTTCAGTTCCAGAGATGTTGTAGATCTGTGTCAAGATTCTGCTCTGCTCTGGTGGTTCATAGTGGCCTAATACCTTACTAACACACTTTATGTTGATATCTGTCACTTATCTGTTTATTATCATTTGGCTTACAAGTACAATAATGTCTCTAAACGGTAAATAAAGTGTCACAAATATATACACAGAATGCAACCAGCTTGGTACATTTGAAGTCTACTTTTTTTCTGACTTCTTCATTAAGGCAGATTTCTTCATCGTTTGAATGTAAATGGAAATTTATTTCCTGCTTATAATTTTTATTCTACTTTCTATTTTTTTCTCTTTCTTATTTGTTCGATCAGCACGCGCCTCTCTCTCTCTCCTTCTCTCTCTCCCGCCATAAAGTTCTCAGTTTTCTCCCCGTACTGAAACCCGGAGCTTTGACCTGTTTTCTAACAGAGAGACTGATTGAGATTGTGAAAGTGGGGAAATGAGAGAAAGACAGAGAATGAGTTAATGTTTTCCATGGACTGAGCCTGAATCGAGCAGTGCTGCTCTGCTGTTTTTTTTTTCCCACTCTATCGGTTCATTA
The DNA here is from genome assembly GCA_030068235.1 of Notoglanidium macrostoma. Classification (NCBI taxonomy): domain Eukaryota; kingdom Metazoa; phylum Chordata; class Actinopteri; order Siluriformes; family Auchenoglanididae; genus Notoglanidium; species Notoglanidium macrostoma. Next base: position 22,281,264 of record JAQQZR010000039.1, on the reverse strand, counting down.
TGTCACATCTCCTCTCTCTCTGTATGCTGTTAGTCAGCAACTGTCTACTTTGATTGTCTGGCGCTTTTGTCTTGCTGTTCTCCTTCTCCAAGTTCCCCCTCTTTTCCTCCGTTTTCACTGAAATCTATTACCTGAACATCTCTCTCTTCCCTGCTTTTCAATTCGTCTGTAGAGGGTTGGATGAACAACCCCAGTTGTGTGATTTCTTCATAATGCATAATTCATCTTTGTTATTCTCTCTTGGGTAGTCCATTCTGATTGGTCAAAAGGTTTGCTTTTGGGCAGCAAAGTAAATCATAGCTTTCTGTTTATTCCTGGAGAAGTTAGATAGCTTCTATAATGCAAGATATAACAGGAACTAACTTATTGTCATGGACATTCCATAATATTATACGTAACTATGATTGGATAAAACGTATAGTGTCTCACTGGTTAATGAGTAAATAATTGTTTGTGTTGTATAAAAGGAATAAACTCTTCAGTGCTTGCTGTTAAGGGAAATTAATCAACGTCTGGGTGGAAACAGGAACTTCTTGCTGTGTTTTATTTCTTACGCATCATTCCCATCTATTTATCCTTCATTCTCTGTCGTTTTCCTTTTCTTCATTCCATTTGATTTTATTTATATTTACACTGTCAAAAGATTAATACACCATTCTCAGTCCATTTCTTTCTATATTATTATTCTCCTTCTCTAGGACTGTTTCATTCTCAATTATACAGTTTATCTGCTTCTATCTAGATTATTGCATCTTTTCTCTCCTTGTGTCACTTCATTCTCTATAACTCTTTCTCTTCTCCCTAATTTACTTGATCCTTCTGAGATTTTCTTCCTGTGTCTTCTTTTTCCTCTATATAATATTCTGTACCCTCCCTCTTTCTATCCTTCTCTCCTTTTCTATTTTTTTCTCCTTCTGTTTCCCTATATCACCTGAACGTCTCACACAAGGTTGCCTTGGGGACTCGTGTTCGCTTCGCTCGTAGCCCGACGACTTCCGTTTGACTGAGCTGAAATTCCCGCATAATCAATGTGCTGAGAAACTCTCGATGCAGCCTGTAATAAACAGAAATCTGTAGAATAGGACCATACAGCACTTTTTAATAATGCACCACACAACAATGTAATGGCCTTATTCAAAAGATGACCTTTCAGCAGGACATGCTCTCAGCTGCTGTGGAGATGGAAGACATTTTATTAGACTTCTTATCTGAGAGCCGGCTGAACGGGCTCAATGAATTTTGGATTATGAAGAATCTTGGTGTCATTTCAGGAATCTCATGCAACACCAGACATCACACGTACACTAGCGCTAGCGTCTCGCAACAGCACTGTTTTTATTATATAATACAAATTAAAAAAACAGGGAGAGCTATAAATACTGTTTCTGCAAAAGTGTCTAATTTAATAGGTAAACAAAGTAACTCAATAGATATTTGTAATTATATGTCACAATGAATATAAAATGCAGGGCAATTCTAGGTTTGCGTTTTTTGGGTATCCGTATCTGGGAAACCCAGAAAGCAAATTTGGCCGTGCAATCTGGGAAGGAGGGATGGAATTCTCTCTCCTCGCTATCAATCAAAGCCTTTGCACACCAAGTCCAAAACTGTTGCACATTTAAAAATGAATACAACCTCACGTTGTGTTTACACACTGCCAAAGCTTTCATCCGTCTTTAAAGTTTACAGAACAGGTTTGATTTTCTGCATTTTTTTTTTTGCATCCATCAAAAGCCTTTAGAGAGCTGTTTGACCACTCAGAGCCACCGTACATGAAAACGTCATCATCCAAAATAGCACCTAATAAGCTGATTCTCTTACTGATTCACCGAGTCTCCCAGAACAAAGCACTTTATGATAAAAAATGCCAAGAATACAGTGATGCAGAATTTGAAGACAGATTGTGGCGGGTGATTGCAGAACTGCTTTTAATTTGGGACGGCAGGTACTGATTGCAAAACAAAGGATGTATGAAAGATTAGTCAGTAGTGATTGTGTATTGCTTGCAGCGTATCAAACTGGACCACTGACATCCTGAAATAGACCTGGTAATGATCAGGATAATTCCACAGTTCCGTAATCAGAAGGTGAAACTCTCCTTGCACCTGACGCCTTCTCAAGATTGGATGGACCGAATATTTTCTTTCAAGAAGTGAGAGGGCCACAAACTGCTTGAAGACTTGATTTTGTCTTGTCTTGTGAATTTTTGGGTACAAAAAGAATAATAAAACACATCAGACTCGATGTGCAAGGTTCCTGTCAACCTTCCTGATTTGTACAATAATGGGTGTCTGCGAGTTCACGCACATGGAAGTGGGCGAATTGCGCTTTACCCCGAGCGTGTTACGCTGCCCCCTAATGTTGTGTGAGCGGCAGTTCCAAAAGATACAGTCGGCTTGGGGAAGCAAGAAAGAGAGAGAGAGAGAGAGAGAGAGAGAGAGAGAAAGAATGTGGGAGGTAAGAGAAGGGTAATATTTCTTCCCCTGAACTCAGAAGACTCAATTAATCTGCATCATTATTAATTTAAGAAGAAGTCAGGAAGTGAAGATAGAGAGAACAGACGAGAGGAAAAGCAATCGCTCTCTATTCTCAGCTGTTCTCTTTAATTGTATAGGAATGGGAGCAGAGCAGAAGGAGGTCAGTGTGTAGAGAGAGAGAGAAAGTGAGAGTGTGTGAGAGAGGGAGAGGGAGACAGAGAGAGAGAAAGAGAGAGAGGGAGACAGAGAGAGAGAGAGAGAGAGAGTGACTGAGAGAGGGAGATAGAGAGAGTGAGAGAGACAGAGAGAGAGGGAGACAGAGAGAGAGAGAGAGAGTGACAGAGAGGGAGATAGAGAGAGTGAGAGAGACAGAGAGAGAGAGAGAGTGAGAGAGAGAAAGAGAGAGAGGGAGACAGAGAGAGAGAGTGACAGAGAGGGAGACAGAGAGAGAGAGAGAGTGAGAGAGAGACAGAGAGAGAGAGAGAGTGAGTGAGAGACAGACAGAGTGAGACAGAGAGAGAGGGAGAGGGAGACAGAGAGAGAAGGAGAGAGAGAGTGAGAGGGAGACAGAGAGAGTGAGAGAGAGACAGAGAGAGAGAGAGAGAGAGAGAGAGTGAGACAGAGAGAGAGAGAGTGAATGAGAGTGAAACAGAGAGAGAGAGTGAGAGAGAGAGAAAGAGGGAGTGAGAGAGGGAGAGAGAGAGAAAGTGAGTGAGAGAGGGAGAAGGAGAGAGAGAGAGCGATAGCAAGTGAGTGTGAGAATAAGAGAGAGAGAGGGAGTGTGAGAAAGAGACAGAGTGAGAGAGAGGGGGAGAGGGCGAGAGAGGCGGGAGAGGGAGAGAGGGGGAGAGGGAGAGAGAGGGCGAGAGAGGCGGGAGAGGGAGAGAGGGGGAGAGGGCGAGGGAGAGGGAGAGAGAGTGGGGAGGAGGAGAGGTGGGAGAGGGAGAGAGAGAGAGAGAGAGAGAGAGAGAGAGAAGGGCAGGAAGCCTCACCTTCATTGTCATTTTAGCCAAAAGCTCCTGCAGATCCATTATTCCTTGCACAAGGCTGAGAAAATCACTGCATGTTGGACATGCTTAATGAAGACACAGAAGCAGAACAAGAGAAAAAGCAAGAAAGATAATTACATAAAGGTCACAATGTTAAGACAGATTTAAGGGAAACAATTTACACACCCAACCACTTTCAGTTGGGCAACATTAACCCGTCCTGTCATCTTGTCTTATATATGTCCTCCTGAGTTCCAACTGTTCAATTTTGTTCTCTCTAGAGGAACATGTGTAAACTACTTTATCTCCCACACCTTGCGAGCTACTGAACAAACTTCCATCGGTCTCTCTCTCCTAAAAGTCTTAAGATTTTTAAATGCTACCTTTAAATGTACAATGATACATGTTTGTGGGTGGACTCATTGCCTTCGAAACAACAGGGAAAGTGAAGAAAAAAAAATATTTGGGAGACATTTTTTTCCTGGACACATCAATCAGCCATAACATTAAAACCAGCTGCCTAAAATTGTACAGATCCCATAAGACCTGTGAAGGAGTGCTGTGGTATCTGGCACTAAGACGTTAGCAGCAGATCCTTTAAGCTCTGTAAGTTGTGAGGTGGGGCCTCCTTGGAGCCGACTTATTTGTTCTGCACATCCCAAAAATACTCAATCAGATTGAGATCTGGGGAATTTAAAGGCCAAGTCAACACCTTGAACTCTTTGCCTGTTTAGGAAGCTGGTACGTGTCAAAATAACATCCACATGAATGGTAGGACCCGAGGCTCCCCAGCAGAACATTGTCCACAGCATTACGCTGCTTCTGCCGGCTTGCCTTCTTTTCATAGTGCATCCTGGTGCTATCTCTTCCCCAGGTAAGGAACACACAAACTGTCCACATGATGTAAAAGAAAACGCGATTCATCAGACCAGGTCACCTTCTTCCATTGCTCCATGATCCAGTTCTGCTGCGCACATGCTCATTGTAAGAGCTTTTGGCAGTGGACAGGGTCACCATGGGCATTCTGACCGCTCTGTAGCCCCAAAGGCAACAAGCTGTGATGCACTGTGTGTTCGGACACCTTTCTATCAGAGCCAGCACTAACGTTTTCAGCTGTTTGTGCTACAGTAGTCATATAATCATTCACAGGTTTTTCTTTAGTCCTTTTTTATTACAATTTTTACACGTCATGTCTTAAATTAATGATGTTCAGTCGTTTCGTTTACTTAGTTGAGCGGTTCTGGACATGATATGGATTACTAGAGTACAGGCTATTTACTGTGCACCAACACTACCTTCACACAACACAACTGATGATCTCAAATATTAAGAAGGCAAGAAATTCCACTAATGAACTTTAGACGAGGCTCAGCTGTTAATGAAAAGCGTTCCAGGTGACGACCTCATGAAGCTGGTTAAGATAATGCCGACAGTTTACAAAGCTTCCTCAAGATAAACAGTAACTACTTTAAAGAATCTAAAATGTGAAAGATATTTTGTTTTGTTAACACTTTTTTGCTTAACACATAATTCCATATGTGGTATTTCATAGTTTTGACGTCTTCAGTATTGTTCTACAATGTGGAAAATAGTCGAAATAAAGAAAAAGAAAGCTTTAAATGTATTTCTAGGACCTGGACAGGATGTATACACTTATAAATTTAATTTTGAATAAAAACACATTTGCTCTATCACTATGCCTTGGATAGAGTGCGGGGAAAAAACAGGGCTGCACAAAAAAAAAATCTTCTTTTATTCACAAATTATAACAATACTTACTAAACTTTATTTAATTACTGAACCAGATGCCCTGTGGAACTTTTTTAGTAAGATTTCGATTTTCTGTGTAATTGCTTGCTATATTTCAAAACAATGTCTTTCCCTAATCAAGAATATGCTGTTTACACTCGACAGAAACAGCCGTCTTGTATTATTTTATTAGATTTATTATAGTTTTCAGACATAGAAGCATAAAAAAATTTGTATACACACCATCAGAATCTACTAAATAGCTGGGACACAATCACAGTCCCATATATTAGAGATATTCTGCACCGCACACAGAGAGCACGGCCTGTGTGAGCTATGTGGGGTGACAGGTCAATAAATGAAAGCATATTTCTTTAGTTTGTACATTTTATTTTGGAGCTTAGTAAGCCAGTGTTTAGGTCAGGCTACTTGAGCAAACCACTGAGGGAAAAAAATGAATAGTGTATACTGAATATCCTACATACTACAAGGCTCTGTGTAAAATGGCTGCATATTTCAGATTCTGCAAACCAGTTTCTAATAAAAAGACGAAGAAAATGCATTTACTTTTCCTTGTGCCTTAATATTTTGGGGTAATTTCAAATTTTAAGTCCCTTTGCAGACACCTGTCATGTCCATGCCAAAATTGCTGTTTATCTCCACTTCCCAGGACTGTATGGCCGACAAGGACTACAACACGTGTTCAGCAAGACCAAGGCCAGGCCACCTCCACAACGTCCCTATGATTGCAACTGTCACCTGTTAGCAGAAGCAGCACCTCCTCGCAACTGCATCCCTTTTCACCAAACTCATCCTTCGGTGCACCTACAACTTGGTGCACATCTGGGAGCGAAACGAGTGGAAAATGGCCTTTAGCACTTTGATTACTGAATGATGCCATAAGTATTGCCAGCAGGCTTCCAGTGCCGCATCAATGACATGCGTCAGGACAGTTTGGGGAAATTCGTCATAGCTTACATCTTAACCTATTCCCCTGCCAAAAGCACCCATATCCAACATGTCAAGAAGGTACCAGCAAGATTGCTCAAGAATCAACTTTACATATAAGGAGAAAAATGTGAGTTCAGTGTTCACAAGGTGGCTTTCCTGAGATACATCATAAGACCAGAGGGGGTCTTATGGATAAAAACAAGGTCGCTGTGCTCACCACAGTCAAAAAAAACCGCAGCAGTTCTTGGGGTTCGCCAACTTCTATTGCCATTCAAGCAATTATCATCATTATCGTGAATCACTTCTCCAAGTCACTATGCCTCATACCTCTTTCCAGTCTGCAATCTGATTTTGAGACTGCTGCGATAATGTTTAACCATGTATTCAAGTATTTTGGCATCCCAGAAGACATTGTGAGTGACCAGGAAGCTCAGTTCACATTAAGTTTGGGAAGGATTTGTGGAGAAGCTGGGCATCAGGCTAACAGCTAAGAGGACAGAGCAAACCAAGAGATTGGGTGCTTCTTGCATACTATTTCTGCTGATAACCAGGAGGATTTTGCGCAATTTTTCTCATGGGTAGTGTATGCTCAGAATTCCCTCAAACACTTTCCCACCAAGTTTACATTAGATTGGAAGGTCTAGGGACCCAAGAACGATGCTGGGTACCATCTCAGGACATGCTCACCCCTTACTATGTCAAGAATTTCATGCTCACCACCCGAATCACCCAGGGCCATGACCTAACGGGAGGCCTAAAAAAAAGTCCCACTCGCAGAGGTAGCTCTTACGAAGGATTTCTGCCATGTTGATGCCAGAATCGGCATTAATCTACGCTTCCCAAAATGCAATGCGGAATACAAACATAGCAAACTATGGCTACAATACCCAAAGCCTCTTACATTCACATTCAGAGTCTTACTGATTGTACAAATCTTACTGATTTGGATTTGTTTGCCTAATAAAGTCTAATAAAGCTATGTTTTTAAAGTCTAATAAAGCTGTGCTTCTTCATCAAAGGCCCAAATGAACAGCCTTTGTATTTACATCTAGAAGCCTCAGCCTCTGGTGTTACAGTTCTGAGTGCTACACTTAATGGCTGGTTTGTGGCGAGTGTAAAGCAGCCAGTTACACCAATTGAAACTGAACTGAAAGAGTGAAAAGGAGAGGTGGACTCAGGGACTCAGGGTCAATTCAGGCAGGCAAAGATGAGTCGTCGTTCGAGACATGAAAATTTGAAAGCTTCACTTTTGTATTTTGTCCCTCAGAATAATGTATTGATTTTACTGACCCTCATCACACACGCTATTCCTTTCCCTGCCTCGTAGACTAATGCGTTAAAACCCCTTTATCCAGGCAGGACAAATATCAGCATAGCAGGAACAAAGACTATGTTAATTACTTGCCAAGATTCGGTGGAATAAAGACAGCTGGATAGTAATATTAATTAAATAAATCAATTATTTAAAAATCAGTGAATACGAGTACACTGAGCTGCCAGTTTATTGGATATATAGGTTTTATGAGATGAGATACACTCACTGGCAAGCAGCACGACATGCACAATTTACGCCTTAATGACGTTGGATGCAGTTTGTGTGCTAATTAGAAAGACGTTGACACAATGTTTTTTTCTATTTTCAGATATACTTGAGTATAACATATGATTTTGCTGTGTGGGTCTTGTAAAACAACTCCAGCTCACCTTCCGATTGATTTATTTAATCTCTGCACCCTTAGGAAAGACCCATTAACACAATCTTCTCCCATTCTTAATGGCAATACTTTACATTTTAGGGGCATCATTTAGCCTGATAGCACTATAGACTATAGTCAGCAACTGAATGAATATTCTAGCATCAAAAGCTATAAAAAGTGGAATATCAGAACATGCATGAACACTGAGTGATGTGCTGACGTCTTCCTGATTAGCAAATTAGATGCAATTTAAGCACACTGGCATTATGGGGTGCTATCCATTATATTAAGTCTCTAATCACAGGAAATTAACCTGCTGTATGAACACGCCTGACTGAGCCAGAAAGCCCAGTTGAAACAGTATGCACAGTAGACTAAGTAGCTATTGTGCTAGCCTACTATTTTGTGTCTATCTGAGCCCAGGTATAATAACAAGCGATAAAGTATTTATTACATAAGCGTTTATGAAAAAAAAAAAAAAAAGAGTGAGAGAGAAAGCAGAGAGGGGGGAAGGCAGAGCAGCAACATAAACACAAGGAATGTATTGAACTGCATCTCTCTGAACGCAATCACCTGGAAAATTCTTGTACACACAAACGCACGCTATATGACTTATTTGATATAAATATTGCTGTCATACAGCCAACGTTTCCTGGACACACTTACAAATCCCTCTCAGAGCCCGATGCTTGAGTATAGACCACTGCTCTGGATTTAAATAAACGATGCAGTGAATCAAGGTGTGCAGTGTGCAAGCTTATAACCCATTTAAGCATCAACAAAAAACCCAGCTATCCCCTAATTAGAGTGCCGTTGTTTATAAATCAGTAACATAGACTTAATCATGAAGCTGATAGACTTCAATGAAATAATTGTGTCTGTTTACCATCTCCAGTCGGTGTTTACGGCATGCATAGCACTTCCTGCTCTTGATTCAAGTACTTGTAATAAACCACTGTAATTTAGTCATGCAATGGATTTTCACGCAGAAGCATTGGCCCAATAAGTAAACAGCGAAGACACTTCTGGAGCTCCTTCAGCCACCTCGGAGCGTTTTACACTGGCTTGTGCTACAATGATCAGAGGCTACTCTCAGCTCGCGCTTGTCTTTACTGGGAGCTGAAAACATTGATCTATAATGTTTATTAATTAACTTGCAGTTGAACTCTTGCATAACAGTCATAATTTGGTACTGTGATATTTTCACCGTGACTATGTAAATCATGGTTCCGAGGCCTGTGTTTGACTTCAGTTAGCTGTGCGGTAGTAAAACAGATCCAACCCTTTACTCTGCGGTCAGAGTGCTAGTTTAACTTTAATGCAAATATAATGAGACGGGAATTGGGGATGAGGGAACAGGGAATGAGACAGAATTTTAATTATTGGGTATTATTGGATTAATTCTATGTTCAGGAATCGTGTGAATTAAAAAATAAATATTTTATGTTAAATTGGACAATGCAAATAAAAAGGAAATGAGCTCGGTGTGAGCCAAAGCCACTGAAGTCGAGCTTATGCAGGTGATGAGAGACAGAGTATGACTAAGAGAGTATAATTTATACATACATGCATATGCACATACATGCATACACACACACACACACACACACACACACACACACATATATATATATATATATAAATGTATATATGATGCATGAAGCAGATAGATAGATAGATAGATAGATAGATAGATAGATAGAGAAAGAGAGAGAGAGAATGTTTCTTTTCAGTGTTTGCCATTTGAACAGAATCTATATTCAGTGCAGGAACAGATTGCCTTTAGCTACTCACAGCAATAATTATGACACTGGGTGATTTAAAAAAAAATTAAAACTCAGTTTCACGAACAATAGGGTTAGTGATAGGGAAGAGAAATGCGAGCTTGTAATTGACGTAAACCCGAAATCCACTTACTGCGATTGAGGCTGGGACACTGCATAATGTACCCATTTGAAGAGAAAACAAATTTGACATCTTGCATAGAGCCCTGTGGAGACAGTGAGACAGAAATGCAGAGAGAAAGACAGACAGACAGACAAAGGATTAAGTCCCGTTCTTTAAAATTAAACTGTGATAACATTGCAAATTAAGGGCTCTGCTGTAAGTTCCATCGTGATTGCAAAAATCACACCAAGCTGCCACAGCAATCGGCTCATCGAGGCAGATGGAAACAGGGAGCAAATGTATAAGGATCTGCACATGCAAAAAGATGGCTGGCCTGGTGGGCTTTTCTTCAGTAAACACACTGAGCTCAACTAATGACATCATCTATGCTGCCCGATTTCTTCACAAACACTGAAAATCCACAAAACTGTGGAACAATGGGAAAGGTCAATGATAATTAGGGGGGAAATAAAGACCGATTTATGAGTTTGGATCACTAATTAATATAAATGTTCTTAATTAAAATCATTTGATAAGGCAGCAACAAATATTTCCCTCTCTGTAATAAACTCCATGTCTGTCTCAATGAGCAATGAAGGAGAATGCACAAAAGCAGCTGTTTGTTCACCAGAAGGAACCAGACTGAGACTTTCATCATTACGCTTCAGCACTGCTAAATAAGGCCATGCAAACAGATAATTAAAATAAGTAATGTAGCAATTATGTTTTGCAGTCTCTCCCCAAGACTATGTCCCAAATATCATCACACTGACTTAAACAGTAGGTCAAAAAAGGATACTGTAATACAGCTCATGCGGTTACAACAACGGAAACAGCTTTAAATAAAATATTTAGTAATGCTATAAGAAACTGCAATTTTTTAAGCCCTGAAATGAGTAAAAGGGTCAGGCGATGGGAACTAGGCAATTCCAAACCAGCAGCGAATTTCAGGAGATCGAACAGTCAGTTGATGTGGTCTGTAAGCTAGCTTGAAGTGGATGACACAGTAAGTTAATGACATAATTCAGCATAAGACATGATGCTAAGTCTACTAGAGGACTAATGAAGTTCAAAGTGGTTTTCCTCTGAGGAATTCATCTGGAGATGAGACTGCTTACGTAAATGTGCCAGAAATTCTAACGGTGTACCCATTCCCTCGCCAAAAGCTGTGATGCTTTAAATATTTGTTGTAATAGTACTTTTTATCAACTGCACTGTGCGATGATTGCATGTTATTTCAATACCCTTGGTTTGATCTCAACTATCCTTCTTCCATATTTTCTTTCCCAGAATCTCCTACTGCATTTCCTGTTTCACAACCATGCAAGTCTAAGTCTTCATCAGTTGTTTTTAAATATGCACTCACTGTTTTATATCATCATGACTTGCTAAAATTTCGCAAATTTCTATTGTTTTTGAAGACAGTATTTACTTTTGAAGCCGGTTCCCTCCCTGGCTACGGCCCATAATCGACTAGGTAAATACTGTAGGGGTTTTGTAATGGCTAAGGACTAAGGCAACCAGGCTCAAAACCTGGGTGAGCTGTAATGCATCCAAGAATGTCTAAGAGCTGTTTACAATGCTGCATTACCTTTTCAACCATTCAAGCAGAATTAATTAATTCTGAGTGTACACTGACTTGTTACCTCTAGGTTAGATTATTGCAATGCCTTACTGTCTGGATGTTCCAGTAGGAGCATAAACAAGCTCCAATTGCAGCAGCAAGGGTCCTTACTAGAACAAGAAAATATGAGCACATCACCCCTATCTTATCTACACTGCACTGGCTCC
>JAQQZR010000039.1:22250170-22265933 GCA_030068235.1 Notoglanidium macrostoma | reverse complement strand
GTGTGTGTGTGGTAGTGTGTGAGTGTGTGAGTGTGTGTGTGTGTGTGTGTGTGGTAGTGTGTGAGTGTGTGTGTGTGGTAGTGTGTGAGTGTGTGAGTGTGTGTGTGTGTGTGTGTGTGGTAGTGTGTGAGTGTGTGTGTGTGTGTGTGTGTGTGTGCGGTAGTGTGTGAGTGTGTGTGTGAGTGTGTGTGTGTGAGAGAGAGAGAGAGAGAGAGAGAGAATCATTTGTTCACGTGCTCATGTCTGGGTTTAAACTCTTCATTTCCTCCTTTGCAGTGTTGCTGTGTTTCTTAACAATCCATGATGGTTGTTTATTATTCATCAGGAAGAAGACCACATCACAAACCATCGCTCACTCCATCAGTATATGTAATGAGCCTAGTCGTCCATGATGTATGGGAGCTTATAGCACAGTGTTGTTCTGACAGTAGTGCCACTTGTAATTCAAATCACATGTTTATATTAATGCACTCATTTTAATTGCTCTGCGCCAGGCTGCATCACTCCACACTGTAGAGTTATAGAATATCTCAGCTCTAGAAGTCACCATTAATATACTACAGGATACTATTACTATAAAATAAAGCAGTACAGGCACAGTGTGTTGTCACACATACACACACACTCACACACACATACCACCTTATCTGACTCATATGCCAAAGAGAAATGACAGAGATGAACTCGTCCCAGTCATCGTCAACAAGAACCACAACTCAGACTTGATAAGAACATTTGTCAGAGTGAAGCTGAGAGCTGGGTGAAGCTTAGCTTAAAATGGAGAATGGAAGGGTTGGATTGGGGGAGGGAGTTTAGGAGAGAGAGAAAGAAAGAAAGAAAGAAAATTTGAAATGCTATATGGAACCAAGATCAGTTTATTTTACATCCCTCTCTCTCTCTCTCTCTCTCTCTCTCACTCTCTCACTCTCTCACTCTCTCACTCTCTCACTCTCTCTGTAGCACTGATGAGCAGTAAGCTGTGGGTGATCGAGCGTCAGACGTTTCAGAGGATCATGCAGAGGAGCAGCATTCTCCGCATCACTCAGTGTGTGGATGTTCTCCGCAGGTCAGAACCTTAATCGCAGCTCTTTTAGAAAGCTGCACAATGTCAGAAAGCCATTCAGTAACAAACACAAAACATCTTTCAAGCTTTCCATTCTATTAAACCGTCCTCGAATACTTCTAAACCATATGTACAGACATCACACAGTGGTATTCAGCTGAAGCGAGATGCATTTCAGCGACACGGGAAAATGCTGCACGCTGTGAGGGCCTGAGCTGTTTGTTTATTTCCTTCTGTTTACCTCCATTCATTTGTTTATTTCCTTTTCCAGTGTGCCGTTGCTCTGCACTTTACCAGAGGATAATCTCATTAAAATCTCAGATGCTCTACAAGAGGTAAGCGCTTCCATCTTAGCAACCTCACGTATGTTATTCTGTATGGACATGTGTTAATGAGAAGGATTTTGGATGTGACCGATTTATTAACTTCATAGCTACAGGTCATTATGTTAGGATTATTTATTTATTTTACTACACACACCTTTCTGGCAGAGTCATTACAGCGATGGTGACTACATTGTGCGACACGGTGTTCCCGGAGACACCTTCTTCATCTTGAGCACTGGCCAGGTGAGAAACCTTCAGACAGGAGAGTGCTAAATTACTGCAAACGCTGCAATAATAATGATTTAATGTCTTTGTCAGACAGGATGCTTTACTAAAACAATTAGAAATGTATTATTTTTTTAAATAATGGCTGCTGTGTCTGTGTAAGGATAAGGGATGCTTGCCTTGAACATCTGCTGAGAAGTTCTTCAAAACATTTGGACTAACAGTGTTCAGTTTGGATGCACATATACTACATGTCTGTCTGATCGTCCGTCAGGTGCGAGTGTTAGAGAGGCGCTCGGTCAGTGAGGACAGTGTATGCGTGTCCATCCTCTCCAGAGGAGACAGCTTTGGAGACAGAGCTCTGAAAGGGTAAGAAACTTTAAAAAAAGAAAAAGAAATAGAAACAGAAAAAAAAAGCTAAGCATCCAGTAGGGGGCGATGGCCTCCAATACACCATGCCAAGACAATACACTCATCTTTCCTTTGCAGTTTTGAAGTACAGAGTAGAGGTGCGTAGAGGGTTAAATCTTCCTCCTGCAGTTATCATTTTTCTTTGCATGCGCCCTTAATATTTTAGATGGTCCAATTTCCAAAATATTAACCTTTAAGGCATCCTGGGCAGGTAAATAGTCCCTGAGCAGGAGATTTACTGAGTACAAATACCTGATTCAGAATAAACAGATAGTGTGCTATAAATGGTTGCAAATACAGATAGAAATAGTCTTGCAGTATATTTTCATTCTTTCTTAGGAAGTCTGTTTTTTTTTTTTTAAACTAGAAGACCTAGGATAGTAAATAAATACACCTTCCAGTTTAGTCCACGCCCACTTCAGGTTTAAATCCGAATACAGATACAGATATTTGGCGCACTAAACAATCACAGATACGGATAGCTAGCTGCATTGTATTACACCCCATTACTGAAAGTGAATGAATAAAGGTGGTAAATGCGTCACACAGCACCACACAAGCACCCACTACACTCTCATGTTAATGAGTGTGGCTTTGCTTTGTTCCATGAGCGTCGTATCTGACTGCTTGCTCCCACATGCACAAAAGTAAAAAAAACCTCCACTGCCAGGACTTTTTTGTTAGCCTCTGCAGGATACCAGTCCTAATGCAAATCGGTACTGAAGAGGGTTTTTTCTAATGCACTAAGCTGTTTCCATATACCAACCCAACACCAACTCTGCACTTCATTCAACACAGTGTGTTGTGCCGGTTTGAGATAAGCACCTGAAGCAATCTTGATTGCGAATAAATTTCTGTCTTATATTCATTCTACTCTAGAGTATACGCTTTCACCTTTAGGCTCAGAGATTTCATTGAACGTCTTTTCTGTTGGACTTTGGTATTGTACTTTACCTGCACATGTGTACATTTATCTATGCATAACGCTAATGTCCTCCACATTAGATCCTACAAATCACAGGAAGTCAGCTGAAAAAAAGTCTCTCAATCTGTGCACTACTCTCCGAAACCTAGCTAAAATAGCCATCCAAATATAATGTTATATAATTTATTATCTGAGGTAATAATCCTCAATCTTGCTTTTCTTATTGATAACCCCTACATACACTGGTAGTTTTCCCTCTGTACCCTTATTTTATGTCCATTTTTTATCTACCATGTAGTATCATCATTTTTAGCAGCATTATGAATATACAAATGAACTACATGTTAAATATATAACCGTTTCTCTTTTTTTTCCAGAGAAGTCTCAAGGTCTTTGAGTGTTGTTTCTGTAGGTGATGTCACATGTCTGGTCATAAACAGAGAGTAAGTGTTTCAGGTCAAATAATGATTTGTTAATACAACCTATTTGGTTCTAAATGCATAAGATTTCATATACACATATATAAGGGAATGTTCTGGCAAAATGAAGAGTCAGCATTATTACCATATTCTCAGGTCTGTCATGAGGTTTATAGGAGCATTTGTAGACACAAAGGAGAATGGAAGCAACGAGCCAAAAGCCAGGTATGCCCCAAACCCCATATACCTCTGAATTAGTTGTACACATTCAAGTGCAGTTTATTAATTTCAAGCCCATATTCCAGTGCTGTTGAATTCTCACGTGGATACTTTTCTGTAACAGTAGCTCTGACAGCAACTTGAAAACCAGTTCCAAAGGAGGTCAGGTCACTTGGAGGGAAAAGAAGGCTTATAAATGTATTAATTGAAATTCTACCTGGCAGGCAGCAGAGGAGTTTAAAATGAACAGATTACTTTTATAATATTCACCTTGCTGAACGTGAATCTGAAATCTGCCTGTTGAATCTGCAGGACTGCAGACGGAAGTGACAGACTGTGCCATGTCTCACTCAATGATGTTCAGGTGCTGTGTAATGTTGGTGAAGGACAGTTCAGCCACACACAATTGGTAAGAATGAAGGAGTGCTAATCGTATAGATATTAAAGGTGTAGCCAATGTTGTAGTCAAGACCACCTAAGACCAAGTCAAGTCCAAGGCCAGAATGTATTGAGACAGAGACAAGACCTATATTTTGAGGGGTTGAGACCAGGTCAAGACCAAGGCAGGGCGAGACCAAGTCAAGACCAAGACCAAAGAAGGGCGAGACCGAGTTAAGACCATGACCAAGGCAGGGCAAGACCGAGTCAAGACCAAGACCAAAGTAGGGCGAGACCGAGTTAAGACCATGACCAAAGCAGGGTGAGACCGAGTTAAGACCATGACCAAGGTAGGGCGAGACCAAGTCAAGACCAAGACCAAGGCAGGGCGAGACCAAGTCAAGACCAAGGTAGGGCGAGACCTAGTCAAGACCATGACCAAGGCAGGGCAAGACCAAGTCAAGACCAAGGCAGGGCGAGACCGAGTCAAGACCAAAGCAGGGCAAGACAGAGTCAAGACCCAGACCAAGGCAGGACAAGACCGAGTCAAGAGCAAGACCAAGGCAAGACAAGACCCAGTAAAGACCAAGACCAAGGCAGGACGAGACCAAGTCAAGACCAAGTCAAGAGGAGTCTAAGTCAAGACCAAGACCTAGGCAGGATGAGACCAAGTCAAGACATTTAACACTTTGAATGGAAATTTTCCACCCAATCACTAATAATATTAACAAATCAGACAATGAACAGGCAATTTAGTGATATCCCCAAAGTTGTGGTCTTGATTGGGCTTGAAACAAAATCCCAAGTCTTCTGTGTTTGAGACCGAGACAAGGCAGTCATTTTGGAGACGAGATTGAGATCTTAAAAAAGTGGTCTTGAGACAAAGATCTATCTCATGTACACCAACACTAGGTGTATCACTTGTTATTGAGATGTTTTTTGTGCACCTGCTTTCCACAGTTCAGTGACTTAGTGATTTTTTTCCTAAGAGTTCAGGCTAATTAAATATATTGCCATTTGTTGGGATTTCCACTTTATCATCACACTCTTGTCATCTTTACCTTCAGGCACATTTGAAGAATGACACCAGCCATGTGTTTGTGCTGAAGGTCATAAGTAAACATGCTTTAGTGAGCTCAGGCAACAGAGCACGCATCCTCACCGAAAAGCAAATCCTGATAGACGCCCGCTGTCCTTTCATTGTCAGGTCAGCTCTCGTTGTTCGTAATGACCAAGGACTTCCTGTCCAGCTGTGTTAGATATTTGAGTCTCAGAGTTTCTCCCAATATGAAAATGTGATTGTACGTGTATTTATATGTCTGTTTAAAAGTGTATCCTGTCGTCTCTCAGGTTATATTGTACATTTAGAGATGCAAAGTGCCTCTACTTGTTGAAGGAAGCATGTTTGGGTGGAGATCTGTGGACTTTATTAAAAGAGAGGTAACTTCTGGCTCTATATTGACTGATATTCATTGACTTATACACTCAATGGCCACTATAATAGGAACACCAGTACATCTGCTGGTTCATTTATTGTCCAATCAGTCAATCATTTAATACAGGTCAAGAGCTTCACATTAAATATCAGAATGGGGGAAAATGTAATCTCACTAAAACTCTGAAACAGCAGAAGATAACATCAAATTCCCTAACCTATAAAGATAACATCAAAGAACCTAACACTAAAGTGGGCACTGGCCCATCCAAACTGGACATTTAAAAGATTGGAAAAAGCCTGAAAGATATTTTTCTGACCTCAATCATCCTAGTTTCAGTATGGTGTTCCTATCAGTGTATTCTACATATACAAAAATACTACACATACAGTTTTTCTTCAAATGAATTCTACAACGGTGTGTTACTGTACCTTGAGAAAAGTTATATCCCCTGTGTGTTTCTTTCAGAGGTCCATTTGATGAAAATGCAGTCCGTTTCTACACAACCTGTGTTCTGGAGGCTTTGAGATTCCTCCACAGCCAAGGCATCGTCCACAGAGACCTGAAACCAGAGAATGTGCTGCTGGATCAGAAAGGATACGCCAAACTGGTACAGTGTTCTCTTCTTCACATTCTCTACAGACCAATGCTGATCACTTTCACTACACAGTATATGGACTAAATCCTGTTTCTCAGAAGCAGAGATGGCAATAATCGATTATTCAAGCAACTTCAACATCCTGTAAAATATCTTGTGTCAGAAAACTTCATGTGACACTCGAGACTTCTTCAAGAATTTGTAGAATGATTACACATTCCTAATTTGTTCCTGAAATGTCCTTGTGTATGTTTTTACTACAGAATCAATATTAGAACAAGGGCTTAAATATAAACCGTGTAGCCAGCAGTATTGTCAGATCTTCTGTTATAGAAAATTAATGAGCAACTCCTCATCAGAATAGAATAGAAAATTATAGTCTGTGACACCGGACAAAAAAACTTGTACCAACAGCTACTCTCAACCTTTTTCTCTCTCTCTCTCGCTCTCTCTCTCTCTCTCTCTCAGGCAGGCTTCAGCTCTGCTAAGCAGCTTGGTTCTCTCCAGAGAACCTGGTCATTCTGTGGCTCAGCAGCTTACCAGGCTCCAGAGATGATACTGCACAAAGGTCACGGTGTGATGGCAGATCTCTGGGCTTTAGGAATCTTTGTATATGAGTTACTCAATGGATGGTGAGAGCTACAATCTCCACATAGCATATTCCACTAAAAAAGTATATATGCAAATTGTGTGCAAAACAGAATTCAAATTCCCTCTCATCAAGAAATGGCATTCAATATGTCTCATCAATATGATCATTTTAGCCTAGTATATCTAACAAACATGTCCAATATTCCAATAGCTCTCTTTTCACATGCATACTTTTACATTTGTGTATCCCAACCCCTGCAGTCCTCCATTCTCAAGCCCAGATCAGCTAAAGGTCTGTGCAGCTGTTTTGAAGGGAATCGATGCTGTAGAGTTCACAGAGGGCATCAGCAATCCTGCGGCTGATTTCATCAAACAGCTCTGCAGGTAAAAACACCAAGAGAGTTCATTAGAGAGGCAAGAGCTTCACTAGGTTGAATCACAACTTTACTCCAAAAAGTAGTTGCTCAGACACCTGTAAGTTATTGTTGGTAGAAACAACATTGCTGAAAAGTACTGATATTCTGTTGTAGAAGCATTCAAGGCATTAAAGGAAAAATCCACCCTGAACGATGTGCATATTAATAATAATAACTTCTGATTAGACTTTCTTTACTTCTTGCCATCAACGAAACAATTAATTGTTCCCTACATTACCTACAATGTAGATCAACTTCCTGCTGATAGTGGTGTCAGTGCAGCAGCACTTTAGAGCCTTAGCCTGTCCAGCTATCACCTCAACATCTGTACAGTCTGCTCAAACTATTCAGTTTCCAAAGCTTTAGGAATGGTTCTATTCTTCTGATGTTTGAAGAACTCTACAGGATCTGGTGGTTCTTGGGATGTGATTAAAATAAAAAAATAAAAATCTTTGGTCACCCATGAATTCTGGATGGACACTGAGAGTGTTGGTTGTGATTGAAAGGTCCAGTATAGGTGAGTTATGATGGGTCGTCATCTAAGAACAGTTGGATATTTTCTACGAAATCTGGAAATTAGACCAAAAAGGGGTATCACTAGACGGAGAAACCATGAGATCGAATCACTAAGTCCAGTCAGAACCAACCCAGAGGGAATGCCATTTTGTGAGATTGCAAGTGAAAGAAACTGAATCTCTCTGTGCTATTTGGTAGGATCTTAGTTGAAGATCACAGGATATTCAACACAGTTCTGGAAAGTTTAAAGAAGCTTTTTAAAAGCTCAGAACCTTTTCCCAAAAGGAAAGGGACAAACTAGTCTTTTTCGTTTGTTTTTACAGAAAAGAAACTGCATCTTTTCTACTGAAATTGATCTTAAGGCAGATGAAATTCTGTCCAGGATGGCTTTTCTGATGAAACAACATAATGAATATTTTGTACTGCACAAAATCTCTGTAGAGAGATACAGTATACAGTACCTTACATAAGTATTCATCGCAGTGAATTTGTCCACATTTTGTAATGTTCCAATCTGGAACTGAAATGGACTTAATTGGGACGTCAATAAATATAACTTGACAATTGACGTATGTCCACTTTAACCAGGCCCTGACTTTCGGTTGATGACCTTTTAATCAGAGTCACTGTTGTGCATTTTCTTTTCATGTTAATAACAGATTCAATCGGTCTACAAAAGATGTTTTGGATAAATCTTTATCTCCAAACTCTTATTGATTGGTTGCTATTATAAGCTATTTTGTGTGGACTTATGACATAGTGTAATCCCAATTACTGTAAGTTCATTTCAGTTCCAGGTTGTAACATGCCAAAACGTGGAAAGGTTCAAGGGGGTGAATACTTATGCAAGCACTACCATATCTCTCAGAGTGTCCATGCTCTTTACTCTCTTTATTTATTTATCACGCCACTTTCAGACAGAATCCCCGAGAGAGACTGGGCCAGAGGAATGGGCTCAGAGACATCCAAGGACATAAGTAAGTGTTTTTTTTTTTTTTTGCAGAATGAAAAATAAGTTGCAAATTCTTTTTATGTAATTCCTGTGTTTCTGCAGGTGGTTTGAAGGATTTGATTGGGATGCTGTGTGTAAAGGCTCACACACTCCACCTATATTACCACACGTAAGAAGAGCAGAGCACACACTCTGTTACACGCACTACAAGGACCTTGTTATGAATTTGACATTATTCGTAGGATGGGTTGGTTTGTTGTTGCATCATCCTGCTGCATTCCATGCTGTCTTGCAGGTCCAAGGCTTTTTGGATTGTTCCAGCGGTGAGAATCACACAGATTCATCACCAGTATGTGACTCGGACTGGGACAAAGACTTTTGATCTGTCCACTGGTCAGATATTATGTGATGGATGTAGAAAGACTGTTATGAAGGACATTATTTATTAAATACTGAAAAAAACCCACCAGTTAATGGACTTTTTAGCCAGTCAGACACATACTTTAAATGTAATAAACGAGAGTATAAATTATTTTCAATCTGGGTAAATCTAATTATCCTCTGTTTCTATGATTTAGGTAAGCTATCTGTATTTTCCTACTAAATCTGTTTAATGTGAAATCAAAGCTAAATCACATTAGTTTCTTTATAAAAGGGTTAAACAGGTCAGCGTGTTTCATTTTGGTTTCATTTGATTAGAAAAAGCTGCTATATAAAGTGGGTTAAAAGAAAAAAGTTATTGCTATATCCTTAGCTGTTTAACTTTCTTACTGAATTTCATTTCCAAAAATTTGATTTCACTGGTCAAAGATAAATATTATCTAGTGAGAATTTGAACAATGATATATACAGTATGTACCATAAGAATGGGAGAAAATGACTAGGTGATATGTAATATTTACTAGTAAAAAGGTAAATGTTATCAAGATGGGTGTCAAGATTTTTAGCAGAAGTTACATTTTGTAGCAGTAAAGATGACATTTCTACAAGTAAATATACTTTTATATTCATTACATCATCAAATTTGAATTATTATGAATACAGTAAAACACCTACATACTCTTACTTGTACAAGTTCTGTGTTGATTAGCTTATGTTATGTTAATTCACGTGTGACATGCTCAATATACAAAAGTACTTTTTATAAAAAAAATAAAATAAATAAAAGCCTACTGTGACTATTAAAATCTAGAAAAAAAAGTCTGTTCATTACATTCATTTTATTAGTAATAAAAAGTTTACATGACAAAATAAACAGAACCGAAGTGATAAAATTATTAAATAACAATATGACCAAATATATTGTGATACATGAAGACATGTTTATAGTTCAGAGTGTGGCTCACGATTTTTAGGTTTGCTATGTAAGCATCGGCAAAACTGTAGCATGACATTCATGAAACCTATAAACAAATATGATGGATATTGGATTTTTAGTTATGGTGGAAAATCAGTCGAAGTAAAAAAAACAACAATATATTTGTCATTTAATGCAACTTTAAACATCATATTGTTCTAGTGTTTACATTTTCAGGATGTCAAAATCAACATTTTGAAGATAATTTGAAAATTGTAAATATTTATTAACGTCAAGAATTCTAGTGATAATTGCATTTTGTAGTAAAGAAATATTTTTATGTTCATTTATACCATAAAATTTGAATTATTACTATTAAGAACTGGTACTGGTACAAAAAAGCCCAAAAAAGATTTTTTTAATTACTACTAGTGCGTAAATGATAAAAATCTTTCTTAATGTCAGTGATTAAAAAATTTTACTAGACATTTTTATTGGCGCATTTTTATAGTAACTTCCTTCTACCTATGTTATGTTCACATGTTAAAATAGTTAATTCAATTCAATTCAACACTATTTCTATAAGAAGACAATTGTTTAATTTAGATTTTACTTTACTGCTTAGAATTATATTTCTATTGGCACATGTTAATATTAAATTCTTTCTACGTATGATCACATATTAAAAAATAAAAGTACTTTTATTCATTTTAATTTCTAAATTATTCCTAGAAATCTTGCCTTTAAGAAAACAATTATTTAATTATAAAAAATAAAATAAAAAAAAAACTTTCACCACCGACCGCTGAATTTCCACCCAAAAATATGTTGCTGACTTAAAGATAGTGAAGTGAAGTTGCTAAAATAGCACGTCGCCACTGTCCCGTTCACGATGAGGCGTTGATGACGCAGGCGGTGAGTTAAAGAGGCGCGAGGGCGGTGTCATGCCAGGGGTCTGGAGCGCGTGAGGGGTCCGGTGCAGAGCTCAGTTCCGTTCAGTACACTTTAAGTCTCGTGTGGAGAAAGTTTAACTCCGTGAAGAGCATCTGATTCACCTCTAACACAGGTAAGACAAGTTTTGATCGGTAAAACTAACTTTTGAAAACTAACTAGCGCCGGTAAAACTAACTTTTGATCTGTAGCGCAGTTCATTAATTCGCGACACGTTGTTTCACCGTCGGCCAACACTTTAAACTTCGATTAGTTAGAGGGTTTTACGGCAACGTGGCCGTCTTCAGGCACGAGCGAAGTCTTGAGGAAAGCAGAGAAAGTAATTTAAGTCCACTTTGCCAGTCGCGCGCTCTTTGTTTTGTGTGGCGCCGGCGCGTGACACGTGGACGCGCTGCGGTAAACAGCTGCTTCTGCTGCAAAGCACAAGAGCAAACGCGATATTGCCGAAGACGCGTTATATCACGATATTTTCACGATTCACGATATTTAGGATTCCTAACAATACAATAGCAAACCATTTAGAAAACCTGTAACTTAAAAAGTGGACTACTGAGAACAATAGTTTGACAATTAATCGCAGTACTGATTTCAGAATTGGCAAGTTTTAACAAGAGATAGTTGTGTATGCGGTTTACTAGCTTATGTGTCCAGTAGGGAGTCATTTGAGATTGAACTCCCTGCTTCCTACATAAGTACACTATCAACATAAGTAAAGGCTAACGTGCAGCACGTCGGATTATTGTGAAGTAAACCACGACAGGGTGATGCTGAACCCCGACGTGAAGCGGACAGGGCTTAAATCACCCTGAAGAGGATTATATCACAATAATATCTGACTCACTGTACATTATCCCACTAAGTATGTGGCGGTTTGCTAAAAACAACAATAATTTGATGCAAAAATTGATTTTAAAGTGATTTTATTGCTTCCACTATAAAATAGCCCATTAGATTCTATGGTTGGAAGTTCTTAAGATTATCCCACTTGGCGTTATAATTGACGTTAAACTGAACATTAAAATTGATACTAAAAAAAAAAAAAAAACCTCTATGGCGTTTTCTGATGGAGAATGCTGATGCTGTTAATTTGATTATTAATGCAGCAAAATTTACCTGACTTCTTTCCGAGGATTGATGTGCTTGGATGTGGTTCTCCAGAGTCTGTGATCAGTACTGTGTCCATAGCAACGGCCTGTTATTCATAGCTATTCAGACATACCAGACCATAGAATGGTATAATTGACCGATCAGGATGAAGTACTCAACAAACCCGAGTAATAATACATCATAATGACTTTGATGTGTAGTAATGTGTTCCTCCTCCTCCTACATTTGATGATAAATTTGCATTCATGCTTCTCATAGTGCACCTAGTACGCCATTCTGCGTAACCCAGGACCCTGGAGCATTGAGGCAGCACCACTATCCTTCATAATTGCACTACAAAACATTGATCGTCCAATAGAGAGCTAACTGGGTTCAATTTCCTGCTCATTTGTAAATGCACTATACAAGTTATTAATTTGATGGTGTGCTGTGTGATTAGCTCTATACTACTCTGTATAAGTGTAATACACTGAGATAATAGCTTCTACATGTCTAACAGTGAGCTGTTTGTGATTCAGCCTATGTTTCAGGAAGAGCTTTGTGAACGGGCAGCTGTGGACCGTAAACATTAATAAAGGAGGAAGCAGAGAGGAGAGAAAAAGAGTAGCAGGCATGTCTGGTCAAGCAGTGCTGATGTTGGTGCCAGTTTGATATCAGTCAGATGTTGTGCTGTGAGGGGTTGTGCGTTGTTGTTAAAGTGGATATGGGCTGAAACCTCAGGAGTGAGAAATCTCACCGAAGAAATATGTTTCCTAGCTTAAAAACAGGTTGACATTGAAACAAGCCCACAGATATTTGACTATGTAACTTTGGACTAAAGCTTGGTTCCTCTTCTCATCACTGGTCCTGTTCTTCTCTTATCCCTCATCTCCTCCCTGCTTAAAAACCTTTCATTATTGAGCTGATGATCCTTCACATTTCATTTAGGTATCATGGAACAGGGAGAAGCATGGTGGTGAAGCAGTTGGCGTTGCCTCCTTACAGCTCCATGTTCATCTCATGTTCTCTCCATGACTGTGTGGGTCTCCTTCACTTCCTCCCAAAACATAGTGGTGGACTGGCTATGCTAAACTGCCCCTAGGTGTGAATAGGGGTGCGCATGGTGCCCAACGATAAATTGGTGTCCCATTTAGGGTGTGTCTTTGGCTTGCACCCAGGGTTCTGGAGCCACTGCGATCCTGAACAGCATAAAGCACTTACTAATAATGAACAAATGAACGGATGGACAACAGCCAGCCATTTCACTCGTTCTCTCCCTTCTTTGTTTGGCCCCCCGTTTCCTCACTCTTTCTCTCTCTAGGTCTTTCCAGTTTTACTTCCGAAGTCATCAGTCCTCAGTGCCACTCTGTGTGTAATTCACACGCTCTCATTGGACTGGCAGTGTATTTGCATATTTTACCTCAAAGCTGAGGTCATGTTGCCGTTTGTATGCAGAACAAGGCTGAGGCATGTTATGGGTGGCAAATCTGCAATAGTGATGTTAGAACACTGAGTGATGAAAGAACTCGTACTCACCTTTCTGGAATGTTCAGGTCATGGGCTATGAACAGGTTCCCAAAAGGGTGCGGCTCTGTAACGCAAAAAACTTCAAATGAGTACGCATATATTCCCTGGGCTACAAAAGTTTGAACATTTTGTTTGTACAATTTCAAAAACTCACTTCCTTGTATCAGGATGGACAGGGCGACTGAATTTCTGTGGGAAAAGTATTGTTTCCACAGATATTAAAAAACAAATGGAGCTTGGGTGCTTTCCATTTGCAAATATTATTCTCAGTCCAAGTTACTAGCTACTTACTAGTTACTACCTTTTCCAAGTTACTAGTTACTAGCTTTTCAGGTATTTTTCCCCCGACTGTGAGAAGGGAAACCCACTTACAGTCCTTTCCAAAGTTTTACCATTAGCACAAGTTTTCCATGGTTTTTTTTTTTTTTTTTTTTCAGCATACCAGAAACGTTCACTCAAAGTTCACTCCATAATCCCATTGCTCTAGAATTCTTTTGATTCTGCCCAACCTTAAGAGTATTTTAAAGCATGTGATAATGAATGGTTGTGTATAAATATCACCCATTTCCATAATGCAGCTTATGCGTAATGCATAATCCAAATAATCTTGAAGTCACTTTCTGGATACTTGCGAGCCTGATTCAGAAGCTTTTCTGTGTTTGGTTAACACGTGCTTCCTCCAAGACACGTGAAGGCAGCGAAGTACTGCCATGCTGCATCACAGGGCAATGTAACAATCCTAGTGAAAATAGTAAAGCTTTCAAAGCCGTTTCCACAAGATGGGGATCCATTGCAGTTTTGCCCCAAAATGTTATTATTTTTTAAAGTTGACAAAACATGATTGCTAATGGTCTGTGTTTCCACTGAGTAAAATTATGTGATTAAAGCTGGGTTTTCTCCTTCTGTGATAATCATTCTAATTATACATGGCAAGGAATCTCAAAGTGTTGGCACTAGGAATGTAACGATTCTGGTCTATCATGGTACTGTGTTCATGAGTCGATTTTCCCACCATATTTTGAAAAAAAAAACTAAATGAAGTTTTATTAGTAAAAATGCAACATTTTATATTTCTATTCTTTATTGACTTAAATATTCCTTTTAGTACATAAACATTCATTTCATTATTAATAACCAATGTTAATGATTTACAAGCATTTGTAGAGGTTGGAGTAAAATATAATAACCTATTAGATATAATATTCCCCTTTATTAAAAATGGAAAAAAAAGTTAAATAGGCCTTTTCTTAATAAACAAGTTGAAGGCTTGAGTAAGACTTAAACATAAAACAACTACTTCCATTTGCTTCTCTTTTCTTTCCCTTTTGGCATTCTTTAAAAAGGCAGCTATGATTTCTTGTTGATTCTATTTGTACAGTAAATTGCACAAAAGCTCTTTCCCATTTTAGATCTGTTTTCTGGGCGTTTTCACAGCATTCGAATGGAGTAACTTCCACCTCCACTGACGCTCAAGTGCGTGCACACTCTTGTACGTTATTACGCCCACTGCTGACTAAACAATGCAATCACATCTAGTAAAAACTAAGAGATTATGCAGCCTGATAATAATCACGGTTCATTTTTCAATTAATTGATTCGAATAATCATGAATTTGTACATGCGCGACCTCTTCATGTCCTGTGACTTAAATGTGAGAAATGTTTCCGTTTCAATTTTGCATAATATTGCTTTATCAAATCATCTGAAAAGCCATCTTATGTGAGCAAATAAACTATTTTTGCAATATTAGTTTTTTTTTCAAATTTCATGTTTCCATTCCATTTTTTAGTTCTCAATTTCAAACTGTGCCTTAAGTAGGTTAATGGAAACCTGCCTACAGTGTAGCGTTATTTTTATCCCCTACTATCATTAAGATTAATGCCCTGCATTTTGGTTATTATTGTTAATGAGGCACTTGGCAGTGTTTGTGTAGACTGAGGAGCTCAGGGAATCATTTTATCTGTCTGACACCCACCTGACAGCTGTTAGTCATCAGCATCTGGAATGAAACCAGTGAAGCAAATGAATTAAACAGTTATGTTTTCAGTGATATCTTAAATTACCCTTCACGTGAGTCAGAGATTGATTGATTAAGCCCGTAACGAGCGTATCCTATGGTGAGTTGAGATGAATCAGCAGAAGCATTCAGGTGAAGCTTTCATCCTCCATCAACTCCACCTCTGGCTTTTTACACCACCTAATAAAGACAGGAGGAAAGCAGGAGGTTATTACCACACAGGAAATCCCACAGTCACCCCATTGACATCTAAGTGTTCTCTGCGTAAGAGATCAAAGCTCTGCTGTTTAATGCAAAAAGGCTCGTACTAGCATCCTAAAGAGTTTCTTCTGATTGGCTTCCTGAGGAACCCACAGGAGAAAAGGTTACAAGATTATAAGTAGAACCCTTTGGAATGATAGTGTGTAAAC
>JAQQZR010000039.1:22224769-22244456 GCA_030068235.1 Notoglanidium macrostoma | reverse complement strand
TCTCTCTCTCTCTCTCTCTCTCTCTCTCTCTCTCTCTCTCTCTCTCTCTCTCTCTCTCTCTCTCTCTCTCTCAGCCATGCAGTTGCAGGAGTGGTTGCGTTCCTTTCGTCTCAGCAGCGGTGATTTAGGGAGCACTGAAGTAGCAGATCTCAGGACTCTGCTTCCCTCCCTGGCGCTCTCTCCTCCCTCTCTCCTCGGGCTCGGAGCCGTGGCCTCGCTCACGGCCTACTGGCTGGTGACCCGACCTCGCTCCATCCGGCCTCCATGTGACCTGAAGGCTCAGTCCATACCTGTGCAGGTAACGTTTCTGCGAGCAAAATAAACCAGCATTACAACTGAAATCTTTCTCTGCTGCATTTGTGCCTCTTTCACTAGCAGCACTGCTGTTAACTTTAGTTTATAGTCTAGTTTTATGTCTGTGGGAATGTAAATATCAATTTAATCTTGTATTCGAGCTTCAGGAATAGGTTCCAAATGGATGCACTTTAGAGAGTTTGAACCAAATGAAGTCAAAATGCTGCTTTTGAGTTCTATACAAATAGTGAAGTGTGTGCGTGTGTGTTTTCAGGGAGACGCCAGTTGCAGACGGTCCGCCTTGCTGAAGGATGATAATCTGCTAGACTTCTACTATGAAGATACGAAGACGGTGTATGATATGTTTCAGCGAGGCCTGAGAATCGCAGGTACGTCTGACGGAGAGCAGCCCGGATGCGGTTTAATCACCACAGAAACAGCAGAGCTCATTTAGCCAGTGGGGCTGTAACAGCGCCCATCTCCTCTACTTAACTGCATCTTGCTCGAGGCTGCAGGAAATTGCACATCACAAACGTCCATCTGCCCAAACTGATTTGAGCATTTTGGCCAAAAGCGTCCACAGCCAAGTTGTAAAAATGCATTTATGTCTTCTAGAAAAAATTGCTATCTTTAATTAAATTAGAAGCTGGATTCATATCTTCATTCTGCATCCACACACACACACACACACACACGACAAATATACCACCAACAACAAATATAAATGGAGTTTCTAACAGAATAGCTTGCAGGCAGATCTGTTCAGTGTGAAAGCTTGAGCATTAGATTTTGCCTTCAGCGTGATGGAGCTGGATTCAGTGTGAAAGAAAAGAGGCCATTTGGCAGATGCTGAATGCAGCGAGTGAAGGTTTGGATGTCACTGGGTGACCTGGGAATTCTGCGAGTCGCACTAAATGTGCAGGACCGGGACTGGGGTTTTCTGGCACAATTACAGTTCACTCAAGGAAGTATTTAGTCTTAGCTCTGAAATGTAATGAGAGGAAAAAGTGAAAGGGTGTGATTACTTTGTGAATGCTGCTTGGTGAAGTGTCCAGCTTCTGACATTGTGATGTTTGGCAGGTGACGGGCCATGCCTTGGCTTTAGGAAACCGGGAAAGCCGTACCAGTGGATCTCCTACACCGAGGTACGGCAACGACGTGTTCGGAAAAACTCCGAACTCTGTTATTATTATTATTATTATTATTATTATTAAAAGACAAAAATGTACTAATCTCTGTTCTAAATAATTGCAAGTCAGAAAACTTGCAGGAGGACCTGGATTTACACAGGACAAGGATTTCTAGACAAGACTAGTGAAAGCCTCAAGATCAGCAGGAGATGTAACCATAGCAACAGTCATTTAATAATAGCCAAATGATATGTACATTTTATTTACATCTAGTAAGCAACATGTGTCCAATGCCTGTGGTTGGGCGATACAGTATGTGGTCAGGTTATAAGTGAGCGATCGCTAGCCACGAGAGCAGAAACACAGCACTACTTCGAGATGTTTTTGTTTTCTTTTCTTTTTTTATATATACCACTACCTTTTCTGTTATTTTCTGCTATTAGGACCCATCGTTGGGTGCTATGTCTTATGTAAGCCGTAATACGGTCTTGTTTTTTTGTTTCCCCCCCCCTCACATCCTGGATGGACTCCCCGCACCTTGTTTTGTACTAAGCATTATCATTTCCTGTGCTGCTGCAGGTGGCAGAGAGAGCGCAGGTGCTCGGCTCCGGGCTGCTGGCCAAAGGGTGCAAGCCTACTCCTAAACAGTTCATCGGCATCTTCGCCCAGAACAGGCCAGAGGTACGGCACGCACATACACACACCCCTTCTACTGACATAATGATGACTGTAGCTAATTAATACTTACACCTGAGCCTCACTCTAATCCTAGCAGAAACCGTATAACCAGAAAGAACCATTTTGAGTCTAGGAGCTAGAACTCTTCACCATTATCATGAGTAATTATACAGACTAGCAAGATTAGCACAAATCCGAGCATTTAAACTTGTCTTCGAAACATTTGCACGATTCTCCGTTATGGAATAAGAGCTGAGTGAAGTGTGTAAGCAGTAACGAGGCATGTGATCACTTGTGAGGGACAGTAACTGTGCTGACTAACATTGTCTCCCCCTGCTGGCTGCAGTGGGTTATTACAGAGCTGGCCTGCTACACCTTCTCCATGGCGTTAGTGCCTCTGTATGAAACGCTGGGCCCAGAGGCCATGGTGCACATCCTCAACCTGGGTGAGTGAGTCTCGTTTTGATGGAAATAGAGGCGCAAAAGCCTTTCACATGCTTGGGGATACTTCTGTGTGTGTGTCTGTGTGTGTGTATCTGTGTGTGGGGCAGGGTAGGAGTGGAATGTCATGTAATGGGAAATTAATTATTATTACTGGCCTGGGCATTGTGTCAGTAATTGTAATTGACTTTTTCAAATATGATTTATTTTTAATGTATGTTTTGGGACCCGAACAGAATATAGTATGCGAGTTGAGCAACTAGGACATGACCAATATAAAAAAAAATTATTTTAAGAAACTTTCTATAAATCCAAAACGTGTGGTAAAGGTAAAAAATTAAACGCATGCGATTTAGTTCAGTTTTGGTTAAATGTGGTTTTTACTGATATATATATAACTCGCTAGTCTTTAAAACAAGCCTAATGTGAACTCTCGGCTCTCAAGCAAAAGCCATTGTTTAGTTGTATGAAAAACTTTCCTGTGCTGTAACTTTCTGATTTATTATCGCCCCCTTGTGGCCGACAGTGTGTTTACTTTCATAAACAAGCATCTTTATGAATGTTATAATACACAAATAATGAGACATCAGAATGCTGAGACCTCTCTCTCTCTCTCTCTCTCTCTCTCTCTCTCTGGCACACTCTCTCTCTAGCGGAGATCTCTCTGGTGGTCTGTGATAAGGAGGAGAAAGCCGAGTCTCTGTTGGCGAACAAGGAGAACGGCGTGACTCCTACTCTTTCCTGTCTGGTGGTCTTTAATCCTGTGAGCGCCGCCCTGGTGGAGAGAGGAAGGAACTGTGGTGTGGAGATTTTGCAGCTCGAGCAGCTCATGGTCAGAAAATAGTAGGAGTTCTGAAAATGATCTAATGACGTCGGTCCATAATACAGGCAAAAACAGGATGCGTGTTAATAGTGACCGCTCCATTCTGTTTAAAACACTGTAATAGTAAAGATGTGTGTGTTTGTCCTGCAGGATGTGGGGAGAGAAAATCTCCAGGCTCCAGTAGTAAGTGCCGTCTAAAATCTCTTGTACCCCCAAAGTGTAGTGGGTTCCGAATAGTTCTGTTTTGTTCCTAGCCATAAGTCTAGCAAGTCATTTCCTTTTGCATCCCAAATCAATTTGTAGTTGAAATGAATTCCTTTGGACGGGTTTCATTATTCGGGATAATAACTGAAATTTCTTTGTGTGTTTTTGTCGTAGCCTCCTCAGCCTCAGGACCTGGCTGTGGTGTGTTTCACCAGCGGAACTACAGGTACAGTCCCTCGGTCTAAAGCTGGAAATACCACGAAGTGCAGTTTAGCCATTAGTCAAACCTTTATGGTGTGAATGAGCGGCATAACTAGGGTTATTTAGAGTATATAAGGTGTCCATAGGAAGGATGCAAAGGAAAAGAAAACTGTGTTCTATGTTAACTCTCTCACTTCCATTTAGGAAAGCCAAAAGGAGCCATGATCACACACGGCAACATCGCCTCCAACACCTCCTCCGTCATTAAGATTCTGGAGGTCAGTCACTCGCTCACGCACTTTCTTTTTTCAGCACCTTTGCAGGATTTCAAGACCTCCATCTATTGTATTACTTCTTAGACATCAGTTCAAGGCTAACGGGTGCTCATATTATGCAAGACGTAAACGCAGAAGTCGGTCGGTTAGAGTTAGAAAAAAATCGGCAACAGGAACGAGGAGACTGGTTTTGATCTTCAGTGAAGAACTCCAGGCATAAATCTGTCCTGAAGAATGAAATGGATTGAACATAAAACTTTGAAGAGTGATCGAGTCAGAGGCAAATAATTAAAAGCAAATAATTCAAGGTTAGTATTTCCTTCATTAGTGTGCTAACTATCCATGTTCTAGACATAATAACGTGTCCTAATTCAGATTTTTACCATGGTGCTGTTGAATTCTCAAGGATATCAATATTAATCTGTACAAGTCCTGGAGTGGCCTAGAAACTGACCAAAAACAACAAAAAATCCCCAAAGTGCATAAAAAGTAATGAACAGTAAGTAATACAAAAAAGGTGCGGAGAAAAGAAGCTGTGTGAAAAGCCCAGAAAAGCGTGACTCAAGAAAAGTGTGCACGTCCCTACAGATTTTTGAACGTTTTGTCAATACATTTAACCGAGAACGGGACACTTTCATAGGAAGAAACCATTTCACGGACACATCCTGTCAACAGACATTTTCTCATTCACTCACCACTTCGGATGTTCAGAAGATGGGATATTTATTGGCGTCGTGGTCTGCGTTGTGTTGTAGCGTTGAGAATTTGAGTTTCTCACTGGAAACCAGCACACACGTGTGGAAAGCCAATCAAATAACCTTAAAGTGGACATATGATGATAAACTCACTTTGTCAGTGCATTTGGGCATCCGGAGTACCAACCAACGCACAAACTCTGAAATAAGACGGCCCAGTCAGTGTCTCCTGGGCTGCCTAGGTCTAAGCACAAGCTGCTTAGATGTGGCTCCTCTTTCTATGTCACAAGGGGAGCTCATTAGAATTGTACCTCCCCCAATCTGAGGCTCTACAGCCATGATTTGAGAAGTCATGAGGAAAGTGCTTCCTGATTGGCTGGCGTAAGATGGGGGCGGGGTTCCGGCCGTTCTGAACAGGGCTGTTTGGACAGGAGGAGAAAGGAGCTGTGGTGCTTTATTTTTGTGGTATTTCGACCGAAGCATGTCAGACATTTCATTAAGACCTCAGCGAACGGTCAGCTTGTGGAAAAGGGGTATAATATGTCACCTTTAAATATTCTGAAGATTGTGGCCAGAAAAGTGCACAAAATATCTGTGACATCAGATAAATGTAGCATGCACTCTAGGATGTAGTGGAGGTGGGTTTGTATTCTCTCTTATTTGTCTTTATTATCTCTCTTCATTAGTATGAGTGTATTTCCTGCGGGACACATTACTGCTCTTCTCCCTGCGCCACTCCGCCTCGCGCTGGAGGCCTCTGAGAATTGTGTGGTAAATAAATGGCGCGTTCCATCACCCAGTAAATTCCAAACTCCTCCTTAAATCGGCAGCGTAGAAGACAAACTGCACATTTAACTGTCGCTGCAAGTGCTGAATGATCGAGTTAATTACCCACTTATAACGTAATGCCTCAAATATTTCACGTGGCTGATGATCTGTGAATCCAGATTTCTGTTCTGGGTGACGAGAACGTTTCTTTTTATTCACAGGGCTTTTTCGAGATCCGCCAGGAGGACGTGTCGATCTCGTACCTGCCCCTTGCTCACATGTTTGAACGCATGATTCAGGTGAATGCAGTCCCTGGTATTGATTAACCCCTGACTGTAACTCTGATTTGCTAATACCCATCAGGTACAGGGTCAAAGGTCATATTAAAGGCTTATAGTGTAGTAGATAAAGCAGATAATCTATAATAAACTACAGATTTATTATCAGGAAAAAAAAAAAAACAGGAGTTTTATTATCTGTTCTCTATTTTATTACTTTTTGCTATTGCAGTCGACACGAGAATGAAAAACCGCAAGGGTGTTATAAAGCCAACGTCTATGAAAGAAAAGTGTGCGTCATCTGTACAACTCCTCATGCCGATCCTTTACCTCCTCTCCTCCATTAGTTCTTTGGCACTCGTCTCTTTTTCAGGTGTCTATGTTCTGTCATGGAGCGAGAGTGGGCTTCTATCAGGGCGACATCTCGCTGCTCATGGACGACATTAAAACTCTGAAGCCCACCTTCTTCCCCGTGGTGCCCCGCCTACTCAACCGCATCTACGATAAGGTCAGTATCGAGTCTACAACAACAACAAAAAAAACCACGTGGTGGTAAAATGTGGAGCTCATGAAGGTCGACAGGTCTGCTAATTTGGCCCACTTCTTTCCCTTTCAATTCAATACCAGTGTTGATGTGGCTTGAAATGATTCTGGATTATCATCATTTTATGATTTAGATGAAGAGAACCAAAACTTTAACTCGAGCAATGTGACATGCTGTTTCAGCATAAGAGGAGGCTGAGCTATTCTGGTGCGCGTGTGTGTGTGTGTGTGTGTAGATCCAGGGTTCGGTGACATCCATGTTGAGGAGGGCCGTCCTACACTACGCCGTGAGGAGGAAACAGGCCGAGCTGAGCAGCGGAATCGTCCGGAATGACAGCGTGTGGGACAGACTGGTCTTCAGTAAGATCCAGGTACGCGTCTCAGACACAGCGGTTACATGGAACCGGGTCCTTCTGCACTCGCTGCACACTGGATCAGAAATTCAAATATTTAAAAAAAGAGCTTTAATTTAATCAGGTAAATTATATGCAGATAATAATGCAGTTATTGAAACTGTTCCAAATGCTTTCTAACCTCACACTCTTACTATAATCATCATTGCTTTACTGTGTAGCGTTTTTTTATTATTTGCTTGAGTTTAATTTCATTGGCTTTTAAAAAAAAAACAAAACAAAACAAAAAAAAAAACTTTTCCTTCTCCTTCTTCCTCTTCATTTTCGTCTTCCGCCTCTTCTTCCTCTTGTTTTTTTTTTTTTTCTCTACTACTTCTCTCTCGGTCATCTTCCTACATGTCAGCTTCTCTTCCTCCTCCTCTTCTGTTTCTTCCTCACCTTTTCCCTTCCTCTCTCTTTTTTTTTCTTCCACTTATTCCTTTCTTTACTCCTCCATTTCCACTTATTGCTAGTTTTCACTTGCTCTTCCTTGTCTTTTTTTTTTTTGTCTTCCTCCTACGTGTTCTCTTTATCTTCCACTTATTCCTTTTCCTCTTCTTCCTAATTCTCACCTGGTCATCGTTGTCTTTTTCTTCTTCCTCCTACGTGTTCTGTCCCTTTCCTCACCTTCCTTTTCCTTCCTCCTCCTTTATCTTCACTTACTCCTTGATTTCTTCCCCGTTCCTCTTCCTCCTTGTTTAGTCTTGTTTCTTTTTCATCTTCCCATTCTTCTTCCTTAGTATCAGTAAGTCTTGCTCATTTCTGTTTTCCTGGGATGGCATGTTTAATTATCTTTACAGCGAGTGATTATTTCGGTATAATGGCCAGCGCCTGCATCGAATTTCTTTACCGTTCTACAGAAATGTAGCGGCCCGATTCAAGACGTTTCATTGGTCTGTTCATCTCATTAGAAAAGGACTGAACACTGTAGTGAATTAGAATTGAAGACTAAGTCAGGTGCAGGAGGTTAATGTTTGCTCTGTACAGATAATGTTTGGAATGTGTATAAGGCTAATACCTGCCCTCTCTCTCTCTCTCTAGGCCAGTCTGGGAGGAAACCTGCGCTTCATCCTGACCGCTTCGGCTCCCATCTCGCCCACAGTGCTGTCCTTCCTCCGAGCTGCCCTCGGCTGCCTGGTCAGAGCACTCCTTAGGGAAAAAAAACCAAATAAAATCTCAACTAATATCATTTACTCTAATCCTATTTGTTAAACAAGATTACACCACTCTGCGCTAACAGAAGAGAAAAAGTTCATAATTGGATTGAAAGCAGAAGGAACGGTAATGCATACGTGTAAAATGAACACAAGTGAGTTATGTGTTATCACTGAAATCAAATATATGGAGGAACTACGATGTGGGCAAAACGGGCAAATAAACAGAAGACGGTTCCCACGCATCCTGGAACACCTGGACTTTAATAGGCTCAGTTTCCAGTCAAGGTGGAAAAAGATAAATGAAGTATTAGTGAGGTTTTGTGCGAAGTCGGATAATTAGGACATTGAACCGTGATTTTTGAGTGTGTGTCAGAGATGTAGTCTTAACGAATGTGTGTGTGTGTGTGTGTGTAGATATTCGAGGGCTACGGTCAGACCGAGTGCACAGCCGGCTGTACGTTCTCTATGCCTGGAGACTGGAGCACAGGTAATGCACTCCTTCCTCGTGAACAGAGAATGATGGCCTTCATCTACACCAGACTTTTGAATGTGTCTCACGTTGTGTGTGTGTGATCCGGACAAGTGTGGTGTGATTCCTCAAAATGGCTTCCATCAGCCACGTTTGGTGTAATTGCAACTGATGCGAATGCTAAGTAATGGCCTTGTAGCTCCACAGTTAAACCCGGCTCGACTGCGTTCATCTTTGAAACTTTGTGTCTCAGGCCACGTTGGTGCTCCTCTTCCTTGTTCCATGGTGAAACTGACCGACATTCCAGATATGAACTATTACGCCAAGAGTGGACAGGGAGAGGTAACACACACACACACACACACACACACACACACACACACACACACACACACACTCCTTGTGGTGGGTTGTAATGAAATGGAGGAGATTAAATGTAAGCTAATCTGCCAGATGCCACGCTCTTAGTGCTGTGTGTGTGTGCACGTGTGTGTTAGATCTGTATCCGGGGACCCAGCATATTCCGGGGTTACCTGAGGGACGAGGAGAGGACGGCCGAGGCCCTGGACCGCGACGGCTGGCTGCACACGGGGGACGTGGGACAGTGGCTGCCTGTGGGTGAAAGCCTCACAAACACACAGCAGCTTCATGAGTGACCTTGTC
Organism: Notoglanidium macrostoma; assembly: GCA_030068235.1. Taxonomy (NCBI): domain Eukaryota; kingdom Metazoa; phylum Chordata; class Actinopteri; order Siluriformes; family Auchenoglanididae; genus Notoglanidium; species Notoglanidium macrostoma. Next base: position 22,235,445 of record JAQQZR010000039.1, on the reverse strand, counting down.
AGTCAGTCAGGTCCTAAAGCACGTGGCCACGCCCCTGAACACACTGTTCTCATTTCATCACTTTATTAAAGACTAATCCAGGCAGCATGCAGACTGAGGAGCTGTTGAGCGATTTCTGAAAGGGAAAAATCAGCACGAGTCATAAATGACACGCTTTGAAAACAGAGGGTTCACTTTTCCAGGTTTTCCTTCACTAAATGTAATTTAACAAATAATTACGAGAAACCTCGTCATGAGAACTTGGACTCCGTTGGAATAGATATCTGGATATTCTGTATTCTAGCATTTGCTTCCAATTTTCCCCAAATAGTTTTTGCTCTTCGTGTAATTGACTCGAATATACCGACCTCTAATAATAGCCTAGAGCGTCTATAATTACTGGATTCTAATAAATAACGCAGAGGTTTTTTGTTTGAAAAAAGCTCTCGCAACTAAAATAGTTTATTATACGAATAATAAATAAATATATTGTATTGTTACAGTGTATAAAAAATAAAACAATCATGGTGTTATGCTTTATTATCCCTACTGCCGTCAATTAATAGGAACAAATATCTATATATTTTTTTACTCGGTTCTGATATTAATAGAGATTTAAACAATAAAATCTAAAGTTTTCATACAGGCTTTCATGATCGAGCTGATGCTTGTAGTGAACTGATTACAGTAATAAGGTTCCATAAATGTATTATTCGGATGCTTTATGCGTTCTTGCGTGTGTTGGTTAGAACGGGACTCTTCGCATCATCGACAGAAAGAAGAACATCTTTAAACTGTCTCAGGGGGAATACATCGCTCCAGAGAAGATCGAGAATGTCTACATGCGCTGTGTACCTGTGCTGCAGGTGTTTGTGCATGGAGACAGTCTGCAGGTAAACACACACACACTAATAGAATGACTCTGCGTAACAATACAGTATGTACCATGGAGTCAGCTACAGTGTATTTAGGCTCACTAAAGTCGTGTGTCTGTCTGTCAGTCTTATTTAATAGGTATCGTGGTCCCAGACCCAGAAGTGTTTGTCAACTGGGCCAAAGAGAGAGGAATTGTGGGATCGTATGAAGAGCTGTGTCAGAACCCAGTGAGTAATAGTGTGTGTGTGTGTGTGTAACATGTTCATACACAGATATAATTAAAAGTTTAGAGGTGCTGTAGCTGTGTGCCTCTTTACTGCAGGACGTGAAGAAAGCCGTGCTGGAGGACATGACTACAGTGGGGAAGGAAGCAGGCCTGAAGTCTTTCGAGCAGGTACACACACACACACACACACACACACACACAGAGAGGAGTTCTCATTTCCTGAAACGGTTCAAATTGCATTTGCTTATAGCTAATGTGTGATAGCAGGAATGACTTGTGTCTCGGATGTTCCACAGCATTATATTTTATATATAAATATATTCAAGGAAGACAAACACACCGACCTCATGTCTCCCTGCTCTTTCCTTTCCCAGGTGAAGGATTTGCATCTTCACCCCGAGATGTTCAGCATCAGTAACGGCCTCCTCACTCCCACGCTGAAAAGCAAACGCGTGGACCTGCGCCGCGTCTTCGGCGAGCAGATCACGCAGATGTACAGCAAATCGGCCATGTAGAGACTCGGGACGAGCGTCCGATATTCATTAACGTTTTTAGCTAACCGTAGAATCCCGATCATAAGCTAGAGAATGCACAGGACACACGCCGGGGACCGTAAACGCCGCTGCGCTCGAACCTCTGACTTTTCTAACTAATTGTGTATACAACCGAGCACGAAGTACAGGTGACGAAGCAACTAAGCTAGTTTCGAGGGATCCTGACGTCTTGAGACTTCTTTTTTTTTTTCATATTCACAAACATGAGCCAATTCCTCAGGTCACCGTGACCTTTGACCTTGACCGAACGCTCGTGTTCGCACCCTGCGTTGCATTCGTCCGTCCACTACGAGAGGTAAAAGATGACGTCCGTTTCCTGCATGACGTTTAATTATAATCGTTCCTAACTGCTAATGGCTCCTGATCACATCCTGTGTTTTTAAGCAGAGGTCCGTTCCTGGTTTAACCTGTGGGAAGTGCGTAACGGACAACGGTCGCCTTTTCACAACGGGAACGTGAACGCGAACGTGTCGTTTATACAGCGTGTATTATAAAACAACTGTAAATGTCAACTTTTTCTTTTTTTTTTTTTTTTGGGCTGTACATACGGAGAATTAAACCTGCAGATTATGAAATGTTCCATTAATTCCATCCATGGTAGAGATGTACTGTGTTTTATATTTGTCGTGTTTTATCAAGCAGATGAATAAAGCGAATAGATTTTAATAGCGTTGTCATAGTGTTGATTTAATTTTCTGTAAGATCAAATCGGGTTTTTATTAATATCATTCTATAGTAACTGGGTAAGTATAGTAAGTTTTTCTATACTATTTTTTTTTTTTTTTTTTTTTTGCATGTTTTCAGGTGGTTTCTCGGGAACAAATTTTTTTTTTTTTTTTTTTTTTGTCGTCTTCGAGAAAAAAGGAGGCCGGTAAGGGAACGCCAATCTATATCGGCTTTAACGTAAGTGATGGGGAAACTTGTTTCGAGGCGGTTCCGCGATATTGAATGCAACTATAAACAGATAAACTTAAGATTGATGCATTATAAAGGAATAGTGTGTATACACACTGAGCTTGCTGTGCCAAATCCTTTCACTTGAAAGTCAGAGATCTGCTCTTTAAAATAACACTATACTAATGCCTAATAATTTCACACTTAGATTGTGAACGGATTAAATAAATATCTAGCTTTGGTTTAACAAGGATATGCATCTTAGTGCAGTAATAAAGACGTAGCTCATCTCTAACCTGCGTGCGACAGTTATATAGTAAGAAAGCCTGATTATCCATCTTAAAAATCTGGCCAGATGCTCGAGGTGTCTGTCTCCATCCAGGTTCTTGTCCTTGACAGCATTCAAGAAACTATACAGATCGTACGTCACGTTTTTAAACCAACAACCCATTTATTGATTTATACGACTCTGTATAACAAATACAAATGATGAACTAAAAAAAAAAAAAAAAAATTTAAATGTACATGGGATTTACAATAAAAGAAGCGAACGCAACTCTTAAAAGACCAAACGAATTAAAAACGGATGAAGACTATAAGAGACGAGCAGATCACAAGACCCAAGCCGAATCCTGAAGATAAAGGCACATAGTTCAACAGAAATGACATGCACATAGAAATGTTGTTCCAGACAGATAAAATACAACGTTATTCCTTTGTTTAAGACGTGAAGTGACATCAGCAAAGAAAGAAGAAAAAAAAAAAGCTGTGGCTTCTTCGGAGGTTGGTCCCGAGTACAATCATATATCATCCGAACTCTCATTTGGCTGTAGCCAAAAAAAACAACAACCAAAAAAAAAAAAAAGGTACACACTTTCTTAAAACGCACAAAGACGAGCAAATTCAGTGTTTTGTTTGGGTCAGTAGAGGGCGCTACAGTACCGGGTAACCCCCGCTCGAATTTAATTCACTTCAGACACCATTTAAATACTCAACAAACAATGAATAAATACTTCATGCTAGTATTAAGTTATGAGATTTCACTTGCTTAGAGATGTTTTCGTTTTATTCAGACAGGGTGTAGAACCGCTGAGACGGCGCGCAGAGAGAGAGAGAGAGAGAGAGACGGACCGTAGAGCTGACGACAGGGTTTAGTGTGCAGAGGAAAGGCCAGAGCTACACGTATTTGATTCCTAATGACAAGCCCTAGTGAATTATTGCTTCGCTGTACATTCAACACAATTTCTACATAAAGCCCGAGAACGACTCCAGTGACGCTCTACTCACCAGCGGGACGCTTCACTTTTCAGAAATGTAGTGTTTTACCGTCAGCATGAAACCGAGCGGCGATCGAACCACAACCCAGATCACAAGGACGAGGCTGATGAAGAGCGACCTTGGGGAAACAAATAAGTTCTCTACATTCTGTACATCATCTATACTGCCGGTATTCCATACCACAGCTGCCTGACTGCTGAAAAACTCATCTGATGGAAGAAATAAAAAGGAAAAAAACAAGAAAAAAAAAAAAAAAAAACCACCCTGGCGAACAGAGACCTGCTTTTTCTTTAGTCGTCTGCTACGATAGACAGAGCGCGCAGCTCGTTGAGTTTGGCCTCGTTCTGCTGTTCCCGCTCTTGGTCCGTCAGGCCGCCTTGATCGATCTGATCCGTCAGGTCGCTGAAGATCTTGTGCATCTCCGTGAAGTACATCACCTGAAACAGGAACAATAAAATACGAGTGGAAGACATTCATATGAATCGTTTGAGATCTTCCAAACTTGTAAAAGTTTAGGAGCACATTAGTAACACACACACAGAGGGAGAAAAGAGCAGCACTCGAGAGGGTTTTTTGGCGCGTCTGTCTATTCGGCACCATAAGGTTAAGAGTTATTCGGCTCTTCCTGTGAGTCAGGTGTCCTGCCGGAGCTGCGGAGATGATTAATACCTATTAATCACATTACAAGACACCGGGAGCAGTGGGCTACCGACAAACCTGCTGGCAAATACAGTCGTTCCACCAGAAACCCCCCACACACACTGCACGTTGATTCACTCTCAGCATACTGTACACTTACCATGTACACACGCAGAGCCCTGTTCATGCCCTCTAAAACATGATTTTTAACACTTACATTACATTTAGGAGACGCCCTTATCCAGAACGTCCATCACGAACATGTTCTCATGCTAGCACACAGCAAGCTCACGGTCTAAAAATACCTTCTTTTTTTTTTTTTAACACTTTAAACCATACTCTGTTTGGTGCCTGATTCTGATTCTACATCAGGATTCAGCGCGACTTCATCCTACCTCTGCTTAATGGTGTATTTATTATTTACAACAACATGCGCTCTACATGTTCATCCTTAACCTCTGAGCATTTTCTCAGCCACTCTATCGCTTTTTGCTTCGAATCCTGGAGCGTCGTTTCCGCTCGACATTTTACCGCTGGTTCTGAACTTTCCGGACTCCCTGTGCGAGATGCTACGTTCACTAGTCGTTCGTTACGAAGTAAATCCAATACATGTTTTTTTTTTTTTTCTTTTTCTTCAGTTCCATTCCTGATTTAACAAACGAGCAAACGGTGAATTACACGGTTTAAATAAATAAATAAATAAATCTATTCAATCCTCCACCTCGAGTCCTATATTTTTAGCCAGGACGGACCACGAGGCCAAGCGTCCCCTCTGTCCCTCTCCCTAATACACATTTTTGATGCTGGAAGTAGGCATCACTCATCCTGACTCGGAGTCAAGCGGTCTCTGTCGCTGCTTATTATCCTGCGCTCTAATTAAAAGATCAATCTGAGTCGGTGCCATTCTGTGATGTAGAGAGGCCGGTTCCTGCCCGGGGCTCATGGGAAACGGATACTGCTCTGTCCTGTTTATGTGTCTGACTGGCAGCTTCGCCACATCAAGCACTGCCTGACGATCCGTTTATGTGCAGCACGTGGGAGCGGCGCGGAGACAGAGGGGCTCCCGTCACACACTCCGAAGAAGGATGGAGCCACTGGGTGTGGGGAAATCGGGCGCAGTCCTACGCGTACATCCGCTAGTGTCCGTCTACGCCTAGACCGCTTGCTTAAAACCCAAATTGCCTGTGCACGGTAATAGATTCAACAAATGACTTTTTGGAAACGAAACGGTGACAGGTTAATGCGACAGGCAACTTCTAGACATTTAAAATGTCGTGGTCAGCAGCAGCCATCATTTCCTGGAGACGGATTCTCGTTGCAATCAGGGATTGCTGAAACAATGCCACATCCTCGCCGAGTTTACTAACAGTGTATGAAACCTCGCTGTCCATGAAACCACTTAAAATTAGCCAAGAGCGGTACCGAGGACGCTCAAGGGCCTTTAGTCAAGAACTGTTTTTAATTCTCTGTTTAATTTGTAGAGTAATAAGAAAATTGAAGGAATGCGTCACCTAATTCATCTCTAGACAGTTCATCTGTAGTGTATGTGATTACTATAGACAAGAACAACGGCAAAAAAAAACCCAAAAAACATTTTAGTCTTAACTCTGTAATGTAAGACAGCTGTTGCATTGGGTCAAGAGATAAATATGTGGCTATACAGGGCAAATATAAACCACAACTATTGCACTCTGCAACACGGCATTACGTGTGTTCCATAAGGTCTTGTATTATCACGTTATTGTCAGATGTATTTGGTTTGAGGAATCATTAAGGGCAGCTACAAAAATGTATTATTTCTCGTAGGCATTTAATGATCGCCAAACTTAAAGGAAACCTTCATCTTTAAATGAATCGGCACTTACAATGGCGTTTAATTTGGGGAAAGATATTTCAACGATCTCAAACATATGAGATAATACGTGGGGTAATTTAGTAACAATGACGAACCCAATGCAGAAGTCAAGGAAACAAATGGTGCAAACATTAGACTGAAAGTTCCAAAACGTAAAGCGGCCACATGAAGATCGATGCCGAGTTACAGCGGAGGCTCGGCTTGACTCGGTGTCGACGGCAGCTCAGCATGAAAGTTTGAGCAAGACGCACGAGAGAGCTGGACGGACTAAAGGGCCGCAGCGTTGCTCTCTTTACGCAGAGATGACACCACGGCACCACTATCAGCGGGTACAATGGCGTTGTGGGTGATGTAGGAAACCGATGAAAAGACGCCGCTGGGGATCACATGTTCATCGTAAAGATTAAATGCAATTTGTTCAGGGAGGATTTTTAAGTGAAGGATAAGTGACTACGGTTTGTTCTTTTACATAGAAATCACAAATGCTACGGATGTGGTGCACACAGTTTAGGTTGAAAAAATGCTGGCTTTTCCGCATATCATTTAAGCACAGAAGCTCCAGAAAACAGTCCGTAAAGGCAGTGAATACTGCTTAAGTGTGTGTGTGTGCGGGTGTGTAAGACACCCCGAGTGAGACGTGGTGGACTATCCAGCCCCTGTGCAGACGGAGGAGGCCTTATGACAACTCTCTAATTTTGACAGAGGTCCTAAACACCACCGATGGGAAGTGTGTGTGTGTGTGTGTGTGTGTGTGTGTGTGTATATTTGTTCCGGAACAGTGTGTGATGTGGTGGAGCTCTGAAATGAAACGGCTGAGTTTTGCTTGTATCTGAGCAGAGGCGATCTCTGAACTGTGTGTGTATGATTCAGCAGGATGAGGGGACTCTCAGTTCCAGCAGATCTATGAGTCAGTGTGTTTAAGATATGTCCAGCATGGACTGCGGGCGTGTACACACACACGCACACACACTAATCTCTGACTAGAAGAGTCTCCTAGTTGAGAAATCAGGCTTGATAGCTGTTGCACATCTCAGTGAGTCTAAATACAGCATGTGTGATAGCGAGTCTCTGCGGTCCACCTACACACTGCCTCTTTAACGCAGCGATTCTCCTCTCTCGAACCGATGTACTATTCATACCTCTCAGAGCTTAAGCACCACATAGTGTGTGTGTGTGTGTGTGTGTGTGTGTGTGTGTGTGTGTGTGGACGAGGCTATTCACTACCACCAATACAGCTGGTTGACTGGTTAAGGGTCACCTGTAGGGGCCTCTTCCTCAGAGTCGCCCCTTCACTAAGCGGCTAATCCCGTGGCTTGCCCTGCGGCTCAGGACCCATTACGGTCATATTAATTGAAAACGAATTTTCTCCACGTGAGCTAAACTGAGGCATCAAACCTGCTCCTGCAAGCATCTGCTGCTCTACTGATACTCATGTACACCGCACGCTTAAAGCCTCTCCTTCTCTCTGCCTCCCACTCTTTCCCTGCTCTGACAGGAAGGAGGCTCTGCCAATCATTTTCAATGCACACCGAGTGATTCATGCCAAGGCTCCTCGCTAATCAGCTAATAAGATTACACAAACGGGGAACGCAACAGGAACGACGCTAATCCACGCTAATACAGGAGAATCGCCAAAGGAGCGCTTGATCTTGTTGATCTCGCTCAGCCTAGTTGGAGGAAATTCAGGATGGAAAGAAGAACGGACTTGGCTGCATCACAGGGCCCTCAGACGGAGACCTCGACTAACCCCATCACCTAGTTTGGCCGCACAACCACATGTGAAGGCGAACACACACCAATTTCAGCCGATCACTGAAGCAGCTTCTATCCTACATCATCTTATTTGTGTTGGAGGGCAGGGCAGAATGTAAGCACATTAATAATGACTCTACAAGAAATGATTTAGCATGTCAGTACCCAAATGATCATTAGGAACGGCAAAAATAACAGTACCATGTGCTGCGCAGTTAGAAAAACAAAAAACAGCTACATTTCTTTGCACTATGCCTCCAGATCACTTTGCAATCCTCACTGCCTGCTTTTCCCCAGATAATCCTTCATTTTCTCTCATTTCTCATTTTTCTTGTTTCTGTACAAAGTAGCGAGGACAGACTTGGAGGTGCTCGCATTTATTTTAGTGAGAAATCGGGATTTAAGGACTCCACTACCCGGCACCCCACCTAGACTAACCCGTACCACCCACTAACCCCCACACAGACTAACCCCACCACACCACCTCAACTAACCCCATCACCCAGTTTGACCCCAACACTTCTTCCTCACCAGCTCACCAAACCCACATCACTCCACCTTGTCAAACCCCATCTGACCTTGTCCGACCTCACCACGCCATCACGATTAACCCCAACACTTCTTCTGACCTCATCACTCCACCATCTCAATTAACCCCACCACCCCATCTGGACCAACCTTATCACCTCAAGTTTCTTTTTTACCTCCACCGTCTCAACTAACCCCACCACCCCACCCCAGGAGCGCGACTAGCTCCACCACTTATCATCATTTTGTTGGCTCCTGATTGGGCCAGATCCTGCTTTAAAAGGTGCTAGTAATGTGAGGGGTTAAAGAAGAAAGAAGTGCGAGTTAACCTTCAGTGCACACTACAACAGCTGTTCCCACTGCCCCTGTATCTAAACCCTGTGCTTTTATAAAGCCTCAGGAACATTATGTCTACTGCCAACCCAAAGATAAACACACACACACTAACAATCACAAGGTTACAATTGTGTAAGCCACATGATGTGTCCGTCCACTTAAAGCTCATCATCAGTGCGTGGGGCAGTAAGTCAGTGGTAAAAACAAAACACTCCGTGTGTGTGTGTGTGTGTGTGTGTGTGTGTGTGTGTGTGTGAGAGAGAGAGAGAGAGAGAGAGATCAGCACACAGGGAAAGAAGCAAATAATTCTGAACTTCCTGAAATGACAGCCTAAGCTGAAGCAGGATTGTGGGGGTTAATCACATTATAGACAGGAGGAGGGTGGGGAGTTTGTATATATGCATGCGTGCGTGCGTGTGTGTGTGTAAAAGTAAGAAAAAATGAGAAGTGTGTGTTTGACCACTACTATGAGGTGGTCAAGGTTAATCACATTAGATCTGGGTGGAGAGAGAGCAGTAGAGGGGATTACAGCTGTGTGTGTGTGTGTGTGTGTGTATACACAGGTTTTTGTACCCTTGCGAGGACAAAATGTGAGATTTTACTATCCTTGTGAGGACAATTTTGGATGGTCCTCACACTGGTTTTAAAGGTTTTTGTAAACAAAACACCTTTTCATTACTGAGGTTAAGGTTAGCTTTAGCGTTACTTAGCTGCACTAATCATTAGGTCAATGTGACGTCATTACGACAGTCCTCAAAATGATAGTAAAAGCAACGTGTGTGTGTGTGTGTGTGTGTGCACGCATGTGAGAGAGAGAGAGAGAGAGAGAGAGAAGAAAAAGGGACACAAATCAAGAGTGTTACCTTCCCCAATAAGCATGATGAGCTATTCAAAGATCACGGGTATGTTTTGATGATCCAGAAAACAACGTACACGTCCATAAAGAATGCGGTCAGGAGAAATTAATTACTTAATTACGTTACAGCCACGTATGGTGGAACAGGGAGCTGCTTTTGTCAGAAAGAAAATTAATAGAAAAAAATAATAAATCAAGTTGATGACCGTGACACAGTTAAGTAATTAACTCCAGCTAAGAATCATATTCATTCCTAATTAAAGATGTAGCTAATTATACATTTTGTTGCGCTAGGCGGCAAGCAAATGACATTTTAAAATGAACACAAAACTTGATTTGCAGGGCGTTTAAAAAATAAAGAAATAATAATAAATAAATAATAATAAAAAAATAAAATAAAATAAAAATCAGTGGCAGTTCCTAAAAACTACAGATTCAGATGTCAATTGTAAACGCCCCCACAAGCACACTCAATAAACCCCTTTGTCAAATAAACCGGTGCGCTGATGTCACTTGTATTTGCATATTGGACTGTAATTGGCTCTTACATTTATGATGTAATATCACCTGCCTGTTGTACTTAACATTAAATACAATTTTTACACATCTCTTAAAAGTGGGGACTGTTTTCACACAGTTTTCCCCAGAAAGCATTTCATTCTAAAAATAATGGTAATTACAAAAAGGTTTAAAGTGTTTAAGAAATTCACTTTTTTGTCTTTCAATTCAATTCAATTTTATTTGTATAGCGCTTTTAACAACACACATTGTCTCAAAGCAGCTTCACAAAAGTATATAAGTTCTGAATATAAACTTATGAATCTACACATTTATCTATATATATCCCTAATGAGCAGCCTGTGGCGACGGCGGCAAGGAAAAACTCCCTGAGATGGCAAAAGG
>JAQQZR010000039.1:22201622-22213550 GCA_030068235.1 Notoglanidium macrostoma | reverse complement strand
CACACACACACACACACACACACACACACACACACACACACACACACACACACACACACACACACACACGTGCGCGCAAGTGCTCCAGAGCAGAGGCGTTTGTAAGGAGTGTCTCCGCTCCCACTCCTCTTCCTGTCGTCTCGTTAAGGCCTGCTTCCTGTTCCGGCCCCTCCCATGAGAGGAGGCACAAACGGAATAGCACTCACGGGGGCGGGAGAGAGGAGTGGAGGGGCGGACGGCCAAGTAAACTTTCCTCCAGAAGCCCTCTTTCATTCACTCTCTCATCCGACCACTTGTGTATGAGGCAGCAGCCTGTCTCCCTCTCACACACATCTACACTTAATTCTTAACTTTTATACCCACACAGGGATCAGTAATCCAGCACGCTCAGCTTGTAAAGACTGAGGGGGAATCTTGAAGAGGGGAAATAAAATACACACGTCCACTTGTAGATGTGAGAAAATCAGTGGATTTGTGCACTTCACGGCTCATCAAATGAATCACGATACGCTACGTGGCCAAAAGTATGTGGACGCCTGGCCGTCACACCCAAGTTGGAAGCACACAGATACTTCAGGAACGGGACGTCCAACGGGATGGTCAGGTGTCCACAAACTTTAGATTTTTTTATTTATTTTTTTATTTTTTTATGGCTAAAGCTCATAACTCGGCATTTCTGATCTCTTACTAGGAAGAAAGCGCTCCGTCACCTCCGTTTACTTTACCTCTATAAACACAGACAGTATTTGGTTTGATCGATAACACTGATCATATAGATCACGTCTGAGGGAAACTTTTAGCTTATTTCTAAACACACACTGTCACGGGTGTCCACGTTTTTCCTCGCTTTGCAGCTTAAAACATTTCTGATTCCGTGCACGAGGGCGTCCGCTGTAAACACAAACCAGGTTTAAAAACCCAAACCAAACCTTAATGAACTCACGAAGGGACAGAGAAATGACGGACACTCACTTTTTCAGCGGATCAATCAATGTCTTCTGAATCTGATTGACCTAAGGGGGAAAAAGGAAAAAATAAAAAAATAAAAAAAATAAAAGGGTAAACAAAGTGGCAACCTTCATATCAAATTACATTGATCATTAAGTTGAGCAGCACAACAAAACAATAAGCCCATCGTCTGCAGTGAAGTTAATTGGGAGCAGGATACGACACAGCCTGCCAAAAGAGCGCCGAGCCCCTTCCGAACGAGACGGAGAGGGCGCGAGAGCGCCGGTGATGTCACCTCTTTATCGCGCTCGAAACCCTGAGGAGACGGACGAGGATGTGAATATTCATCAGGCGCCGAATTCAAAAAGACGGAACCGTCGGGGGATGAGACATGAAAGCGAAGCCCCGGCTGGGTTTGAGCGCGCAGGAGAGGGTGGGACGCCCCGACAACATGAAAGTTCTGAGCAAACAGACATTTTTAACAATAACAGTTCAGATTCGCTTCGATGTTAAGGACGAAGGAGGAATCGGTGGAGGTGGAATGGGAAACGCCTCGCGCGACCCCGAGGCCTCGAAAGTCTCTGATCGGAATAATGTACGCTTATAGGTCAGGACGTGACACAGCCGCCGCGTCCGCCACCGCAGCCCGGCGAACGACACGAGACGCCGGAAGTGCATGCGAAGGCGAGTCAGTCAGCGAACCCAAACAGAGCATGATGGAAAATCAACACGTACAAGCTCTTTTATTAGCGTGTAAACGCTTTATTAAACGCGAACGGTCTCTATAGAGGGGCGGGACGAGAAAAAGAGAAGAAACGGAGGACTGGCGGTGAAGCTAGAGCGCGTTAAAGATGTGGAAAGCTGGGCGAAGGGTGTAGCGAGTATTCCAGAAGGTAAGCGCAAAGCCTGAGGGCGTCGCTGAAGCACCAGCATCAGTGTGAATCAGAGGGCAAAGATCAGCCCGACTCTCTCTCTCTCTCTCTCCTTTACACATAGAGCGAACCCAAAAAAAAAAAAGAAAAAAAAAAAAGAAAAAAAAAGCACAAACCCTGAAAAATCAATAACCCCTCTCCGCCGTCATGGCCGCTAGTCGTTAACCACTAACCGCTCGGCTTTGCAGGCCTTAAAGCCTTTTAAACACGGACTTTAAAATATACACACTGTAGGCCTGGGTTGAAGCTGCCTTCATTACCATAACGCATTTCTTTTCTCCTCTCTCTCGCTCTGCCCTTGAGCACATTTTTAAAAAATCAGCGAAGAGAGGTTTCATTGTCTTTATTTACCACGAGCTCGATTTGGTTAGCTGCGGCACTGGAAGTGGATTTCGGTGCAGGTTTGGCATCCGATTCATGGAAGTCTCATTAACCATTCCGGCATCCCGGGGTGGTATCTCGCACAGGCGCAGAGAGGAACGCCGAGCCGGAAAAAAAAAATAAATCAGCTGTGCTAACATCTCGTGTCGCCCACGGCTACCGCATCACTCGCCTGCCAAGTGCCCATATACTGGAATAGCAGGCCATAGAGCTTCGCTGGAGAGAGAAACGCTGCTGAAAGTGTTCGCTTTAGTGAAACTGACAGTGGGGTCAGTGCAGCGAGAGCGCATTTGCATCACATCTGTTGTCTGAGAGATCTGCTTCGCAGCGGCGTGCATTAAATCGAGCTGTACTTATAGCACGGCTCGCAAAGGTTGCCGTATTCCCGTGAATATTTTTTCGTTAAATATTACAAACGAGGCCCGGTTCAACCAGGCATGCTAATTCATCCAGAAACGTCTCGGGTGCTTAGATGTACACTACAAACAAAAAGCGCTCAGAGGTACACATGGGAACATTTAACTGCAAATCCCGGCTCTTTAGGACGGACACGGCTTGGAGTCTTTAGCTGTTATTATTTAAATATGTACTTTCATATTTCGTCCATTTGATGGAACAGAAGAGCTTTAACGCGTTTGTACAGGATTTACATTAGCGCAAGCTGGCGTTGTTTACATCTAAGGTGTATTTAAGAATCTCGGTGTCAGCAACAAGTCACTGATTAACTCAAAGATCTTTCTGGAAACGGGTTGTTTTGTGTTTGGATGCGCGTCATGTCAGTCATTTTACATCCCGGGGGTGGAGCTTTGTGAACAAGGGCGGGAAGCGTTCGAACGTCGAGTGTCTGGTCTTGCGCAATTTAAGCCACTAAAAATCAGTGCCGAGCACGGAGCACGGAAAGAGCGACGCGGGTCTCCACTACGGCGGGAGGCCCGTAACCCCCTCTCAGTCGAGCTGAAATGGGGTCAGCAGGTTGTACGGAGAGCGATTACTATTCCCCCGCATGCTTATCTGTGCTATATGGGGCACTTCAGGACTCCAACGACAATAAACAGCCATAGAAACCTGTTTTAATCGAAAGGACTTAAAATACTGAGGCTGGAATCTTTCAATAGTGCAGATTTATTTCGGTTTAGTTGCCTAAAGAGCGGCGTGGGGAGGAGGGGGAGGGGGGGATCTGTTGTGAGAAAACCTTACTCATACCCAATCTGCTAGAGGGTAACAGAGAGTTTATTTCAGCCAAAGTGAGAAACAACATTCGCATAAAATGTTTTCCGCTGCCAAGCATGAAGTATGCGGTGAAGAGGATGTTGCGAGGCGGAATCGCGGTTCTTCTTTAAGTGTTTAAACAGGTACAGGATTAAGCACATAAAAGAAAAGAAATGTAGCCGTACTGCACTGTTAATGAAACTATAGTCCGTACACAGTGGAGTAGCCCAACAGACATTCCTTACATTCATTCCGCTCATGGTTTGGGGAATTTAAAGCGCGACGCGGCGGCGTGGGACTTTTTTTTTTTTTTTTTGACAGACGCTGCTTCTTTAGAGACGATGCAAATGTCAGTCATTTTTTCTCACGCCATTCTTGAGGGTGACCTTTAAATATAATTCTTAGCGTGAGCACTTCTAAAAGCTCCGCGTGCATGTGTCGACCCGGCAATCCAAACCAGACGACGCGACTGCCGATACTAAAGGAAGCGGAAAAAAAAATGTAAAGCTTCGGTTAACAAGGAAGCATTACACGAGGTACGATTCAGGTACAGGAGGAAATGAAATGAAACGGTGTGTGTGTGTGTTCATGTAGAACCCTGATCGTTGAGGAAGTGTGTAAACGGCCCTCGCCTTCTCTTGGTTGAATGCCTCCATTCGTTTCATGGCTGTATCCAGGCACATCATAGACTCCAGGAAGGCTTGGTCCTGCTCGCACAGCGGGTTACCCAGCAAGTCCCCGGCGATCTTCACGGCTGCTTTAGACATTGCTGGAAATAGGAAAATACACAAGCATGTTACATTATGAAACCAGACGCTACTCAACCAATATTAATTGACTTTTCAAAAAATAAAAATAAATAAATAAAAAATTAAAAAGGTGGCAAAAACAACATGTCAGGTTATTAGCATAATAAAATGCTCCCATCTGGGAAGCTTCTGATGAGGGCTGATGTTTCAGGAGTTCGATTTGGGTCGACGCAGACTCTCGGGTCTGATCTGAGCAGCCGGAGTTAAAGCAGCCGTGGCAGAAACGTGCGCGAGCCGTAATTGGAGCTGGCACCACGGTGGCGTCGCTGCACATTCCGAGCACTTCGGTGAACGCCGAGCTCCGTCAACACTCCTGCCCGTTTCTTCTCACGTACGTCTGCTTGCGAGACGTTTGGTAGACGGCCTCTTAACATTGCAACAGACTATATTGTTCATTTCTTGGAATGTGGAAAATTGTGGAGAAATGAAACCAAACAAATATTAGTTCAAACCGTTGTCTTATGCTTACAACAGATCTTGTTTTTCATAGCGCCATTCAGTGCCATGAATTCCTGGTCGGGAGACTGGCGGCGCTACAAGTTTGACCCTGATCAACCATCGTTTACGTCCTTGCGTGTTGTTGTGGACGAGGGTCCAGAAATGGTCAATCATGGCTACAGAACGTACATCAAAGAAGTTCTCAAACTAGTGACAAAAATACAAAACATTCAGAATTTTCATTGGGCATCCCAGACGCCACATCACGGTCTGTGATTGTCACGCTGCAAGGCCTACTCATATTCTGGAAATTCGACAGCCGCGACAAATCAAGCTGAATTCGTGCAGTCTGATCCCGGGATTAGAGCAAGTGGATTATCTAGCTGGGGGGAAAAAAAAGTTTAGAAACGTTCATTCCAGTCCAGAATGCATGTATGGATTTGGATTGGCCTCCTGTCATGATTACATTACGAAGATGATTACAATTTTTCTTCATTTATAGTTCCACCTCATGCTGGACCAGTTACGTTACAGTCATACTATAACCAGTCATTCCGTCGTCTCGGATTTTTCTTCCCTCTTGAAGATAACACAAAAAAAAAAATGCAGTCTGTCAAGTCACCAAGAAACCTAAAAGCTCAATCATCGATCCTTACTCGTGTCGGAAAACTGTATCGCTTTATCTGTTATCTCTGACAAAGCGCTAAATAAACATTGCCTTGCAGAGAAAGTCACCATGTTTTCCTATCTGCACGATCGTGCAACACACCTAGATCAGCCTCTGTGCTTTTCTTCATGTCTTTATGCAGCTTCTTCGTTTGGTCTTCCAACCTGAGGACGGAGAACAAGAATTTACAGTCATACAATTCAGACACTACGAAACCATTTCACACGAATAAAGCTCCGTCTCGCGGGAACGGAAAATGTCTCAAATTCTTCGCAATACAACATCCTTTTGTACCGAAGCTGTTGATACAAAATGAAAGAGTCTGATTCTCATGCATGCTTCTTCATGACAGTAACACGCTGAGGAGATCCAAGGAGATCATTTCACACAGTTGTTCCCTACTGTGACCCATTCACACACACCCGGGGTGCGAACATCTGCAATTATGACACTGTTGCGCCTGTCTGTTTTGCGTGTGCGTGCATGAGGGAGCTGTTCATTATATCAATTAGGAAGGAAATGAGAGGTTGGGAAACTCCCATGAGACACCGATTACGGCACAAGCCTCGTTTAGGGAGAACTCGGAACCGGAGGAAGAAAGTAGTGTTGGTGCGTCGTGGAACAAAAATGAGCGAATATCACAGCAAGAGATTTATTTATTTATTTATTTTTTACTAAGAAAAATAAAATGGCAAGAGTTAAAAAAAAAAAAAAGAAACAGATCGAGACGTGCAAATAAAAAAACAAAAAAAAAAACAAGGAGAAAGAGTGCCAGATGATGAAGAAGCCCCCTCATGCTAGGTGCTAATCGAGCCCCGGTGTCCCAGCTGCTCCATTCTGTGCGCTAGCATGCCAACACCAGGCCTCATTCCAACATGTGAATGACATGTAGTGTTACCGCAGGTCACAGACTAACATATTAGCTTTAGATATGCTGAGAGGAGATAATTTATGGTACTTCTTGGGTCCAGACTGAGTTCATACCAGATTTAAACCACAGTGCTGTGGAGTTCTTGATTCTGATTGGCTGATTAATTTTTTATAGCGGCCGTTTGGAACGGTAGTGCTGGTTGTAACACATATCGCAGTCTTATATTAATGGCCTCGTGTATGTCCTGTTTCTATAGTAACAACTGGTTTGCAGAGACTGGATCTGCAGGTGCCGCACTCGACGTGCTGCTAGACGATTACAGAAATTACTAGTCTCAAACATTAAGTGTATCGCATCCAAAGCACACGGCGTGTTTGCTCCGCTTCCTGTTTGGGCCGTTTCCGGATGGTAAGCGTTTAAATGGAGCGTAGCCGCTAGTCAAGTCACTGAGATACCAGAAACTGGCTTTTGGAAATATTTTCAAAGCAGAATCTCTATACAGAGATCATTTTAATCCAAGATGCTAAATTTTGCATTTCTGTCTCCAGACACAACTTTAGGAATGATTTCTACGCCCAAACATTTGTGACAAGTGGCTGAGATTACCACCAGAGCGCTGCTTTTCTATGAAAGGTTTGCGCTGTTAAATATCACTCAGATAAGCATCAGACCACCACGCTGGTGACGCCAGGCAGACATTTTTTTCTTCTTCCACACCTACACCCACACGCTGCGAGTCAGAGCAATCCCTCTCATAAGGGTTCACCATTTATCTTCCCCAGTCAGTGCGCAGGAACACTCCTAGCCATGTGACCAAAGACCGTGCCAGAAGTGGAACAGGGCCAGCTCACTTTTTCAGACTGAGTACGGGTACTTGATAACGATAATGAAATGAGTAAACTAGTTAAATTAAGCTATTAAGGGCGTCATGGAACATCTGATATATCTGTTTATGTTGGTTGCTGCTAGCAACGAACTCCTCATGCCTCATGCTGATGTTTAAGATTTAAATGGGATCTTTAACAGAGCATGTGGGAGCAGTGAAGTATGGGTAAGGCTGGGTATCCTTCGAATTCTTATCGATTACCTGTTTAGACTCCAAAAAAAAAAAAAAAAAAAAAAGGTCACATGTTTAGATAACAAGCCATAACGTTTGACAGTTTGCAACTTTAATCAAAGCACGTTGCCTGCATTACTGTGGTGAAGAAACTTCCTTTTTTTTTTTTTTAAACTGAAAATATAAACAAAGTGCAACGAAATTTAAAATGAATATATCTACAGGTATGGAAAAAATTAAGAGACTTACTTTTAATGGTGACCATATAAATATTTATCGTCTTGGATTAAAATAAAGGTATTTTGAAATCCTGTTCGGGGGTACCTAGAGTCACGGGGTCTTTTGTTCTGAAATCCCGTTGGCGCTATGGAGGGAGAGGCGCGGGGTCTTTTATTTTGAAATCCCCTTGACGGCACCGCGAGCTAACAACGGTGAGCCGAGAACCACGAAATAAAGCGAAGCGGAGTCTCCATGTTGCATTATGTTTCGGAGGAAGATGCTAAAGTGCGCTAGGCTTATGTCACAACACAGAGAATGTACGAGTATGAGAGACTGAGCATCGAATTGGACCGATACCGGATTCCTGATGATGTATATTTTTTTTTAACTTCAGTAAATCTTAACAAAAGTTAACAATATCACATAACTGAAGGGAAACCGGCATTGTGCAGATCTTGTACTACATCCTCGAGTCTCAACAGTTTATTTTATACATATTTATTCTTGCTACAAGTGTGAGGGAGAACTTTTCCTCCAGGGAGAACTTTTCCATTTCTTCATTATTATCTGCTAAGCATGACCTATCGGAAGCCCAGTGCCAGCCTGAGGGCTGTTAGTTCTTTCACAAGAGGATTCATCATATCAAAACTTCTACCTTTATTTCACACACACACACCTTTCTTTTCCTTTCGTACAGCTAGCCTATTTTAATGCATCATTCGTCGCAGTCAATAAGCGCTCGGGGAAACGGGAGCTGGACGCATCATAAAGTAAAATCTTACAGGTGATGCTAATGAAACGCATCACTGAACACCTGTCAACTTACTTCTGCAGCTTCTCATATTCCCGCTCGAAGTCTCTTTCAACCTGTGGAAGGAACAGAACACACACATGTAGAGAGGGATAAGATTTAAGGAGCTGTGTCGGCAAGCTGCTCTAGTTTTTCATGCCTGGCTTTAGTAAATCCTGCTGTGGATCAGTGGAAAAAGCTGAGAACTTGTATCATGACTTGTATTTGGGTTGACGTGAAAACAGCATGGGAGATTAAACAGATCTGTGATGCCCCAAGAAAAGGCAAGCAAAGCAAAAAGCAACATCCTCTTTCCATTTTGCAAATGGAGCATGCTGGCTCTGGCTGTCCGGAGTGCCACGGTGCCGGTGTGAGTGTGTTTGGACTGGGTGTGTGAAGTGGTGTTTTACGGTTCCTGTCCTGCGGCTCTTGTGGGCACGTCCTGCGAATAAACAGTTTACAGGACGGTACCTCGTGGTAGCCATGCAGACTGCTTCAGTGACAAGCCTGTCCTCTGAACTGCCCACTCATGGGGTCTGCAGAGTGTGTGTGTGTGTGTGTGTGTGTGTGTTATACAGGAAGGAGACCGAGGCGGACAGAGGAACAGAGTGATGAGAGGAGGTGGTTTTGCCTCCATCAATACAGGGAATCAATAGAGGAAGCACCCACACATGGATTCGGACGTGACCATACACATGGTTTTGAGGCACAAATGGTGGTTTTATGGATGCCTTGCTTGAGCATTTCAGTCAAGTTAAACGACTCTGATATTCTCAGACTTTTTAGCAACTTAAAATCAACAACGCTGACTAAACAGGTCTTTCAGCATGGAGTTCTGGTTTTAACCTGGGCGTTTGAATTTGCGATGAAATGCTTTGCTAATCTAGTCTACCAGGGCTCCGAGCAACGGAAACGTGCCCAATGAGCCGATTCATTTCTGCTTTGTCCATGCCAGGGTTCACTTGGACGACCCCTGGATTTCTAGTGGACAGTTGTTGGTGCACCCCCCGACCATGGGCCCCTTAAATCAACCCTTTTGAAGTGAACAGCGCATCTGCTTACTGAGACGGAACTCGGCTCTTGACATCTCGCAACGTGATGGATTTATTTAAAGGCGGCTTGCGTTTGGCCTCTTGGAGCGACAGTAGGAATGTTCGGCCACACAATAATTAAACTCCTTGCGGATGACCCGAGACAGCCGCTGTCCTGTCGATTCTGGAAGCGTCCTTGTGGTGAGCGCGCTGGGAAACGGCTTCAGACCATCGTGTCCGATGTCACACGGAGTTCTGCTCAGCTTCAGCGAAAAGAGGTCCCGTCTGTCTCCATGAATGTCATGGGAAATTCTAGTTGCGCCTATTTTCTAGGCTGATATGAAATTATACGATATTATCTGCAGCCTATATGAATTCCAGGCCAAGGAACATTCTTGTTTAGTGATTAGCATTGACATTTCCACAACACTGATGCGAGTGTTTAAGAGCGTGCTACAGTGCCTCGCACAAGTATTCACCCCTCTTAACGTTTCCATATTTGTAGATTTAGAAGCCTCCTGGCCAAAATTGAGTGTGGCAGAAATCCAACACCCGCTCATTATCCTGAGAATAACCGTCCTCATAGTGAAGCACGGTGGTGGCGGCATCACGTGGAGAGTTACCCGTGGCCACTTGGTAGCTTCTCTGTCTAACGCCCTCCTTATGCGGTCAACTGCCTCCTTTTAGAATTGAACGAATTTAGCTGTAATGTTGCTCTCTGGGATGTTTTTTTAAATAACCAAACACTACTGATACTTCATCCAAGACTTTTGATAATTCCTTGTTTATTCTGGTATGTTTTTAACAAACTCTATGGCCGGTGTACTTATACAGAAATCGCCAGACGTTTGAATTGCAAACACAATGACATGACCTATAATTTAGGGGTTTCAACATAGCTCATTCATTTTTTTATCTGTAAATAATTTTGCAAACTTTATTTCCGGTATTCTGTGTCGATTCATGACATATAATCCCAACGAATTTCAATTCCAGGTAGAATCAGAAAGGTTCAAGGCACTGATTGGTCGTATGGATGTTGCGAATCTTCACCCTCCATTACAGAAGCCTGAGAACTTAAGCGTGTGAGGAAAATGAAACCATGGCAGAGCTACGCCCTTTGCTTTGTCTGTGCGTATGGTCATGTTCCGGGTAGACGTTTGTTGGGAAGGCTTTATGCCAATGTGCATTTCTAGCACGCTCTCACAGCGACTGAAGTGGCAATCCCAGATCCTGCCTGCCTGCCACTGTCCAGTCTTACAAGGTTCACTGTCTGGCCATAAGGAGAGTAAAAATACCAGGTTTCGTTTTCTGTGCTATGGGAATAGCAGGGTGACGTGTAGCCGTGTCGCTGCGTGAACTGGAAAGTTCATTTTGGTCGATACAAGAAGAACGGGAGGAGGCTCGTGTTAATGAACAGCAAGATGCAAACTTCGTCACGGAACAAAGTACAACACAGACTAGAAGTGTTCCTGTTAACGTCATGGGTAGCTGGACCTTACCGTCTTTGAAACGATCTGTTTCTTCGGTTGCCCGATCTTAAATGGAATCCTGGGGGGGGAGAAAAAAAGAAAGAAAAAAGCATGTTAGTCTTCCTTATGGTTGGATAAGTCCAATTAGAAAAGGACGGGTTGCAATTTTTTGGACTTTAACAGAGTGAAGTGTTATCGGTCTTAACGCTGAGACTCGATATCATGTACATCATTGATCATTTTCATTCTGATGCGTTTGTAACCGATGAGCTTTTCTCTTCCTCCTCCACCTGACTACGATACGGAGTAACCGGCCTGGGATACGCGACCGCACCAGGTCCGCTGCATAGTGAGCGAAGCCCCCGTCATTCCCACTACACGAGTTTAGCCGAATTCCCGGAATTTAGCTGGCGCCCGGAACAACTGGGATTTAAACCCTGGATGTCACTTGGGACCACTTAACCTCCAAAATTATGGGACTGTGCGTCCCGAACTAAAGTAGACTCGAAGCCATTAGTGAGCTTTTGTCTCAGAGATTTTCATTTGCGAGGAAACAAATAAATAAAACTTTTCCGTTCTGATGTGGCCATAACAAGTCCCATATGGAGGTCGTCAAAAGCAGACACCACAAATTAGTAGTATCCCTGCTGTCATGTGGTCTTTCGAGAAGACCGAAGCATACACACAAAACACACACGCGCATATATCCGAGACCGCGATCAAAAATACTTGCAAAAGTAGAGTATTACTTTATGATCTCGCTCAAGTTAACATGTAGACAGATCTACATCCGGCTGGGTTTTTTCCTTCCCTGTAGCTGAATATTACATAATATTTATCAGACAAAGAATACATTTATGATAAACAAATTCATGACCATTTACAAGTTTTCCTGGTACTCTGTGTGCGAGTCTATACGTATCATGAGATCACGCGTCACAGAAATGCCGTTGATAATCGTGATTTTTTTTTTTTTGTCATATCGCCCACCCATAGTTCAGCGAATTCATTCTGGCATCCCTAATGCGCCCCCCCACACACACACACACACACACACACACACACACACACACACACACACACACACACACACACACACACACA
>JAQQZR010000039.1:22164759-22187259 GCA_030068235.1 Notoglanidium macrostoma | reverse complement strand
AGCAGAATCAAATATTCAATAATAACCTGAGAGAAAAACCTCTCAAAATATGTTTTACTTCCTGCCTTTCTGTTACTCTGTCCATGTTTGATTGTCTGATTTTTTTTTTTTTACTCCTTTATGATGCTGCCAAAAACAAACCAACAATCATTTCTGATGTTTCTAAGATTGGCGTTAATTTGGCACTCATTTTGCCAAGCATCATATCTTTCATAAACCTGCGACATAAATTGTTATGATGAACATTATGGCAGTTGTTAGTGATATCTGCACGACACTGCTATGCAACTTATAATGACTCGTAAAACTGGTCGTGGTGCAGTATGTTTATAATGTGATCGTGCGACTGACAAAAAAAAAAATTAAGCAATAAATACTGTAATGAGGAATGGCTAAATGTAGCGAAGCGAATATTAAAGTGGTGTGACTAGTATTGCAAATGTGTTTTGGTTTTCTTTTATTAAGGCATGTACGGCTAAAGCTTCACTCATTGTTCATATCAAACATCAGAAGATGTGATCTCACTATGGCATGGGTGTTGGAGACAGATGAAGTATTTCAGAAACTGCCGAGATTTTCAGCTACAATATTCTCTAGAGTTTACATGCCGGAAAACTACAACTTGTTGAGAGACGTCAGAGGAGAATGGTCAGACAGGAAGGCTATGGTGGCTCTTTACGACCGTGGTGATCAGAAAAGCGTCTCGGAATATGCGACGTATCGACCCTTCAGGAGGATGGACTTCCACAGCAGAAGATCACGTCACACTGGGACAGGAAGGAGAGAGGGCGCCAAAAATGAACAGCTGATGACGTCAACCAGTCTTCGAAAGTTGACTCTTAGGAAAGTGAACCAGAGTAGCAGGTCACACGGCGTGGAAGATGTTTACTGCTTCACCGCATGAGTTGTCATAATGCTCAGTCACAGCAAGGAGCCTCGAGGGAGTAAACTGTTGAAGTAAACTCGGACTCCAGCTGAGAGTAATCCCCGACGGACGAGAGACCAAAGTCACGTTTATATCGCTGCAGCACCCTCAGGGCATGTGAGGCTTAAAAAGAGGCTTTTCAGCATGGCGTGCATCTCAAGATGGACAGCGAGCGGTCGTGGTCGGGCAAAACCCGAGGAGCAGCAACTCTATGTGGTCAGAATTTCCACTGACAAAAAGCCAACCCAGTCCATCCATCCGTTAATTATTTATATTGCTTATTGTTCAGGGTCACAGGGAAGCTGTAGCCAATCCCAGCTGACTTTGGCTGAGAGACGGGGGTACACCCTGGGCAAGTCGCCAAACTATCACAGGGCAAAAGGCAACACGGTGCATTTCAGAAACGCTTTCTCTTAGACGTCATATTTACCGAAAGCGTTCCAGTTCTCCCATATCGTACGCAGACGTGACAAATGAACACGTGACTCCTACATTTAGACCTAAAGACGTTCCTGTGGCATAAAACACCGAAAAAAAGAAAACAGTGACACCGCTGACACTGGAGACTCGTTCCAAACATCTCCTTATAGAAAAAATTCAACTATATCAACAATTACACACGTTTTTAAATCTCCCCAATGTTAGAAATGATGTAGTGCAGCAGGTACTGCTGTTAGAGAAAACGAATTAACTTCTGACCAATCAGCTCGGCGAATTCAACAGCGCTGCGGTATAAATTCATACAAATAATAGTAATGCACGATTTCGATGCGGTTATATCTTTCCTTCAAAAGGCTGACCTATTTGATACAGTACATGTGAACACCGAACTATCTCTGGATTCAACACACACACACACACACACACACACCCAAAGGCTCTGCTTCCATCTGATCTGTGAACACTACCTTCTCTCTTTTCCTGGTTCAGTTTGGCCCGGCGTTCTGACAGTTCTTGGCAATGAACAAATAAATAAATATATTTTTCTGTAAATAAATAAATAAACAAAAATCAAATCAAAGAAAGAATACTTATGCCAGAAGCTATTTTTGTAACAATAAAGAAAACAACCGTTTTTTTTCTTCTTCACCACATACCATGTAGAACCATCCCTGAGAAATAAAGATATCAGTCCAAAAGAACAAGAAGCTGAGGAAGAGCGCAGGAGCCAAATCCACAGAGAGCGTCAACGTTTGCCTCTTCGATCAGAGCGCGTAACCTATTCATGCTAAGATCTTCCTCTTACAGCAAGGATTTTAGACAACAAGAGAGCGCGCACGCACACACACACACACACACACACACACACACACACACACACACACACACACACACACATATTAAGGTCTCCATCAGTGCATAAATCTCTCTGTTTCTGCTTCAGACAAAAAACTGATCATCATTGCTTCGCTTCATCTAATAACAATAACAATATTTTGACATTAAAATATCACATGACCAGATTTAACAAAACCGCACGCTGCAGTGCCAGTATCATTTTTCAGCATTGTATATTTTTTGGGTTAAACGAGCAAAAAAGAAAATCTAAGGAATCACCAAGTTGCCGTAACTGAATTGAGAAATGTCTGTGACATTTCACTGGAAACCATCCAAATCTAATTGGAAGAATTATTTTAATTATGCACTTGAAGCACCCGTGTATTTCTCTTATTCTGTACTTGTTATTCCTGCAAACATCATCATTCTAAAGGAGTCTTAAATACAAGACGTCATCGCTTTGGCGGAGCTGTTGTTTAACTCCTATTCTAAACATATCAAATATGCTTAGCATGTTGGCTGGCACGCCGGTTTCGTTATCCGCACAAGAACTCTGCGTCACGTTGACGTCAAAGAAGGACAGTGTTAAAGCTAGCACGGTTAATATGTGCTCAGGTTTGAGTGGTAGTCCTGAAGAGCAAGACGTTCTTACTCACCGTCTTCCATCGGGATGACGTCTGTGTTAGCACGTGAGGTTCGGCGGCTGATCAGTCTGAGCGAGTGTGTACCGAAGACAAAAAAGACTAAAGCGCCGCTGCATTACGGTCTCTCAAAGTAGACATGAAGCAAGCGTTAAATCCCACTGACGCCACTATTAGAAGTGCATTATGGGCTTAACCAAGGTAAAAAGAGAGGAACGATGATTCCGATGTAAGGCCATTGTGTCTGCAATAAGACACACGTCTAAGCGTCGTTCATTCCATATGCTGTTAAAGAATGAGACATAGGCATGTTGATAAATTCATGCTGCCAGATTAGCCAACGTCAACCGACGCCTACGGTCTCAGGCACGCAGTCGTTCCGGGAAACTGACAGAAGACAGAAGTGCGCTGCCGTCGGGGGCTGTGTTAATTGGAGGACGCATGGCAGAGTGCCAGGACACGCATGCCCGTAAGTGGTAGGGGTTTGTGCAGGACAGCGAGGCTCAGCACTAAACAGGTCAGTTTATTAGGAGTGTGATGTGAAGGGGGCATTTTCACTCTCTCCAGCAGAGCTGAGCAAAATGTCTCAAACAATTAGAATAATGTACTCTAGGTCTGCGTTTTTTACTTCCAAATAAGTTCCTGCCTGGGGGAAATACACAACGATGATAATTACCGAATGCTACAGTGAACCATGCTGTTATATCGATCTACCCTCTACCGTCTTCATCAGGCGCTAATTAAGACAGAACATATTGACATATTGACATACACACACCACTTTTTTTTTGTTCCAAATAACCTCATGGTTTATTTCTTTAATAAACACGTCATTCAGTGTGTCTCCATCTTTGTATATTATGCACAAAAACAATATTTCAGGACGTAGGATGCATCAGGATTGACACTGTCGGACAACGCGTCTCCTTTTTTTTTTTTTTTTTTCTTATTTTTTTTTTTTTTTATTTTTATTTTTAAAAGCACTCACGTTTAAAAAAGAAAAAAAAAGAGAACAAAACGAAACAGAACACACATTCTACATTATGTACACGGTCTTCAGGATTGTACGTTAACACACCCTTTGCACCCAGCCGGATCTGGGAGAGAGGAGGCGTGTGTGTTCGCACCGACACACACTGTAATACTGAAGCACATTGCTTTCCTTTAAACTGTACATTCTTAGTAGAAAACACGCAGTCATGTGTTTATATAGGCGACTGTACAAAAGACGATCCCTCTCGGATGGTCAGAATCTCTCAGTGTGTTCCATGTAGGAGGAAAAGAAAAAAAAAAAGAAAGAAAGAAAACACGTGGAGATACCACGTTACTGCTGCTGCCCCTCAGAGCTGTAAGGAAAAAAAATAACCGACAGGACAAAACAGACAGACAGAAAAAGAAACGTCCAAACTGTTTTCATCCAAAAACATCTCTAATGGCATGCATATGGCTGAGTTCAGTCAGAAAGCCGGCGTCCCAGATTAAGCCGTGCGTTAATGCTCTAAGGCTGTTATTTCCATCGTTTTTGGCTGTGTGTGTG
Organism: Notoglanidium macrostoma; assembly: GCA_030068235.1. Classification (NCBI taxonomy): domain Eukaryota; kingdom Metazoa; phylum Chordata; class Actinopteri; order Siluriformes; family Auchenoglanididae; genus Notoglanidium; species Notoglanidium macrostoma. The sequence continues at coordinate 22,182,878 of JAQQZR010000039.1, read as the reverse complement.
AGCTCAAATATGAGCCGAACAAACAGGATGCATGAAACGGAGCAATGGGAACTCGGTGGGTCACCGGCAACAACGCAACAGCAACAACAACGACACAAACATAAATATCATCATGACACAAACGTGAAGGGTTTCACATTTCACATCATTTCTTTCAACTCCCTGATACCAGGGGTCGAGATGCACGCATATTGCTCCCAGAATTGTCCTTTTGTTTCAGGGCTAATCCAGACACACTACCGACACGTGACGCATGCAGGCATACAGACTGGAAAAGAAAATATTAAGCACTATTAGAATAATAAAAATAAAAACAATGAAATGGCAGGACGATTACAAATCTCGGCATCGAATAGAGTCCATATAGCTTTTTGGCTTTATCGCATTACGTACGCCACGTAAACGCCACAGATCTCATCTTAATATCATGCTAATAAGTAAACTGCACTTAGTGAGCTCAGATGCCAAGACACACACTTGCTTTTTTTTTTTCTTTTTTTTTTTTTTTTTTGTGGTATTGTACAGGCAATCTGTTACTGTTTACCAAAAAGGCGTCCAGATCCCCCTAATTGTACTGATGGGATTTTGAGATATTAAGTTAACGCAGTCTAATTACACAAGAAACACCCACTTGATCCTCAAACTCGCCGAGCCTTTCAGCGCTGTAATATTCAAGGCTTTCCCTTCAACTCCTTCGTCCAGTAGCTTCACTGTAATAATCCCTGCTACACTCACGAAAATGACAACACAAAAAAAAGTTGGCTGTAGTATTTTTAAATGAAAAAAAAAAAAACAGATTTGGCACATTCTTTTAAAAAAATATCCTCAATTAAATAATGAACAAGCAGTATTGTTAAAAATAAAACCCAACAAACAACAGGAACCAAAGTGCGGCGCAAACAAGGTATTAACAAAGTTGAGGAAATTAAATTGCACTTTTTCATCTTTGATGAGCCATCGACAAACTGAAATATGGTGTAAAAAAATAATCGACGCCAAGTGTAGGTTAGCTTGTATTCTATACTGATTTTAAAAATGTACTAATCTGACCCAGACTGAAGTCTCAACGTGTGTGTCGGTCCATGGAGCCGGAAGTTAGGACTCCCTGAGCCTGTAATGCTTTTCCCAAAAAAGAAAAAAAAAGTGCCCTGTTTTTTTTTTTTCCTGGGATGACCTGACTGTCCACCGGCTGCTACCCCACTCTGCTATTCTCCCTGCCATTAAACACTAGTGTGTCCCCTCAAACCCCCGGTAAGGGTCAACGTGAATGTGACTATACCACCTTATAAAATCATTGTAACCACAGAACTAATGCATGAAGAGAGGGAGAGTTTGTAAGAGTCAATGGCTGGGCCTTTCAGAAGAAAGGAAAGAGCTCAGTTTCTTTCTCCCTCAGTCTTATCAAACACTAGCGCCACTCTCAGTCCTATGCGCACGTGGTAACAGTCAGGACGTTGGCCCCGCCGGCTCCGGTGTTCCCACAGGAACCGGGTGGAGATGAGCGGGTAGCCGTCGCTGCCGTGGCGCTCGAGCTGCCCGCCTTCTCTGCGGGTTTCTTGTCCTTGTGCTTGAGATGGACCTTGGCGTGGCGCTTGCGCTCATCGCTGCGAGCGAACTTGCGTCCACAGAAGTCGCAGGAGAAAGGTTTCTCGCCGGTGTGTGTGCGGATGTGCGTGGTCAGGTGGTCGCTGCGGCTGAATGAGCGCATGCAGATGCGGCACTGGAAGGGCTTGTGGCCTGTGTGGATGCGCAGGTGGCGCGTAAGCTCATCAGAGCGTGAGAAGCGGCGGTCGCAGTGCTCGGCCGGGCACGCGTGGGGACGCTCGTGCACCGGCGTCTTGCTCGGCCGGTTCGGGTACTTTCGAGGGCGCACGGGTTTAAGGGCGAGAGTTTGGGGTTGGTGGTGGTGGTGGTGGTGCTGGGAAACATGGTGCTGCTGCGAGCCCAGGAAGCCCGGCTGCAGCTGCTGCTTGTCCTTAAACGCCCGGATGGTCTCGAGCGGCGTGATAGGTGGTGGGTTTACGCGAAGGGGCTCAACGCTTTGGAAAGGCTTGTGTTCCATGGCGCCCGCTTCACCCGCGCCACCTTGGTGCTGGAACAGGTTGTAGTCTGGGATCATGGAGAAGAGGCTGGTGTCCACAGCTTTGGTGGTACTGTGGTACTCGGAGGGTGCATAGGGCAGCGACGATGACGCTGCAGGGCTGTGGTGGAACGCCACCTGCTCCTGGTACATGTCACCACAGGCGGAGTAGGCGGGAAGGGGCGGGGCGTACACTTGGTCAATGTCCGACGATTGGACGCTCATGCCGCCCGACGACGACGTCTGCGTGGTGATGCTGCCTGGCGACGGGGACACGCCGAGGATGCCAGCACTCACCAGACTGATGATGTTGTTGTCCGGGCACCAGCCTGAGCTTCCAATGCCGCCTGAAGGAGGGGTGTCGAAGGCAAACTTTCCCAAATATGTAACAGTTTGCCCGCTTCGACTGGTCTGAAAACTGCTGGAAGCATACGGGATCTCACTGTTGCTCTTCTCACCTCCCATCCCTAAGTCCATGATATTATCTGTGGGAAGAAATGGAAAGGTCAACTGAGGAGAAAGCAGCACAAAATACACTTCTATTCTAAAATAGCTACCTTTCTGACTGGTTTGTCAGCTGAATGTTGCTATTTGAAAATCTGCCCTACTCTTGTGAGAACTCCGATTAGCTTTTAACTTGGCTACAGGATATAGTATCTCACCGTACCTCTGTTAATGGTTTGCATCAAACAATAAAAAAATAAAAATAAAAAAAAGAATACCAATAATTAGATCTTTGTCAGAGCAAAAAAAAAAAAAAAGTTTGTCGACTGACTTGAGACTGAAGTGACTATCCCCTCCTCCTTTCTGTCTTTTCCTCTTTCTCGCTCTCTCTTTCTCCCTCCCTCAGTTTCTAAAGTACAACGTGTCCTTCAGAAGATACAGGATTCCCTGTATAACCGTTTGTCATATCTCACACACGTGCACACACACACACACATCAAAGACTAAAATCTATATACAAAGATCATCAATGAACTTGGCAGTGATGTATATCTACGAAATCATTCTTCCAATGAATTGATCACTTTCTAGTCTCTTTATATACGGAATTTAATATACGAGGAATAAAAGGTCTTTCCTGCCAACTTATACAACAAATATCGATCCTAGGTCGTCACACTGGATTTATCTTAGTGCTCTGATACACATTCCCATAGAATACAACAAATCATGATTCATGGCAAGAACAAACAAAACAAACAAAAGCATCAAATACATATGTGTACAAAAGCAAACACATTCTCTGGTAAAGAATTCAGTCTGGGACAATAGGCTTTTTCCCCACAACGTCTAAATCTGGATCAAGCCTGTATTTCACTTAGGCCTAATTTAATTTAATGTGGATTTGTCATTTATGTCACTTTTAACCTCAATGAGATGGATGACATGAGGACAAATTAACACTCATTGTGCTTCTATAAGTCCAGATGGACTCAAATAAAACACTTAACACTGGAGAGAGAGAGAGAGAGAGAGAGAGAGAGAGAGAGAGAAAGGGATTAAAACTACAGCAGCTTCATATTAATGTGTGTAATAAAGTGGAGTTCATTCAGAAGTCCACGGCTAATTGGATACCGAAACCCCTGACCCACACAGAAATAATAACCTGAAGATTATTATTTAATTAATTAATTATTTCATTAATTACATAACATGAAGATTAAACGTGACGATTATTTCTCTGATTCAGGATTTCTTTTTAAACGTTTCCTCCATCATATCTGCAGCAGAGAGAAATGTTTCAGATTAAAAATCATAACACTGAGTTTTTTGTTTTGGTTTTATTTTCACCTCTGTAATATTTCCATGCATACAACACTATTTGTGCACATAATATAGCCTACAGTTAGTCTTCCTCGGGTTGTTACTAAATTAGACTCAGAGCTTTGCTTTGCCGAAAATGCTTGCAGTTTGTGAAAGAAACTCGGGCTGCGTCCAAAACCGCGTATTAAACTATTAAATGGAGCTAAATTAAATGTAAATACCGGAATATGAAATCCTCTGCGGTTTTTAGGCGTCGCACTTTTTTTTTTTTAGACTGCAGATGATAATCACAGTCGGGCTGATATTATTATTATTATTATTATTATTATTATTATTATTATTATATAGTTGTTTTTCTTTTTCAATCATATCATGTTTAGTTTTATTTATGTAAATGATCTGTTCACCAGTATCACCAATTTTCTTACGTACAGCTATATAGGCTGATTACTAAAAAGCTTATTACAGCCTATACAAATTAATTGTTTTTGTTTTTTTGTTTTTGTTTGCATTTTTCTGCACATTATGTATTTCCTATCTCTCTCTTAATTTTTTTTTGGTTTATTTTGTCGAAAAATTATTTCACAACCCTGAACGCACAGCGTGGGTTAATTATATTTCTACACCCTAAAATAATTTTACAGTTCAGGTCAAGCCTTATATGGTCACTGGTGATGTCCCACTGGAGCGCATTAAGCTACGTTAGTGCACTAAAATGTGCCAAATTAACCATATTATAGACTATACAATCCAGCTAGCTTTCTAAACAAGATTTCTTGTTTAGCTCAGTGGGGTTTTTTTTTTTTTTGTGGACGCGGAGCCTCGTGCACGTGTGAAGCGTTTTTGGCACGAGACATATTTCGAAAGCAGCGCGCGCGCCGACCAAAAAGCCGCCCACCTGCGCCATGGCATGTCGACTCCATTTCGGGCCCTAAATTACAAAACACTGACTTATCCAAAATAATTAAAAAATAATAATAATAAATCATAGACTGTAGCAGCAGCAATAATAATAATAATAATAATAATAATAATAATAATAATAATAATAATAATAATAACAATGATAAGGGTTAAAATAATCCCATGAGAGCAGATTGTGCTGGTGTTGAGCTTGACTAAATTTTACCTCACTGTTTCACGAGCTGCATTTCACTTATATAAAAAAAAATAACTGTTTATTTATTTATATATTTATTACTCGAATTATTAAGCACATTTTGGGCATTATTTCTAACCTTTCTAACTGCTCTATAACTACAACGCAAGAAAGAAAAGAAAAAAAAAAGAACCCAACAACAACAACAACTACAACAACATCTAAACCCACTGTAGGTGTTCATTCACTGCTGTAGTTGTGTTTATTCAGCACGTGCATTCTATCACCTGGATGCCCTCGTCCGACTCCTGTCACGTGATATGAACATATTAATATAGCGTGTTCATACAGCCTATGGAAAATAAGCGCTGTTCCAAATGAAGCCAGTGCTGTGTGATTTGTACAAATCAGAATCTCACAGAACAATAGCTTGATGAACACCTCAGTCAGTAAAATGATTGGCTACTAAACACCATCTCAGCATCATTGAGGACAGTGAACAGGTAGCATCTAAACCCCCCCCCACACACACACACACATACAGAGTGCGCTACAAAGGGGTCCAGACACCACTCTTTCACTTACACCCCGAGCAGTGCGCTTTTACAGAAAATGAAGACTGTTGCCTCATCACTCATCCAACATACACGCGATCTACACACCACGATACGCGTGATACCATGATACATGACATGTAAGCCAAACACAATGACACGTCGCGGCACAACTCTTTACAGACAGATATCACCGAGCGATCAGTGCCAAAGTTACCTGTGTTCATTTGCGAGTAGTGCGAGACGGAGTCCGTGCTGGTGAAGATGTTCATAGATGAAGTGGGAATGTCCTCTTCAGGATAAAGGCTGTCAGGTATGGCGTTGATTAAACTGCTCATGGTAAGGGGGAGCTTCTCCGCTAATTTACCTGTCATAGCAAGTTCAATCAAGTGGCTCGTGTCGGCGACAGCGCGCGGGCTTTAACTCGCCCGCAGTCTCCAGTCTTCCGCGCTTATCTAAAGTCGAAAAACAAAATACGACCAAAAAACAAAACAATCCCTTAAGTATGGTTGTATCCAAGTTCCCGGTCGAAATGAAGATGCCTCAACTCAGCCTTCTTTTTCTTTTCCTCGTTTTTTTCTTTTAAATTTTCTTTTATTTTAATTTGTACGCTAACTCTGCATTTCTTGGCCGTTTTTCTTTTCTTTTCTTTTTCTTTTTTGGTTTAAAGTCTCTGAATCTGAATCAAATGGAGCGATGATGTTGATGGTGGTGATTGCACAAGTGCACTGGCTGCTCGCTGTGTCGCTCGGCCGAGGGAACTCCAACGCTTTTTCTCGTTAAAACCAGGGGGGCGGAACAAGTCCGTGACGTAGATGACCATATATGGAGACACAAAGGAACTGTGGCCGCTACGGCGCGACGTCACAATGGAAGCACCTCGTAGTGGAACGTTCGGAGCCCTGGGGCTGCGTCCCAAACCGCGACACAGAACCGCAACATCAACCGCGCGCGCTCCGGCTGCGTCCTATCCTGACCTAGGGCACTGCTTAGGACGTAGTGTGCGCAATTTGGGACGAGGCCTGGGTGAGATGAATATGCGAAGGCAGGCGCAGGTTTCTTTTAATTTCTTCGGGGTTTTTTGTAGATACTTTATTTAGTTTGATTGCACGGATGAATGAGTGCATTGTGTTAGAGGGAAGCATTAGGCTAAATATGACCTGTTTTAGAATGACATGGTGGTGTCATGTCATTTTGAACTACATAATAAGTTACACTATCTGGTTTAAACAGAAATTAATTAGGCTAATTTAATAACGCGCGTGGATTTCCTTTAACTCCTCTAAAATCCTCAGAGGACGCGTGTGTGTGAATATCACCTCATAAATGGTAAACAAATGAATGAATCTGTTAAAACCGGGTTGAGAAGCCATGGCAAGGCTATTTGGAGGCCACCAAACACCTCGTGCGACTTTTTATTTGAGTTATCTGAACCTTTTGCGTTTATAAACTTTTCTATGTGTAAGTGACTAGCTGTGCCTAAGTGCACTCATTATCCACAACAACTGTCTGCTGTTGTTGTGAACTGAACTACAGCAGATGCAAAGAAGTGCTCACTGCTCAAAATAAAGTTTCCACTTCTCAGATTATAATCTGCCGACTGGCACACACCGCGCGAAATCATCTCTTAGTCTGAAGCCCATCAGTGAGGAGAAGCGCAGGGAGCCGGTGGCATCGGCGGAAGACCGGAGTGAAATAAAAAAAACAACAACAAAAAAAAACCACAGTTGTAAATACAGCGAGGGCGCCCAGCCAATCAGTGCGCTCGGCTTTGACCGCGCGCGCCACGATAAAGTGGAAAGTCCATGTAAGGCTTTTATGTCCGGCTCCGCCCTCCTCGCTGCCCTTATTTGGTCAGTGCATTTCCGCCTGAGCGACCTGGTGGAAAAGAGATCGGAACCTGCCGCCATTAAAGGAACCGCAGAGGCCAAACGTCATGGGTCATATTTCATCTCCTTAAAGTCCCGAGGAGGGAATAAAAAAAGACTTTATCGGACACGTTTATTTATTTATTTATGTATTTTTTCATTTCAAGTAGCACAAACTAACTTTTTAATTGTTTGTTGTCTAGTTTAATTTTGAGTGGTTAGGATAATGGAATAAAAATACAATAAAATAATAGTAGAGCACTAAAATTAAGAGCTTCAATGTTGTTGCAGCTATGATTGGATAAATTAAGTCATACAAAAAATAGCTCTGATTATTTGTTGCCAAACAAATAAATAAATAACAAAAAGTACATGACACGATGCTAATAATCATTATTATATATAGCTGTGTGTAGGATGGACATACTTGACTGTACACAGTCCAATTAGGAGGCCGGAGAATCCCATGAGACCGCTCATGTGTCCAGCTAAAATTCTCCATTCCTGAGCCTGGCCAATCAGTGAGGCACCAAGCCACTCTTATTATCGACACTGAGTAAAACTCCAGGCTGCCATGCATGCGCTGGAACGGATGCTGATGCAATATGGAAAGAGAGCAAGTGAGAGAGAGCGAGAGAGTGAGAGAAAGATAAAGTTACAATTTGGACTGCAAATCAGGCTGACATCTGCATGCAGGCTACAAGCCTGTCAACCGATAGGCCAAAAAATGCACAGAAGAATAATAAGTTCCTACTTTTTCCCCCCTAGAGGCCTGGGAGCACTGCCATCGAGCCCAGGCTACTAGTGTCTCAGCAGGGCCTCAACAAGCTCCAGCGCTCCCAAACTAACATCTACTATCTAACTGGGATGAAATTCAAACTCTCCTCCATGCCATAATGTTCGGCTCCCTGACATTTTACAGACAGAACTATGATATTAGTCCAGCATACATAAATTTTTAATCAGGTGAAAAACAAATCTGCCTGCTCCTAACAATTTGTCTAGTTTGGAGCTGTGGCTTGTAGCCAAAAGGTGTCTCGTATATGTACATAACTACATCAGGTGGAATGTGCTTTGGATGCGGATGCAGCAAACTCTCAGGGCCAAATCCAGTACTTGAAAAATACCGAGCCGATTGATGCAAGGAAAAAAATGGCTCCATGATACTGATTTCCAAATCATGACCCAATTTATGGCATTTGGCAGATGTCCTTAACCAGTGGAACTATTTTTTTTCCTTACAACTGAGCAGTTGCAGGTTAAGGGCCTTGCTCAAGGGCTCAGCAGCGATAGCTTAGAGGTGCTGGTATTTGAACTCATGGTCTTCCAGACAAAAGTCCACTGCCTTGACCACTGCGTTACCACTACCTACAATGAGTAACATAAATAATTTACATGATAATTTACATAAATAATAGCTAAATGATTTACACAAACAACTTGGCTTGTATGGCAGATCGTCTGTTTCAATTCAGCCAATCGCATGCCCTTATGTAAATTATTTAGCTAAAGGATGGTCTGGCGTGATTAATGAAGTAACAATGTAACTTGTTTAAAAAAAGGCAGTGATGAAAACAGAAAGTTTATAGATGAATGGATGGAGACGTGAGCGTTTATAGCTCCAGCACAAGTTCAAAAGATATGTGCCTCATCTGTTAAGAGAGTTTTTACTGATACAACTGGTCAAATCTGAAGCTTGTGAGATAAGGAAAGGCCTCTGTCATTAACCCGGCTTTGAGCATTCATTCACTTGTCTTCAGTAAATGCAATCAGAGACATGGTGGTTTAAATGACTAATTTGTTTATATTTTAAGAAATTAATCCAACAATGGGAGTTAGAAAATACCAAGAATCAAAAATACCTCTTGTGGAAGCAGGCAGGGTCAAACATCCTGTGGAAGTGGTCGTGAGTGGGATAGCAAACAGTCATGCTCACATCTCTATTTCAGAGTGAAATGTAAAGCACCAGTGTGAAACAGTATAATCACTGTCTTATTTATAGCCATAAACAAATCATCAATAGTTAAGCAATTAAAAGATAACTACTGTCACCATTCAGTCATGCTAGTTGTTTATCTGGACCTTTCTACATCCAGAGTTTATGTAACTGGACCTTCAGAAATTTTAGTTTGTTGAAAATCTTTTTCCACTTGCCATTTAAAGCTTATCTATTCTGTAACATTTCCCCCCTTACATTAAATGGTTCAGTCCCTATATTTAAATGACCTTTACCTCCACCTGGCCTAGTTAATCCCACACAACCGAAGTGTTGCCAAAATCACTACACACCGTTCCTATCTCTCAAATTAATCGCCTTGGCAATTGACACTAATACAGATACTAGACGCTAGAGACTTGGCCCTAATGAAGCGAAAATAGAGTGAGTGGGAGAGGGGTCTGAATCATGAGTGTATCAGGGGCCGTGGTAAACATAGACACAAAACAGCTAACACACACACACACACACACACACACTCAGACAAATGCACATACACCGGGGGAATCCAGTGGCTCGTTGCCACAGTATGGGCGGGCTGTAACATGTGTAGGTGATAGCGTTAAGATAGCATGACACAGCAGGATTTGTCATCAGGGGATTCCTATGGGTTCTCCATCTCCCCACGATCGGAAATATCTTATGATCCGATCAGGATATGAATGTTATTTTTTGAAGCAGCCAAGATAGCAATCACAAACGAAGAACAGCACTACAAATTGGTTCTGCTGTTGTGGACAGTCATCATCTCCTCCTAAGCTTATCATCTTTTCATAAGGTCTAAAAAGAGGAATCAAATAGTAGGGTTGCATTTTTTTTTTTTTCAATTTTATGATGAAAAAGAAAGAAATCTGGATATGCCAGGACCCAGTACTTGGCATGCCTGCTCGTCTTGGTAGCTCTTTCCATTTCACAGATATTTCATTCATATTGAACAAGGAAGGATATTGGCAGCAACGGTTGGGTGGCAGTTGGAGCAGCATGGCAGCAAACACTGAAAGTGAGAATGGAGACTTGATCATTTGAATAATACTTTTTATAGACCAAAACAGAGGAAGTAGAACATTTTTTTCATTATTCTTCTTCCACTGCCTGATGCCATGACGTGTATAGCTTGGCAAATGTGCCATAACACTCACTCAGTCTGTGCTGAGAACAAATTCACACTTGTGCACCCATCTCCTCTTTGATTTTTCCCTGTCCAGTTCAAAAATCCTATCAGAATCCTTTTCCAAGCTTGGCTTTGCCTGTAGGTGCAACACATTTCTAGTCCTGCTTTATGCAGTAATGTTATTCTTCAGCCTTGTCTTGGGTGCCTTTTCCTCCTGGGCATGATTCTTACTTGATAAAGTTAGTCATTTCTGTCTTGAGTGCTCCTGATGAGGACGTCTTCTCTTGTACTCTTCATTCCTGCAGACAGAAATGTGATATTAGTGCTTCTGTGGAAATCAAGTTCGTTTTGCCAAATTCCTGTCCAGCTGTCACTCTCAGGTTTACACTTTTTTTTTCATTCATGCAAACATGAAAAGAAGAAAAGAAGGCTTACTTAACTTTATTGCCCTTGTAGGATCTTTCATGATGTTTTATATATAGATATGGGATGACGGAACCTAGAACATTAGGTACACATCATCTGGGTTGAAGGTAAGTCATGGTGGGATGGTGGTACAGTGGATAGCGCTGCAGCTTCAGTGGTTCAGCCTTGAGCTTGGGCACATTGTCAGTTTGCATGTTTCTCAGGTTTCCATCAAGTTCTCTGGTTTCCTCCTAGCTCTCAAAAACATGCCAGTTGGGTGGACTGATGGAACAGCTATAATGAAATGCCTCAAGGAGCAATGGACTGGTGTCTCATCCAGCGGATATTCCTGCTTCACCTCCAGTATTCTTAGGATAGGCTCTGGATCTTCATACATCCTGTTTGTCCAAAGTAGCTACGAGTGAGGGAATTCCGTCTAAGCAGGAATACTCTTTATATCAGGGCACTTTCTAACGTGGCTAGCTTATTAGTAGGGTTAAGACAGAAAGATGACATACGACACCTACCAAAGTGCTACATTTTCTTTTATTTCTTCAAACAGGACATTATGTTTAGCTCCATTGTAGAGCTATGTGTCAATGTCCTGCCATTCCGGTGGTTGCTGTATAAACGGTTGTGCCATTCAGTCGTTACATCATTGTCACCAGGTTTCCCTCAACTCGCTTTGCATGCAGGGATTCCATGGAATTACTCAGCTGTCACAGATCTGTTGAGCGAGGTGCCGGAAAAATTCAAAGCCACCATGGGCATATAATCAAATTAGTTGTGTTTCTTTCCAGGCTGCAGTCAGGCCAATTCAAATGACTGTTCCTCGTTGCTAATGTTGCCCGGAGCCAGCATGATTATTTATATACATTTTGGAACAAAGTGTGATGGTTAAACAATGGGTGACCGACGACATAATACATTGATTATTTCCAATACACACAACAAAAAATACAACAACAATATTTCCAATACAACTCATATTGAAAATGGAAGAATGTCTGGTTATTCCACTGTTATATTGAATTCCGCTGAATATTTATCCGTGGTTTATTTATATATTTTAACATTACAAAATCAGAAAGTAAAAAGTCAGGCAGTTGTACTTTTCTTGATGATAGCATATGTAAATGAAACTTATAGCCATAACCAAGAGCTATTAAATCAATGTATTACTTAATTAGTACGTTACATATGTCACAAATAAATGTCCTTTTGGTCATTTGTATTCCTTTCTTCATTGATGGTGGGAGCATTGAGCCATCACTATGCTTCATGTGTCACAGCTAGACAGCAGTGTAATGGGAATGGTCAAGCAGAGACAATGAAACCAGTAGCTCTATGGTTCTGAACTAATACAGAACACGTTCTAATGTAGAAGCCACTACATCACTGTCACCTGGTCTACAGAAACAATAACAATCTGACATGTTCAGGGAGCATTAGTGCTTAGATATCATATTTGGTCAAATCTTGTCAAACTGGAGCTTTAAAGCAGGAGAATGGAGTTTGATATAAAGTCAGGGTCTGAATGCCAATGCAGTGAACTTATTTGGCAGAAATTCCCCTTATTTGAATAAGCTGATAGAAACACACACACACACATGTCTATAGTTATATAGACATGTGTCACACTATAGTTGTGAGGACCTTCCATTGATATAATTATTACTGTAGCTAATTAATGCTAATTAAATCAAACCCTAAAATTTAACCTCAGCCAGCAAAATGTCCCGACAAGGTACTTATAGTTACATTTGGTCCCCACCGAAATATACCCATGCACACATACACACACACACTCTTTCTCACACACACATGCTTAGACTTGATCTAACATATTGCCAGTACTAACTGTCTACTTTCCATCACAAACTTCCTCCTCCTGCCAAGTCCCTCCCACCAGCCAGCACTGTCTCATCATATGACAGCTACCAACCGAGAAGGGTGAAGGCTAACACATGCTTCCTCCGAGAAACATAAAGCTAGCCAACTATATCTTTTCAAACTGCTGCTCATGCTGCGTTACATGGTAGGTGCAACAAGTGCCATTCGCCCTCTTCCACATACATGAGCTCACAGATGCCCATGATTGGTTGGTGTGACTGTGATTGACAGACCATGTTTGCTCTTTTAGAGTCCTGGCCATGGCTGGTTGAGGCATTGTTGTGACTCACAATCTCCCCCAACAATAACAACTCAACTAAGCCAAAAGAAAACAAAGATGAGCATACATTTGTGTTGTGTAGAATTGAGGGTTTGACTACTTGTGTCTGAGAACTAAACCAAAGAAAGCTAGCTGATGTGTTGAGTTCACAACTAGGCCACAAAGATCCTCACTGGCTGGCAGAGGAAGACAAAAAGATAAGGAGATATGTACATTTATCTATATACATTTGCATGATCAATGTACATGTGCGATGCCGCTGGAGAGAACTGTGTCTATGAGTGTACAATGTCGAGTCAATCACATCACCTTCAAAACCTTCATTGATCAGCAGCACATCAAAGTTGCTCTTCCAATTCCAGTTGTTTCCAACCATGTGGAGTACGGATAGCAACACTCATCTGAGACAGAACAGCAGAATGGAAACCAATACTTCAGCAATGCTTGAATTTTGTTGTTTTTTTATACATCTAGAGAGGAAAGCTTTCTGAGAAAATGTGTTCAAACTGTTAACAATAAAAGCCAATTCTCAATATTATATTTTGTTTTCTTATAATAAAAGGGGTTATACAACACAATGTTGATGATCAATATTCTTAAGCATCAGCTCTAGGTTTATATTAAAACCGTTCTAATACAAGACTTCACTGGGACTTGTACTATGGACACTGAATAGGTGAGGAGATATTTATTTACCACTTGTGGAAGGAGTCTCCAGTGTCAGAGGTAAAGCTGTAGCTGTATTTTTGTCTTATTCATTTCAGGAGAGAGAGAAAATGTGAGGCCGCTGAAGGAACAGCTGCTGTAATATAGGCAATAACAGGAACTTTATTTGTAAGTGTATTCCTTGCATACCAGTCAAACAATTGTGTTAAAAAAAGGCCTTCTTGGATAGACTACATTGATGGACATGCACAAAGTCCACCTTCAAGTTTAACCCTTAATGCTTTGGTGTTAACATGTAGTACATATTCTGTGTTGATACCAATCAGGCACTGTAATCTAACACAATTTGATCGAAGATGAGTGATGTCATCTGTGCTGATGATCTGAAACATTATAAATATATATATATAAATATGTATAATTTTTTTTTTGTTTGTGTGTGAAAAAGTACTAAACCTTGAACAAGAAACATCATGGATCAGGGCTGGGATTGAGATTTACAGCAGTGCAGCCTGACCGGTTTAGTTTACTGCCTCCACTGATCTTGTTGACTGGTACACAATGGTGGCATTTTCCAAGACACTAGTTAACATTTATGAAGTTGGCAGGGAAATCACCTTTATCTTTGGTAAACTCTGTAATCTTATGCACATGTACAGGCATAGAGGCAATCTGTTTATATATGTTGTAAAAAATAGTCCAGACAATTTGGAAACCTTTGCATCTGCCGATATGAAGTGACACTACATTATTAGACAAATTCTCCTTGAAATAGTGCTTCATGTAAATTTGTTGCCAAATATAAACATTAAATCACTCGGGCATGTACGACAGAAACTGCACAGTGGAAACTTGCCTATCACATTCACAAATATGACGGCTCTCTCTCCTGTTATGAAAAAAAAAACAAACCAAAAAAAAAAAACCCCCACCGCCATACTGGTTAAAAAAACTTGAACTTGTGCCCCTCCTGTCACTCCAAGACCGTCTGGCCAAAAGAAGCTTTGAGAGTATTTTAGTCGTAGTTCCATTGTGGCTTCCGGCTGAGTTGTGGTGTTGGTTTCACCCCCTTCTTCCTCTATTGGCCCTGACGTATTTCCTCTCCAACTCAGATATTTCCACACACCCTCTCTGAAGTGTGCTAGTAGCCACTATTCATCGTTCTTACCTGTTCCTTGAGACATTTATTTCTGTTTGGATGTCTCAAACAAACCTGAAATCCCCGGAGTTGAAAAAAGCCCCAAACCAGAGGACGAGGCAGCACTGCTGAATGCAACTAGAGGAGTTTGTCTGCCAAGAAAGCAGGAATGCACCACTGCACTGGCCTGGAAGTGAGGGGTGGATTATGCAAGAGTGGCAGAATAGTTAAAAAAAGTAGTGTGTGTGTGTGTGTGTGCGTGTGAATACTCAACCTCTTACATTATTAGTACTGCATGCAAATAAGTGTTAAATATCCTGCCTCAGAATGGTGTATAAATACATCTCGTGGTTGTGTAGTTTCCACTATTTTGGTTATTACGTTAGCCTGCTCACACACTCTCCAAGGAAGTCGTGAGACCAACTTAGTTTTGTCAAGATTCTTTTAAGTATGCAGATACAGTTTTAAAATCTCACTGCAGATTAAATACCCCAAAATACAGCATTGAGTGTTCATCAAACATTATTTGAAATATTAATTTAATTGTCCATACACGACAATGTGAAGCAAATACATTACCTACGTCAATCTGGGAGAACAAAAGCAATACAATTTGTAGTTTTAATGAGCTTCCCTGATGCGTAGAATAGTTGCATAAGGTCTAAGTTATCATTCAGGTGTGTGGCTTCATCTAATCTGTAAAGTGCTGAGTAAGGAACTGGAGCGAGGCGACTGGACCAATGAGTCCAAACTTCTCCACAAACGCCTGTGGATTCCAGTTTCCTAAACAGAGTGAGAAAAAAACACACACAATGTAATAAATATCATCACTTCTATTCTCAAAGTGTTAACCTTGACAGATACAAACAATTAAGCATTTCATATTAAGGTTCTGTACGTGTTGTTTGGCTTTGTAAATCCAACGTTTTTGCTCCGAGGTGCGAGTGATCACCTTCTGAATAATGATTTTTCCTTTTTTAACTATATTTTTATTAATTAGGCAGAATTTTCTTGACTAGGTGCCTTTTTTTATCCAGACTGACTCACACTTTAGACACAATACAATGCGCTAGTGTTTCAGTCACATGATTGTTCTGTTGCGGTCACCATATTTGGAACTGAATTTCTGTGAACATAATTAGAGGTGAAAGATGGCTAAAATGACTCATTGTACTTTGGAATAAAACATTATAAACACTATTTGACAGAGCTGATAAAATAGACTGCGATCCTTATGTACTTCCTCAGAGCTGTTAATTCCACTTAAACGTGCAAATGTGCCAAATTTGTGTTTTCTTGAAATATATTTATCTCACACACAAACCCTCACCCTGTCTTGGGGAGATTCATAGCATTTAGAGGCACAGACATCTAGCGGCTATTCACCCCTGGATGGGTAAAAGATCGCAGAGTGTTTCATCATGAGGAGAAAAAAAACCCAGTCATTATAGGCAATAACAACTAACTAACTAAAGAACTAACTAACTTTGCTGACTTTGCTAAACTTCCTTACTTCCTATATGTATCTAGCTAGCTAACACAGTTATAGGTTCAATAACTATGCATACCCAAGATGGTTGCCGAGCATATTGTGTATATTAATGTAAATAGTGGGGGCAGTATAAGCACCATGTGACACAGTGTCTAACTACAACTAACTAAAGAAACTAGTGTTGTGTCTCAACTTGCATACATATATATACTATTCTAGCCCATTATTAAGTACTAACACTAACCACTTTTCTAATATAGTTAGTGTTTGAATTTTAAAAACATTCATGTAGTCTTCAAAACCACCAAAATGTCTGATTTGCATGCCAGTTGTATGTATGGTGAGGATTTTTGATTTACGACGCAGCTCATGACAACAATCACGATGACTGGGGAAAGGTGTAAAGATAAACAGAGTTCACAATCTTTCGATCACTAGCTCAGAACTTTAATCACTTTCTGAACATCTTTCTGAGAAAGCCCACCTCTGTTGCTAAGGTGATACTGGACTTGCTTTGACCTGAATAGCCACCTCATTTGCTTTACATGCCTCATGCTATTGTTAAATACTCAATTGAAAGATGGAACCTTGTTTTTTTGGTAATTGCAGGGTGTCGCGGTGATTCTCAGGGCCCTGAAACAGTGTGATCATATCATTTCATATATCTAAAATAAATGCTCAGGCTGTTGTGGTGCTGGGGGTGGCAACAGGCGAACGAGAGCTTTTGGCAGGACAAGCGGGTAAATACCAGTCGCAGCTCCGGCTGCTATGACAATATCTTATCCTGATCTTCTCTAGTGACTAACTGCACACACACGATCACATTTGGAACTAACGTTCCGAAAAGCTGTATTTGCTCCATTTATTTATGCAGAAGATAGAAAGACATCCCTTGCAATATGAGCTAGACGTTTGTAGAATCGAAGGAATTTTCAATACCCTTTAACTGTAAAGCGCTAAGCGGCAGCGTGCAGTCAAGATTCCTCACAAACAGAGCAAAGGTAAAACAAGCTGATAATAAGATGGCCGAATTAGAAGTGGTTAAATCTCTATAGCGATTTCATTCACCAAATTGATCTGTTTCTCAAACACACATGAAAACACTGATGAGACGTGGAAATGCAGGGGTGAAAAGGGAAAGCCCGTCATTGTACACACAGCACAACAGGCCACATCCTGGAACGAACAGTATCATCTATTTGTTTGTGTGTGTGTGTGTGGTCGCCTGTATATGTTTGCATGCAAATACGTGTGGGAGAGTGTAAAAATACGAATTGAAAAGAAAAAAAAAAGGAATAAAAAGGTCATGCTCACCCACTGAGAGGTAGGCCAGTATTAATATAGCGACTGTCACAATTCGTGTTGCCCTAACCGGTACAATTACCATCTCATAGCCTTCCATTAGAGTTGAGCAACAGCAGAGATGTGACAGAGTGAAGGGCACAGGTGGTGTTTAGACGAAAATAATAAGCACAGACTAGCACCTGCTTTTCGCTCAATTATGAGATTCTGGGAGTCAGGTAAGTGTGTGAGAACAGTGTGTCCAGTTCTCTGGTGATTAAGTGTTAGAGATGGAGTAAAGGGACCTGGCATTATGAGGTCAGGTGACCTTTAGGCCTTCAGGTCTGAGAACAGGAGGAGATAATGTTCCGCCTCTGCACACATCAAGCCCCATCTGACTCTACCATGGCCGGGGCACCACACACACACACACACACACACACACACACACACACACACACACACACACACACACACACACACACACAC
>JAQQZR010000039.1:22142126-22157251 GCA_030068235.1 Notoglanidium macrostoma | reverse complement strand
AATTTAGAGTAGCCAGTTGACCTAATCTGCATGTCTTTGGACTGTGGGAGGAAACCGGGGCACCCGGAGGAAACCCACGTATACACGGGGAGAACATGCAAACTCCGCACAGAAAGGCACCCTGGGTGACCCTGGGATCGACCTCAGGACCTTCTTGCTGTGAGGCGACAGTGCTAACCACTGCACCACCATGCCGCCCCCTAGTAAGTATTTAAAAAAGAAATACTATTGTACCTTTAACCCACTGCGATCCTGACACACCCGCTGAAAAAGTAAAACCCTCCCACTCAAGCGACTTTTTTTATTGTGTCCTGCAGGATCACAGCCCCGACGCACACCTCTAGTCTTAACAAGATGCCCTGTCAACATTTTTGGCACATTTTCTAAAAAGCCAACAGTACACTATATGAGAGTTTGACTGGTCAATGCACAGCCTTTACTGAAGTGTGTGAGCACTGTATCTTTTGGTGCACCAGAAAGCATGAGAAAACCTCTTTGCCTAGCATTATAGAAATGTAAAGCTTCAGTCCTGTCATATATACTGCATGCAAAGTATATTCAATTGGAAGGGTGTGTTCTAGAGCGTGTGGTCTAGGAGTGTGTTTGGGAATGCCTGCTATGAATAACCTGTGGTCGAATGTAGCAGATGACGCCTTGGGCGCTGCATTTCAAAACAATGTCCACCCTTTTTCTTTAGAGTGATAAAGCTTTTAGAAAATAACATCCTTCAAGCTGAAGGTACAACATTAAAATGCTTGGTATACTACAACTCTGACTTAATTGATCAGTGAATTTCAAACCTACAACCTTTCCTAGGTAGCAGGTAGGAAATGGGAATCAACCAGAACAAAGTTTGAATGAATGTGTTTAATACTTAAAAAATGGTGCTGCTCTTATCTTGCTTGTTGTACTGTGTTGGCGGCTGCACAAATAACCAAGGATTAACAATAGAATTGTTATATTCAGCTGATTACAGCAAAGTTCTTGTATATATTTGGTCTATAGTTTGGTCATTCAGCTTGGGATGGCTAGGAGTCTATTAAGTATATTCCATTTCCTTTTCTTCAACAACTGACCAAAACTGATCAAATTAACTGAGTGATTATCTCAGTGAATTAAAACAAAAACTTTAATTGTATTTCCTGCATGTGGCTTAGGGAGGAAAAGCGACAGTTTGGGCATTATTTCTGGGTGTTCACCATAAAACTCCTCAGCCACTGCAGGGTGGAGTGGTATTTAAGTGTTTAACAGTCTGGATTCTAGGCCAATTTTAAAAGGAAGGTTATAGTAGCTGCATTCGGTCCAAAAGGTGGTCAGGTGGTCAGTTACACAGGTACTTAACGTCGATATAAGAGGTCCGCATTCAGATTATGCAAATAGAAGTGACCGAGGTGGGTTTTTCGACCATTGTCTTTAAACATGACCTTTAACCCTGATGAAAAAAAACCATCAAGGATAGAAAATATGTACTGAAGAAGGGACTTGTGTTTTTCAGCTAAAAAATAAAAATAAAAAGCGTAATATGATATACAAATGAGAATATGGTAAACACTGAAATAAATTCTAGTATACTGCTGCACGACTAGTCCAATTTGTAATTATTACATGAATCACTGCAAATTGGGTTTAATTTAAGAATATGGCTTGGACAGTCATTATTCTGAAGCATGACATATTGTGATTACATCAAAGTGTCGAACATAAACGCTGGACTTGATAGTGTGCAAGGAATATGGGACCAGGTTCATAATCACGTGTGACTGAGACACGCCTGTGTTGTATTCAAACTCCAGCACGTGTGCTAAGTCTCGTGTAACTCTCAACACGTCTGTATCTTCATGCTAAACTCATTCTGACGTTACTTTCCCAACAAAAGTCTAAATGTGATGAAAAGAGCTTCCCAAATGTACAAGAAACCAAAACAAAAAACTCTCCCAAGTGCAACCATTTCAACACGGATTTCACGTCAAACAGCCTTCGTGTTAATAAGGTGGGACTGGCTGCTGACGAAGGTGTCAAAACTTCAAACGAGGTGAAGCGTGTCTCTGACAGTGGGCCTACGTTAGTGAGTCTCAGGACTGTGCTGAAACGTTCACTGAGTGGCGTAGACAGCATGACACTCCCCCTACACACACTGCAGGCCCACACACTTCACACACTAGGGAGAGGGGTGCAGAGGAGTACAAAGTCAAGACAACAAGCAAACACTGACGAAAGTGAAGTGCAGTCTGGGGAGAATCAGCAATCAGAAAATGATTTCAACTCCTGTTTGAAATGGAATCGATTTTACATTCAAGTGCAGACACTCTAATGTCAGGTTAAAGGCAAAAAGCAAATATAAGAAGTCAATCCAAAATGCAGTTTCCTTGTATAGTATGCGTACAACAAACAAGGCTGTAGAACAGTGGTGATTGTTTTAAGGTTACACGGGAAGCCCGGCTTCGCCAACGTTTCATTAGAACACAGGAATGAAAAGTTTGCCAAAGTGTCTGTATTATTCATCAATCTTGGCGTAATTGAATATTTTAGCGAATCAAAGGTCAAGTATCTCACCGCAATATTGTGCTGTTCTGTTTCATAAAACTCAAACTGTCTTCTTTTGAGCAGCACAGCCTTCGTGCAAATATCCTATGAAGCTCCAAACAAAGATAACAGACACCCACTGAAGCTTGGGTGTGTATTAGGAGTTCATGTAGCGGTTTTAATAGGAAGAAAGATGAACGCTCATTGGACAACAGGCTGTTAACCCGTCATTTTGAGTCGCGTTCGGACAAACGGGTTCACTGGCAGTGAATGGACTGGGGCCTAGGGCGTGTTGTACATCTTGACGAGTTTATTAGACAATGCACTCTTTACTGGTTCTGCCGGGATGCCGGCTGCTCCTTATGACAATTGGTAGATCTCTTAAAGGGGCAGAACCTTAATCGGGAAGGAACATGACTAAACATATCGGCTTGGAGCCTGAAGTTGTGGTATAATTTATAATTATAAAGCTCTGTTTGCCATTCATTTGCTTTTTGGCATGAAATGGCAATGCTAATGCTGTTCTGACTTCAGAAAAGACGCGCATTTTCATGCACATACTTACAAGGACAGGAAAATTAAGAGGACAAGATTTAAATTCAAAAGTCACTGAAGTGTTACTACTGAACTACGTTCTCCCTGAATTCAGTGCATAATGTATGTAACACATCAGTAGTGGCCCAGAGGTTGAGATTCTGGGCTATTGATCGGACGGGTGGGAGACTGGTCCGAAGAAAGAACTGCTTCAGGGGTGCTGTACCATGGCTGACCCTGACCTCTGACCCCGACTACCCTCAAGGCTGGGATTTGAAGAAGAGCATTTGTTTATATGTGTATGTATATGACAAAGTTCATGGTTCAGAGTTTTGCAGTTATTTGAGGTAACATATCAATAAATAAAAAAGTATAAAACATACAAATGATAGTTTGTGCAGTTCTGCTATATTTCTTTGGTCTGAAAAGTGGTTTATGAAAGAAAAGGCTTTGTATGGAAACACAATGAACCAATTTTAATGACTGTGTTAATTGATGAAATTCATGGTTTTTTTTTTTTTGTGCCTTCACCTTCCTGTTGCTACACTGTGTACGTTTAATCACTTAAAGCGCAACAAACATACATTCTGTCCAAATATCTCACCACTTTTTAATTATTTAATAAACCAATTCTTTATCATCGTAAACCTCATTTCTATTTTAAACGTCGTTACTAAATTCATCACCACGACTGCATATAATCAACACACTGGTGTGTTAATTAGCTTTACACGTTGGATATATAAAAACGAATTGCACTTTTACAGTTTATAAATCCACTTGCAAAAGGTGTTGAAATACTACATGTATTATTCATCCAGGTACCATGTGACCTACAGGACAATTCTGTGCAACTTTTTTTTTTTTTTAAGTGAAATTTGTGTTATAGATTAAATTTCATTGAGTCGGTAAAAACGCACCAAATACTACCTTTGTTTAGCTGATTGATGTCTACTTTACTTTATGTTTTTAAAAATGTTTCTACGTAATTCCATTCATTTTAAAGGCATGTGCTGTGGCCTGGGAAATCCCTCAACGTGGTCAAACTTGGAGATTTTCGCGTCTGCACATATACAGACAATTACAGACTTTTACTGAAGTGAAATATTTCTTTAACTGTAAATAAAGTTTTTGCATTGTACAAAGAATGAAAAAGAAGAATCACCTTCATCGACGCTTAGGATATCGACATTTATTCGAGTCTACTTTTGGAGAAACACATTAGTGATAAACAATTTTTAAAAAGTGTTCAATAGGAAATGAGTTTTCAGCATCACTCACGTCACATCCACGCCTCCCCTGACGTACAAGTGACTCGTGGCATTT
This sequence comes from Notoglanidium macrostoma, assembly GCA_030068235.1. Classification (NCBI taxonomy): domain Eukaryota; kingdom Metazoa; phylum Chordata; class Actinopteri; order Siluriformes; family Auchenoglanididae; genus Notoglanidium; species Notoglanidium macrostoma. The sequence continues at coordinate 22,152,868 of JAQQZR010000039.1, read as the reverse complement.
AACCAGGAGCGTCTGATAACTCCGCTGATCTCTGTTCACGCTCACATCCGTGAGGAAATTATTCACTGTTAATAAATTTGTTGCTCGTTGTTCTCTGTCTTCTAAACAGAATTGATGAGGTTCCCGTTCTTTCCCTATGGCGTGTAACTTGATCAAAAGCTAGTCAGACATCTTTAGACAGACTGACTGTTTGTCCTTCTGCACATGTAAAAATGGATCCTTACACGCCGTGATCCTGGAACGAAGACGGCAGTGCAAAATGAAAACGTTTCCACATTATGTTGTGTCAAATCGACGACTGTTCTTGCCTTCAGTGTGCTGTGAAATAAAAAAGAGCTCCCATGCAACGAGCGTACTATTACAGTTTATGTGAATTACTGATCTTCAACACAGGCCGACATGATCATATCAATAATTAAAACAGTGACAAGAAATACAATTAATATTACTGAATGACTCTAATGCATTTTTTATACACAGTGATGATCACATTGTGTCACTGTCTGCTGTTAGTCCATTAAATATTTAGTGTGTTTGTACATGCACCTGTATAACGCACTGAGACAGAGCTGGTAGACTTTGTACTCTGTTTATTTCAACGTGATCAATCAGGTATAAATGATAAATTAGAGTGCAATTATTTATAATAAGTGCTTGGAGGAAATGGCAATGTCTGGCTCTGTGGTGCTTGTCACTGTATGCTGTACAGCTAATTATATGTTATGTTGAAAGGCTAGAGTATGATATTTTCAGGTTAATTTAAAATAGGTGGCCATGTAAGCATGCTGTGGGAGTGCGTCATGCTGCGGACCTTCTGTAGGTAATAAAATAGCATGCTTTATGTGTACATGGGTATTTGTTTGTAGCCTTTTTTTTTTTTTTTTCTTACTTACCCAGTGTGCTCTGTTCCTGTTGGCTCAGAGACAGCACCTGGCCTGTAGGCTGCTCGTACACAAGGAACCGATAATGGTGAAAGCCAGTACGCTTAGGAGGTGTAGGACGAGTGTACTCTACAAAGTAAAGAGAGCAAGAGAGAGAGAGAGAGAGAGAGAGTGAGAGAGTGAGATGCTGCAGAGTCTCATTCATGTCTTTTGTGGCATGCTGCTGAAGTTGGAATCATATCTGATGCTCTGATTTCCAGCACATACATTTTAGTTCCATTAATGAGGCCAAAAGTCACACAGAGAGGTGTCAAAAAGCATCAAGCATCACTCACCAGATAGCAAGGTGCCTTTAATGTCTCCTGCTCGGAGGGAGCTTCCCTAGACATATAGAGAGTGAGAGATTGTTAGTCTGATACAGAGAGACAAACAGTTAGAGAAAGTTGTGTTTGCATTAACATGCTTAATGCGCAATTTGAAATAAGTAACGGAAACACGTCAACTTCGGAGAAACTCTCAAATATCGCCAAAAATATTTTTACGCTCACGTGAGGTGGACGATGCAACAAATCGATATTTGGCAGAATTTAAATGGAAAGATATTTTTTGCATTTAAATCACGTGACGTGACGAAGAGCAAATGGAAAACGCCACGTTTCTAAGAAGAGGAGCGCTCGGTATTCTCCTCGAGAAGGAGCGAGAGGAGAATGCCCGGTTTTAATCGCGTAGCGTCACTCGATGGAAACAGACCATTCACAATTGTGTTGTTCGAAAAAAAATAAAGCTTCTATTTTGCGCACGCAAAACTGCAAAGGAAACCCAGCTAGAGAGAAAGTCAGACAGAGTAGGAGACAATATTCTGAAGGCCTCATGAGGTTGAAAGTAACTCGTTCTCTGTAACTCGTCACCTGAGAGGCTAATAATCGTGACTTTTACGTGGTTCACATAAACTGACATTTTTCGATGTCATGACTTAAACCTGTCATCAATTTCTCTAACATTTAATATCAGACACAAAGCCAGTTCCCAGGCAAATTAAATCCAGTGATTGGATTTCAGAATGGCAAATTCCCATATGATTAATTGTATATTAACTTCCCGTTGCCTAGAAACAGGAATTCATGTGGAGCTTGCTAAGAGTTAAACCTTTTTTTTTTTTTAAACAGCCGCTTCCCCAAAGGGCACTCCTATATTTGTCATGGTTGAACCCATATTCTTAGCGGCTCCTGCACACAAGTGCTTCACTGTAAATAGCCCGGTAGATGTTTGCTTAATAAATGTGATTTCTCGGCGCTGCAGCCGTGCCTGCTCCGTGTAGGAGGATCAGACCTTTAAAGTGCGGTTAGATGGTTGTACACAAAACCCAGATGAAGAGAAGCTAGAAGTGTGGAGGAATAGCCTCTGCTAAATACACTTTAACTATTTCTTAAGAGTACAGTGAGTTCCATTGATCAGGACAGGAGTGGGACATCTTCATCCTGTCCTAAACGCAGCATTGAGCACTGCCTCCTACAGGCTGAAGCACCATCATGCACCACCAACGAGTAAGACGACTTCCCTTTTGTCTTTTGTTGGAACATTTAGATTTATTGTGACTTACAGGATGAATACAGGCATATGCTTTAAACATTAAAATCTATATTTGTGCAGTTTATTGAAATTCAGTTTTTTGGCTTCAACTTCTGCACAAAACAAATGTTAAGGTTTTAATGTGTTCCTGGAGGTTTTCTCAGGGTCCTCCGGTTTCTTCGCACTTCCCAAAAACATGCAGATTGGTGGACTGGCTACTCAAAAGTACCTCTAAGTAGGGGTACATGTTTTTTTTCAATGGTGGCACTGGTGTGAGCATGATAACGTGCTCATTATCACAAAGAAAAGCTCTTAAATGATTTTTATGGAATTTCAATTTAAATCAACAAAGAAAGTTTCCTTATGACAGCATATAAATGATCTTTTATACATACACATATAAATAATTCACAAAGCAATTACATTTATAGTGAACAAATAGTAAACAATCTATTTACATTCTTTTCTGTTTAATTTAATGTTTGGACTATTTTTTGGACTAAATGTTTGCATGGATGTCTCCACTATTTCTACCTTCTCATTAATGTGAGGTTGGACATGGCTGAAAAACAACGAGGAAAGAAGCTCTTGGTCTTTTGTTTTCAGTAGCAAACAGCAAAATCTGAATGTTATGTTATGTTATGTCTCCTATGTCTCCTATTAAACACCACTTATATAGATAAGGTATGGACTATAAGGTATAGATATGGACTATAGATAACTGCTAAAAAAATATAGCAAAAACGCACCAAAATCGCTAAACACGTCACAGATAGTACAACATAAACACAACAGATGTCTTTCAGGGTTCGGTTTTCCTTGAAATGAATCATGAATCAAATAGCTGTTGTGAATCAAATCCCACCTGCACTCACAAACAATTCTTATGAAATGACTGAATGTTACTTCAGTGTGCTGCAGCACAGAGGTACTCAAACAAAGGGAAGCTGAAAACGAAGACGCAGTAACAAAAGTCAATTGTTTCAATTCCAAATTCTGGACAAAAGAGAGACAGAGACGGCACTCCAGAACGGGAATCAACAGCTGGAGAGCACATAAACATGCTCATATGCCGGAGCTGTCAATGACTTTATTATGTTTAAGAAGTCAGAGGTAGCGTAAAGTGGCCTTGAGGCGGTGAGGCGCGGTGCGTGGCCCCCTGTCAGAGCCCACGAGGGCCGAGTCTCACGTTAGAGATCTGCAACAATTCATTTGCAACAATTACACTCGAAAGTGCGAGGAAGCTTTATTTAGAAGAGCCGATGGGTTGCACAGCCTGTGGAATCCGGGGTGCCGTCGCCATGACAACATGCAGTCAACAGTATTTGGAGAGCGATGTGCGCTTTTCCGCTCTCCCACTTGGTCTGGCTGCGTTATTCTTGCTTGCCCCTTTCACAGAACAACCCGTGCCCTTTTTGCACTCGTGTACTTTATAAATCCCGCACTGCAACAGAGAAAGGGCAGAGCCGAGAGGGTTCTAACAGCGCGGCGCTGCTGAAGAATCGCGCAGTAGCTGTAAGGTTGCAAAGCAGTACAGGTCAGAACATCGCTGATGTGGCTCAGAATACATGAAAGACCGCGAGAGAAAACGAGCTACTCTGTTGTTTAAAAAAAACAACAACACTTAGAGGCTGACAATCATTAACGGTAACACAAAGTAAGTAGGACTTAAGTGGATGAAATATTTCTCATAATATTACAGTTTTGCAATACAGAACCGGGAACATTTTCAAAGAGGAGTGCAAAACTATTTGCACAGGAAAATAATTAGCTGAAAATATTTTTTTTTCCTAGATTCTCAGCCTTCATACCACAAAAAATTGCTGAATTCTCAAATCTGAAGGTGTTGATAAATTTTTTTAAAATTAAGTCAAAAGGTGTTCATTAATATTGTATAACAGCAGCCTCTGACAGAACTTCCAGCTGAATTAAAATAATATGCGGGGTTTTTTTATGTGCTCATTGTAGTATGCTAGCATTTCTACAACAGTGGCTCAGTCCAGGCCACTTTCTTTGTTTCCACATTTATAGCATAATATACAAATAAAAATTGATGTTGGGGAGCAAAGGACTGTTTATAGCCACTAAGAAAGAACAGGAACCATCTTGTCTCATTGATGTTTCATGACACAAAATGTAGCTAGAAATGGTTGAAAAAAGTGACCTTGTTCATTCATAAAGTAAAAACTGTAATCAGTGGTAAACAGTTGTGGTATAAGTGGAATAAACAGTTTGTGATGTGCAGTTATAGGAAAATAGTCCACTTACGGGTGGTAAGAGCAACTCTGCTAAACACCGCGACGTCCCGTTATTGATTATTTTCCTATAAAGGTTCTCCCAAAAGTGTTTTATTCCTTGCTTATGAAAACGATGTAGAAACACCACTCTCACGTCTCACAGAAACACACCCAAAACATTAGTACGACACCAACTGCAAAACTATTTCAGTTTTCAGAGACGTTCTATCATGTCAAAGGATTTCAGATTGTAAAAGTATAACCCCTCCTTAAAAAGCAGCAGGAGCTCAGCAATTTGTAAACAGAAGGAAAAATCCCAGAACCTCCACTGCTGGACCTGTGAGCATGACCTTTAACCCTTACATGTGCTGCACTTCCTCCCTGAAGATAAATGAAGTTGATCGGGAAGTTAAATTCTCTCCTCAGGATGAGTATATAAACCCTGGGCGAGTGCCTTCTGTTCCCCCTAAACGTCCATCAAGAGTTGTGTGGGTGACGAGCATTCATGAACAGATTCCTGAGTGGCACGAGAAACAGTCACACCTATTTCCATGGCTTCCACACCTGAAGGATCAGAATGCCCTGTGGAAAGGGCACGTGTGGGTGTGAATAAATTGAGTCATGAACAGGACCCTTTCTCTAAGGAATTCACAAAACCGATACTTATAATTTGCCCTCAAAGAGTTCAGCGGCCATACCTGCAAAAAACCCTTAGGCCGTGATGAAACACCGATGCATGTGGCACTGTTCACACACCTGCCTGGGTACATTTGGAGGATTACAAGCAATACTATATTTAGAGTTTTACAGCTAAAACGTTTAGTGATTTCATGACAAATATTCTGAGCAGCAGCATGGAGGTGGTTTTTAAAAATGTTCCGTGTTAGCAGCTGTGACCTTACATTTAAAAATACCCGATAATTGAAAACTTTTCAGCAGGTTTGAAGGCTATGTGAGACGTAAGAGGGAAACTAGTTTGTGTAAATAATCCAACACTGGCTAGGATGTTATATACAATTTGCTTTTTTTACAATTTCCGCAGGTCACCATCCATCCATCCATTATCTATAGCGCTTTATCCGTCTGGGTCGCGGGGAAGCTGGAGCCAATCCCAGCATCTTTGGGCGAGAGGCGGGGTACACCCTGGGCAGGTCGCCAGTCCACCACAGGGCCAACACAGACAAACAGCCACACATAGTCGCATTCAATTTCTATGGGCAATTTAGTTGACCTAATCTGCATGTCTTTGGACTGTGGGAGGAAACCCACGAACGCACGGGGAGAACTCCACACAGAAAGGCACCCTGGGTGACCAGGGGATCGAACCCACCGCACCCACCGTGCCGCCCCAGGTCACCAATTCACGACTTAAATGTAAATGAACGACTTGCTGTCATTTGGTCACATGGCTGGTGTGAATGCAGAGTTAATGATATGATCGTTTCTGCTTTTTGTAAAAACGGCCAAAGATCAATCGACAAATGGTAACTGAAGTCAAGCAACAAAACTGTTCAATAGATACTTAAACGTGAAATGACATGTAGAACTGGACAAATGATAAACCCTTTAACGAGCAAGTGAGAGCTCCAGTGTGATCCCCTGTCCCGTGTTCTGGTTATACAGAAACCTAAATGTTCAGGCTAAAAAATGGTATCTAACAATGTTAGCTGGTCAGATGCATTAATACAGATGCTATATGATCTTGCAGAAATGTTATTATTATAAGCAGTGGTATTTTTGTCCTCACGTATAGACATGAATGATATTATTCAAGTCTTGCTTGTGTTTTAATTTTAGAAAAAGTGGTGGGATTTGGAAAGAGTAGCTTGTGCTATAGGTACAGCATCAACATCGTCGCACCACAACAAAGCACATTATGTTTAAAGATAAGTTTAAAACCTAGCAGTACATTTTTGCTTTGTTCTGGTTGGATGTTTGGCTCAAAAATTAATAGCCTGGACACAAAAATCAGCTTGTGGGCATATGGGCACATGGGTTACTAATTTGTCTGCCCCTACAGTATGTAGTATGTATGTAAAATCCTGGCAAAACCATTCTATTGGTAGAACTCCACAGGCTTCGCTAGGGAAAAAAACCCACAAAGCATAATGCGTGACCTCTGTCTGGATTCTTTCAAACAAACATGAACATGCTACGTATAAACATGAATTGCAAACCAACATGAATATGCTAGAAGTATCAGCCTCATTTGGTGAGCTGCTGGAATGATAGAGCGAACCCAATGACCGATTACAATGGAGCTGAATAACAGAGACATTTTTCAGTGTTATTTAGCACTCCGAGCATTATTCTGATAAGTCACGTGCGTGTGTTTCGAGAGCTCTTAAAATAATTCGCACTTATACAACACAAAACAACAAACAGCTTGGGAAACACACACCCCCACACACACCGAGCAGATTCTGAACTTCTGGCTTGGTTTCTTTTTAGCAAACAAAAGTAACATACTCTTTTTAAACCTCAGAGTTTGTCCATAGGAATGCTGCTATAAGGACAGCGCGGATCTCAAACATTAAAAAAAAAAAAAAAAAAAAAAAAGCAGCTCGATACAAAAAGCTTCTCGTTGCGTTCACGCTCAAGTCAAAATGCACCTACTAACGTAGGCCTTGACAGTGTGTTGTGTAACGCTTAATCAGATCCCCGTCACTATGCATGTGCTAATAAACTTTTGATTTGTGTGTGTGTGTGTGTGTGTGTGAGTGTGGAGCGGGATCCTCCACCAGACCCAAACAGGTGGGCGCACTCGTTTAGGGGAGGGTATGAGGGATGCCGCTGATGCCCACCCACCTCCAGGCCTCCTTCTCCCATCTCTTTTTGTGTGGGAGAGTGAGAGAGAGCGAGAGAGAGAGAGAGGGAGAGCAAGCGATTCACTCTTTCAGCCTGAATTACTCATTCATGCCTCCCTGTTTCATCTTTTCTTTTTTTGGCCCTCATCCCTGTTCTGTTCTTTCCTGAATATTGTTCTTTATCTTAGTGCCTCTTAGCTAACTCTCGATGCACCAACACTGATACAGACATCACACACTGGTCTGATACCGTGCTCATTTACTTGTTAAAAATGCTACGATAACAACGTCCGATACCACATGACGCTGTCGTGTAACACCATTAATGATGACAATCACAGCAAAGTGCACACTAAACTGTGTTCTATGAAAATGTCATGAGGAGCTACGATAGCATGGGGTTTAAACATAACCGTTGAAAGTTAACCAAACCGAACTTCGCCCACTCGGTGCAGTGTCCGCAAACGTTCAGTCAAACTCTGGTTTTGGGAAACACCCAATGGTTCCGACTATGCAAGTTGCTAATGTAAATGCACTCAGTCAGATTTCTGTAGCACACAGACCAACTGATCACGTGACACTGTCGAGTATGTCGGTTCTGGCATACGACATGATGACATGATTTTGGAGAGAATGCAGAAGAAACCTTAGATAGCTAATTAGTTTTCCTCCCCTTAGAAAATAGCAAGGTAAATTTTTGGTGCGATTGCTACTTAATAAACACTCCATGACTGCTCCATTTTTTAACCAATCGAACAGACGACAGTCCTGCATTCTTTATCTTTTTTTTTTTTCCTTCTGGCTCACAAGACCAAGGTTGGCAAATTCACATTCAAAGTTCACAAAGTCAACGTGAAGTAAAAGTAACCGCTACCAGAAGTAAATCTGTGTCTTTCACATTCCACGTCCTTTCCCCTTCAGTGAACCGGCTTTTCTTGTTGGAAGAACTTGGTTTGACTTTAGTCTGACCGCTGCATTAGAAGCAAAATGTAGTTTCTGCAGTAATAAACTGGCTAAACCACACTCTTCGTTCCACGCATATTTGTACCATTTCAGTGATTCTTTCTCCAGGGTGATATTTCTTTTCCTCCAGCTCGTCTTCCTAATGTCATGCCATGACCCTGCTTCCATTCCTCTCTTAGGTGGGGCTGCTGTGTCTTCTCCTCACTCCTCCAGCAGAGGGAACAGGGGGGTCTCGCTTTATCGACACTACAACAGAAGGGCTGAGACGTCGAGTGTCTGAGAGAAAGAGAGAATCCTGGGAAGGAGAGACGGAGAGAGAGAGAGAGAGAGAGAGAGAGAGAGAGAGAGAGAGGGAGAAGGAAGGAGGTATGGAGAGAAAAAGCACGACAGATGGTGTTCACAGCTCTATTTCTGAGGCTGGACCTCTACCATGAGCCTGATCCCCCTCCCCCTCTCCTTCTCTCTTACACTTGCTCACTCGTTCCATCCAAAGCCTTCCTCTTCCTAAATGAACCGTTAACTGCCTCCACTCGTGGCCTTTCTCCGTCGCTCTTCACATCTCCTCCCTCACTCTTTGCTCCAAGTCCTTTAAATTATACCACACTAACTCATTCAGAACCCCACAGCGCTGCTCTTTCCAACTCTCATACTCCTCCCTCCATAAAAGAACCTGTTCCAACGAGCTGTCTATCCCTCGTTCGTCTTGTGAAGCGCCGCATCGCTTGCTCGTCTGCGACACAAAAATTTGTCATGTGATTAAATTACATAACCCAGAGCACATGCCAATTAGAATACCATCGTTGGCAAGTCTTTGATTCTCATCTTAATGAGATTAGAAGCAACATGGCACAGCACTAACATGCCATCTTCTTCCATTTCTTCTGTGCTCTTTAATGGGTTTATTGGAGGATTAGCTAGGTGTTAGCACAAGACAACATTCGGACTGGAAACTGATGCATTTCCAAAAACATGTCAACGTGCTTGAGCAAGAGGAATTCTTCACAATATCATTCACATTCAAATCCTATAAATTCTACCTGCACTGAAACGGGATTATACACCAAATCATAAACCCACGTCCTTATACTGCATTGAAGGCCTAGATTAACCTTATTCTCCATCACTGACATGAGACCTTAAATAACTCAGCAAGTGTAAGACGAAACTGACTATTCAGCTGACCATGTGACCTCAAGCAGGAATCGTCAAAGTGAGTCATAGTGATTCATTTCCCCATTCGCATTTATCACTGGCCTGTGAAGTTATTAGAAAAAGAAAAAAGTAGAAGTGGTTAGAGAAACCACAGAAAAAAGGGTAATATTCCACCACAAAAATGTTGTAAGACATCAGAAAAGGTGCTTAGACTCCTATACTTATCAAGAAACACAAGATTCTGGATCACTTTAACGTAGTAAATAACAGAACACCATTTTAAATACCTTGCCATCTATGCAAGTGAAAATCTTGATTATAGTTAAATGAATCTAGCATTGCTATTCTTAGATAAGCCAGATCTGGTTTTTACTCATTTCAAACTCCTGCCTGCTCACACAGTTATGCTAGTTTGTACACACTTCTGATATGCTTCCGAAATTTAAAGGTTATAGGCTAAAGATGAAAGGATCAGGTTAAAGCACAGCACAAGCATCTCGCTGTACACGTGCGCCAATGGTTACTGAACACGGCCTCATGTTGACCAGCAAGCATTATGTCTGACACCCGCCTGAGAGTAAAAACCTCCCACCTCCCACTTTTTGGTGGGTCCCAGTCCTGATATACAGCTCAACCTTGAGCTTTCTCACACGTCTTGCTATGACATCCTTCCACATTTTACACTTTTCTTCCAGAGTATTTGACATCACTTTTTTTTTCACCCCATGACCATTTGCGTTCCATCCGTTTGCTCTTCGTTGCTTGTGAGAAGAGCTGCACGGCCAAAGGGAAACCCCCGGTCTGAGTTCCCTAGGTAACCCTGGAGAGTGTGGGCTGGAGAAGGGGGCTGACTGCCTGTCTGACTCATTTGGAGGGAATCCTAAAACACGACTACTGCCCACTTTATCAGCAAACAAATGCACACACATAAAACGCTGTACCGAGAATCAAACGCCCATGCTTAATCCACATACAGCACCACAACACTCTCCTACACAAAGATATAATACATATATAGGCTTTACATCCCCTAGGTATCAGGGAAACCCTGCTGTGTATATATGTGTGTGTGTGTGTGTGTGTGTGTGTGTGTGTGTGTGTGTGTGTGTGTGTGTCTGTGTGTCTGAGTCATA
>JAQQZR010000039.1:22103626-22132965 GCA_030068235.1 Notoglanidium macrostoma | reverse complement strand
TGCGTGGGTTTCCTCCGGGTGCTCCGGTTTCCTCCCACAGTCCAAAGACATGCAGATTAGATCAACTGGCTACTCTACATTGCCCATAGGTGTCAATGAGAGCGTGTGTGGCTGTTTGTCTGTGTTGGCCCAGATGGATAAAGCGGTATAGATAATGGATGGATGGATGGGTGGATATTTGGCTTATATAATGGGATTGGATAAAATGACACCTTTCTAAGAATAATGGAGGCTTCATGAGTAATTCTAAAATTCTTACCAAGTGCTAGAGACATCATTTCATTCTTAGACGTTTGCCTTTGGTGGAGAAGTAGTACATACGTGAAACTGAACCAACTTTTTTTTTTGCGTGACATGTAGGGGGAAACAATTGTGGGGGGAAAAAAAAAAAGTGTTCCACAGCCTGGAAACAGCATGATTTACTGTAATCTTGCAAGCCAGAATCGCAAGTTAGTTGTCTGGGGCTGAAGCTGGAACGTTCTGAACCTCACATACTTTTTCAATCCAGGAACTATATACACTACTCCTAAAAAGTTGTTGCTGCTCATTGTTGGCAGAGTGTTCAAAAGTTTGTTTGTCTGTCAGGCTGACAGTGCAAGGAAGCGTGTACACATGGAAGTGCAAATAATGAGATGAGACGCACCTTCTGATGAGATTCGGATGGTTGTGGCTAGTTAAGGAAACGATATACACCAGACGGTCCATGAACAGAATATCTGAGGGTGAGAGTATCAGCTGGTTGACAATAACAGGTCAACTTGAAGTTTTGATTCAATCAGGATACCTTCAAGACTCTTTACCTTTAAGAAAGCCACTTGGTTTAAAGATAAGAAACTCAAAGGATCCTATCAAGAGTGACTACAGCTGACAGTCATGAATTATTTCCTGTTTTATTTGTTTTTGTTTCCAATCAACCACCACCGCAAACCATTAGCCCTACACACTAAATATGTTAGCTGGGCTCATCATATTTGGGTTAAAAGCCTCCAGTTTTTAAGCGGCAGCATTAATGTGGCATCTGTGCTCATCTGAGTCAAGCTTCAATCCAGACGATGCGCATGTGAAACAGGTCTGTAGCCGGTTGGTGAGAAGACTGAAGGCACTGACTAAGCTTTGAACAGACAGACTGTGTGTGCATGTCCGTGTGCTCATAGTGGCTGATTTCTAGGGTGCAAGCAGGCCAACCTGCCGTGAGTTCTGCTACACCTCTGACTCACGAGGCCATGTGACGCGAGACCCACATAGAGCTAAAAAACTGCCAAAAAATATAACAAGAACAAACAGATCGTGCACTGGTTTAGCAGGACCTGGTAGAGATGTACCTGGCTGTTAATCGACAGCTGCCATAAATGAATCCGTTATCCCTGCCCTCCCCCTCCATTCATCAGTTTGACTAGAGTTTCTCAGCGCCCCCTCAGTGGATGGTATTCCTCGACGGCCCTCGCACCTCTCTCTCTCTCTTTCTCTCCTCCACGTTCGCTGCATCCCTCCCTCCTCCAAAGTCAGCAGTCTGTTTAATCGTGCCAGGAATGACCAGCTTATGCAAGAGCAGGTAGGCAGCAATCAACCCACACCAGGCTCCTACTGAGAATCTCTCAGCTTTGCTCCCTCTCCTGCTCTCTTTTGCTTTCTTTGCTTTCTTCTTTATTATTCTTTTTGCTGCACTTCTTCCTGAAGTTACACTCCTAATTTTCCCACGCTCTCAACCATCCCTTTATCAATGCCCATTTCTCAAGATGCCCTTTCACTTTATCCCAGCATTCTCCCTTCATCTTTTCCTACATCCACAGATCATCCAGCTTTAGAAAGTGGTTGAGAGAGAGAGAGATAAAACAGACAAAAAGGAAAGCTTGAAAAGGGGTTACATTGTCTGTGGTTTAGAAATCAGGATTTGAAGCACAATGCATTGTGGGGGCACAGGAAAAGAGCACATCTTACAGCGGAGTGTTAACGTATGAGGTTGAGGAGCAAACATGGATCTACTCCAGTTAGCTTGCCAGAGTTAGCAGGGAGGTTTGTATTATTCCCTGTACTCAGGATAATGAAGGATGCCATAGAGACTACTTATGCTACAGTGGAGATCATAGGAATTAGGAATTACAAGACTAGTAGTTATCTAATTATCTTGTTATGGATGACTTTAGAGGTTAACTCACAACAACTTTATTAAATGGGCTGTAAAGACAAGCTTATACAGTCTCTTAGCCTCTATCTCAGAGCCATTCTTAGCAAGTTTTACAGGCAGACAAGCAGTTACAGAGAAAAATATCAGTCAAAACAGTTGTAAGACTGATGCCTGAATGACAATGGAAGGACAACAATCCTCTCTGTTATGGTGCTAACAGAACCGCTGAGTGGCCAAGCAGACTGAGCAGCTTTTATAACTTAGCAATTATACAGATAAATGAATGAAGCTGAAAGCCAAAGCCACAGGGATTTAACTAGACATTAGGCAGGTTGTTATTCTGTCTTATATGCATTTAAAGTTGTTTTCACACTTAGACTTTTCCCTAGATGCAGGCCTCTTTGCCCTGACAGGTTGGTACGTTTGGTGAAGTCTGAAAGTTGTTTTCAAATCCAGTAGTGAGTCAAGTCCGATCCATGGATCTTTTGAAAATGGTGGTCTGGTGCTCTCTTCCACCAAAATCATCAAAGCTATCTGCCACTGTACTGGAGCGCTTGTCTGTCTGTGGTGTGAATGCTTGCATGGCTGAAAACCTAATTTGCAGGTGTTCCTGCAGGATCACATGACATACTCCCAAAAAGCACTGTTCTTGGCCAAAGAAAATAATAATAAAAAGCAAATGGATAAACCCAGTACCTTCCATTTTGCAAACCTAGGTTACACAAAAGTGGTGCATGGAACCTTTCTATGGTTCAGAATGAATTCTTCAATGTGAAAGCAAATCTGTGATTATGATTGTCACCCTGCAATAAGCCCAGAAATTGCCCTGGGTGTGGACGGTGATGGCATAGTAATTAATGCACTGGGCTAATGATAGGAGGGTCATTTGAAATGCTAGACCCTTGAGCAAGGCCCTTAAACCCTCGACGGCTCAGCTGCTTCCTATCTCGGTTAAAATTGAAAAGATAAAAGCATGAGCCAAATGAAAATTAATGAAAAATGAACGTAAATGTAACTGATTCTAGCATTTGGACCAAGTGTGAAAATGCATTAGCAAGCCGTGAGCTCGAGGTCACCTGATGTGGCAAATAAAATGTCACCGGTTTGTACTGTGCTGATCAGCCATTCAAAAAGTTACTTAAAAGTAGCAGTTACCAAGTAACACTCTTAGCTAAATACTGAAAGTAAACAATGGATAGCATTGTAGATTCATAACCTTTTCATCTGCATTTCCACAAATTACATTTACGAGATGTCCATTTCTGTTGTCCGCAACTGGGATTCTAAATTTTCCTTTTTCTAACCCCATGTTCACTTCCCACTCACAAGCTAGCTCTTCCATTTCAACTGGGGAGGACGAGGGCGAGCACATGCTTCCTCCAAAACACATAAAAGCCAATTGCATTGTTTTTGACCCCTGACGAAAACAGTAACAACCCTGTTCCGGATACATGAGGTCACAGATGCCCACGGTTGACTACTGTTGCACTGATCCACAGGAGAGAATAATACCATCTCTCCCACCAAACGGCTGAGGCATCACTGGGATTCAAACACATGACTCCTGAACGCTCTTCTGTTGTGCCCCTTGTGAGTCCCTCAATCATCCAGTCTTTGGCCTGCTTCTGAGTAAGAACTATCAGGTCCTAGTGCAGGAAGGGGGAGTCATTGTAGCACATGAAGTGTAATTAACTGTAGCACAGGACATTACATTTGTAATGGGTGTGTACTGATGCGCTTTGAAACTCTTCTTTATTGATGGAATGCTGGTTCACGTTTTAGGTTTATACCACCACCTACTGTACAGATGTAACAGCAAATCCCAAAAATGGGCTATCAGGTGGGGGTATGAGGTGAAAATGCCTCGCTCAGGTCTGCCCACTCTGCGGATTTCACTTCCAAGATCCAGGTGACGTGAAGCCTACGCTCTCTCTGAAGTGTGTATGAGTGAGTGGGGTGAAGCCAGGCTACACCAGCAGGAAGGTTCTTCCCTTACCTTGCTGTGGCAACAGAAGCTGCATTCACCATGAGGATAGCAGTTGTTATAGCGATGTTATGAGTTTGGCTGGTTACGTGAGGCGAGAGGATGGTATGCGTGGATGGAAGATGGAAAGGAGGGAGGATTATTATTATATAAGACAGAGAGTGATAGAGAGAGAGAGAGAGAGAAAGAGAGAGAGAGAGAGAGATCACAGTAACCAAAGCAGCCCACATTGCAAAAGGAGAATCACAGTGACAAGCAACATGTGGTAGCAATCACAAGATCCCAGCCTCCTTACAAGAGCTACACAACCGCACGGCACATAAATACACACAAAAAACAATTCCCCCCACACATCTTACATACTTCAAGTGTGCACAATACGTAAGTGTACACATACAGTCTCAGGAAAAGGTTACTAACCTGTGCCCTTTCTTGACACTGCTGTGGTACCAACAAGGCTATCATGTATCACTACACTACATCTATCTATTGTGAATGTCGTGTACCTTCAAAATGATAACGTAGATAAATGGAACTTAAGGACCAATCGTGTAACTTATTTAGCTTTAAAGGTACAAAAGACGCACAGCGACAATGTACCCTTGTTTCTGAGCGAGTAGCAGATACATGTAGAGACACACATGTACACTTGCTTTGCACTTGTTGACATAATTCAGTTATTAACCAAGTCAGTTGAAATAATTTCACGCATTGTCCTCGTCAGGCCTTGTGTACATTTGACCCTGGTGTGTGTGTTTGTGTGTGTAAATGGGTGTGCGTATGGAAGGAGTGGCAGGTCAATGACCTGTACACAGCAGCACCTCGGAGTACAGCTGAGTGAGACAGAGAAACCCCCCTCAGACTGCAGAACACCTCCAGATGGCTTTCCACGTTAAAGGCCCATTGTCAGATGTGCTGGACCTGCCATCAGGGAAGAACCGTAATACAAACTGCATGGAGTGAGACTGAGTGTGTGGGTGTGTGCGTGCTTGAGCTCAAGTAGTCCCCCTCCTCATTTAGCATTTAGCTTGCACAATGCTACAAAAATGTTCCACTTCAAGTTAAATTCATTCACAAACAAAGGAGTGTCTTTTAGTTGGGTTTTTTTTTTTGTGTTGTTGTTGTTGGTTCAGGGTTTTTTTTTGGCAAATGGGAACGTCGTATCCGAGAACTTTCCATTCATGCACAGATTTTAGACTGCTGTAACATACGCGAAAGCTAAACAGATAAACCATTCTCTTAGGTTTCTTTTTTAGGCCATGGCTGCTCTCTGTAGGATGTTATTTTCATAATTTATAGGTTCCTGAACAAAACTAACAAAAGACTGAGTTTAGAAGAAATCCCAATTAAGCCTCAGCTAAGTGTGCTGAGAGTGATTGACACCGACACTTTGAAACCCGCGCACACGTTCACACGTTTCCAGGTCTCCTAAATATGGAATTAAAACAGCAATGGATTAAGAAAAAAAGCAAGGGAGGATGAGAGACAGACGTGTATGGCGCCCACCCTCTCTTTCTGAGATACAGGTGGCTCTCGAGGTTAGTGGCACTCGGCGGCAAATGAACTATTCCGCTGGATTGTTTTCCGAATGCGAAAACAACAACAATGGCTATGCATATGTTGGTAAATCTGTCGGTCTGGGCGGTAGAGCTTTAGTGGAAAAGAAAGCAGCGATGCAACAGAGAGAGGAAGCAAGAGGGCAGCAGCGCTCATCATTAGTGGGGCTGAAGCGCACTCCTCTACCTGCAGCCCATATGCACACAGATGTTCCTTCGGCGAAGTGTGAGGCTTCGACAGGAGGGAGGAGGGAGCGCACCACATGCACGGGTGAAATAAACAGTTGTCAAAGATGATTGATAATTCGCAGTTTATCATAATTATAAAAATGCATTTTATTGTTTAATGCACCTCAACAGCTCAATAAGCAACAACTGTTTAAAAAGAAAAAAAAAAAAAGAATCCGGCATCTGTGTACGGCAAGTGAATTCAGGCAGGATGGTTTAATTTGAGTTAGGCTTATAAGGCTTAAACACTGCAAGTCATTTACATCACTCCCACACAATCCCCAGTGTTGAATTAACACCCAGAGTGTTGACTTAACACATTTAGAGTTCATTTGTGTCCGACTGGTCACATATTAACACGGTAGTGTTTATTCATGTGGTGTTGATTCAACACTCTGTTTGTGAATTCAGCACTATGTGTAGCAACCTCTACTGTCATGGCTGGCACTCACTCACTGTGCAGTATTGGTAGCTAAATTATATACTTTTATATATATTTTTACTTCTGTTTAAAAACATATTAGAATAAATTATTGGCTCGAATACGGAATTCTGCAATCGGAAACAAATCTTCACCGATCTTTGCTTTGAGCTTGCTGAAAACATGTAATTTAAAATGACAGATTATGGTTTGGAGATTGAAAAAAATGACTAACTCTAAATACAGATGTCAAGTATGCAACTGTCAAAAATAGAGATTTTATGTAAATTAATCCAAAGGTGAAGTGTCCAGGACTCCCAGGGAAAAGTAGACATTTTGTGTCACATCAGCGCCGGATTGTGCCTTGAGCGGCGCTTCTGGGTTGGACTCCTGGACTGCATTTCCCATCAGCCCTAGCGCGTCACATGTCCCTTATCACGAGCACCTTTTCTATTGTCTTTGATTAAGCACCCTATTTAAGTTCAGTCATGTTGCGTTTCCTTTGTCAAGCGACTGTTCATATCTGTTCACCTTGTTCATGCGCATTAAAATAGGTAAAATGATCCTGCTTTTGTAGCCGACTCACTTTTTTTTCCAAAGATTTTTATGTCCTGTTCAACTGGGAAGTTCTACAAAGCGATGTTAAATAAGAACAAAACATCACTTACAGCTCATTTGATAATTCGTACATTGTGTCTCATAATTAAACAAACCACAAAGCAAAAAAAAAAAAACCAAACAAACAAAAAGAAAAAGAAAAAACAAAAAGCCCCTCACAACATTGGCTAAGGGGCATTTAGTGCTGAAAATGTATGCGCAAAACTCTTTCATTCATTGGTCAGAAATGTGAAGAGAAAGGTAAACAAGCTTCGGCCAGCGTGTGTAGAAATCCTAATGGCCGGAGTACAGAGAACACCAAACACAGAGCCTGCTCAGTATTTGACTAGATAATTTGAGAGATGACTAGTTCAAAACATTTTGTGTGTTGCGTTCACCGGTTTTCTTTTGTTCCCTTTTTATTTGCCTGTCCAATTCTCCAGAACACGTCACACTTCGCTCTGTCTTTTGTCTCAGTTTGTTTCTTTTTGTTGATTTTTTAAGCAACAGAACACTAATACAGACAATGTAATATCTGTGTGAGGTTTTCATACTTTCATATTTGCGTCCATTAGATACAGCTGTCTGAACCTCTGGTAAGAAGGGCATCACAGCAGTGCAATCCCTTTGCTGAAGTCTCTCTGCATCATACTCTGTTAAAGTAGAAAGCAATTTGGGGATTTTTTCTTTTTTGGTTGGTAAAAGTTTCTCTTTTCTTTTTTGTGAAAGCCCTCAGAGAGTAAAGATGGGCGTGAGTGCAGCCTCGCTGAAGGAAAGCGTCTGTCACACAGGGGGAAACGAGCTGCGCTGAGGGAAATTATACCATGTGAACAAGCACTGGGGCCCTAATAACACCTAACAAATGAAGCGAAAACTTCACATTCTTTAAATACAAAGACAACTATGTCCTGAGTGACACATACACGCACACAATACGGTCGAGTGCACACACACACACACATACACACACACGTTTAGCCACCCACGCACCCACATACACACAGTATTCAATAGACTGAAAGGCTGCAATCAGTGTAAACAGCACCTTGATTTTTTTTTCCAAATAAACAACAGTATCCAGAACTCAGTAAGGGCTTGGCATAACAAACTCCTACAGTTTTTCACCATGTCACTGACCCTAAAGATGAGGCCAGGAGTCACTTACAGAGCTTAACAGCTTTTTCAGCTGCGTGCGTACAAACAGACACACACACACACACACACACACACAGGGAGCATGAAGAAAATGCAGCGCGCTCAAAAAATAATAAAAGCATAATGCAATCAGCAGCCAAAGGACAAGCGATAAAGGCAGAGCTGTGTCTCCCTATAGGCACAGTGTACTTAAAGATGCTTAAGAGACACACACACACACACACACACACACA
Source organism: Notoglanidium macrostoma (assembly GCA_030068235.1). Taxonomy (NCBI): domain Eukaryota; kingdom Metazoa; phylum Chordata; class Actinopteri; order Siluriformes; family Auchenoglanididae; genus Notoglanidium; species Notoglanidium macrostoma. The sequence continues at coordinate 22,124,666 of JAQQZR010000039.1, read as the reverse complement.
CACACACACACACACACACACACACACACACACACACACACACACACCACACCACACAGCTGCATGGATAGCAGACACAATACTTCCTCTGTGCATGACTGATTGTTCTGCAGATTGCTATTTTCTCTAAGGCAAAATGCTACAAGGCAACTTGGAGCATTCCACTCTCTCTGACCCAAAAGTCACATGTTAGTTAATAACACTAACATTAAAACTAACACCCTCAGGTGTGTGTGTGTGTTTGTACATTAAAGAGAGAGACAAGGAGCACTATATATATAGAGACAGGAAGAAAAATGTTATGGCCTGAATGTTGGAATCTTGTGTTTAACAAAGTTTATGGATTTGTCTGTGTGTGTGTGTGTGTGTATGTGTGTGGCAAAGATAGAGAGGCAGAAAGAGACAAGTGCAAAGTGACAAAATGCAAGAGTGAGCGAGAGAGAGAGAGAGAGAGAGAGAGAGAGAGAGAGAAACAGACAGAGAGGCAGATATATACTCACTAGAACACCTGAACACCTCCTCATTCATGCAATTATCTAATCAGCCAATCGTGTAGCAGAAGCACAAGGTGTAGACTCATGCAGCTACGAGCCAGCAGCTTCAGATAATGTTCGTATCATTTTTAAATTTTGACCGTGGATGATTACCGTGAGTATTTCTATAACTGCTGATCTCCTGGGATTTTCACACATAAGAGTCTCTAGAATTTACTCAGAATGGTGCAATAAAGAAAAAACCAGAGAGTGGCAGTTCTGCGGACGGAAATGGCTTGTTGATGGGAGAGGTCATGGAGAATGGCCAGACTGGTTCGAGCTGACAGAAAGGATGCAGTAACTCAGATAGCCATTCTATACCACTGTGGAGAGCAGAACAGCATCTCAGAATGCACAATTCCAATTCCACACTGAAATCAGAACTGAAAGCAGAGGCTGCAGTGGACACAGGATCACTAAAACTGGCGAGCTGAACACTTAAAAAATGTAGCCTGTACTGATAAATCTCAATTTCTGCTGAAGCACATAGATGTGAGGTCAGAATTTGATGCCAACAGCATGAATCCATGGACCCAACTGCCTTGTGTCAACAGTCCAGGCTGGTGGAGGTGGTTAATGGTGTGGGGGAAGTTATTTTGGCATACTTTGGGCCCGTTAATACTAATCAATCATCACTTGAATGCGGCAGCCTGACCATGTGCATTCCCTCATGGCCACAATTTTCCCATCTTCCAATGGCTACTTCCAGCATGATGATACACCGTGTCACAGAGCAAGAGTGGTCTCAAACCGGGTTCATGAACATGACTTCAGTGCTCTTCAGTGACCTTCCGAGTCACCGAATCCAACATAAGACCTTTGAGGGATGTGGTAGAACGGGAGATTCCCGACATGAAATGCGCCTGAAAAATCTGCAGGAATTGCGTGATGCAATCATGTCAACATGAAGCAGAATCGCAAAGGGATGTTTCCAACATCTTGTAGAACCCTCGCATGAGGGATTGAGGCTGTTTTGAGAGCAAAGTGAGAGAGAGAGAGAGAGAGAAGGAGAGAGAGAGAGAGAGAGAGAGCATGATGGACTGATGGACAGAGAAAGAGACAGAGCATCAGAAAGCAAGAGAGAGGTGAAGAGGGGAGAGATTGAGAGAGCTAAGGATGATGAAAGAGAGACAGCAGGATGGAGAGAGAAGGAAAGACGGAGATGCCTGTATGCACGTCTGTACCAACTACATCTATAGTGTATATGTGATTACCACAGGTTTCTACACATTTCCCTGTCCTGACACAAGAAGAGAAAACTCAAAACGCAGAGATTCAAAATGACAACTGTTACAACATTCTAACATTGACGTCTGCATGTCAGAGGCACGAGAAGATGTTTTCCCAAAGCGCTTCGATTTTTGAAATGGACTTCCCTTTTGGGGGTCACTAAACTGAAATCATGTACAATTTTATTTGACATCGCAAGCAGGGCAGGTAGATAGAGAGTTAAACTCTTTATAAGCAAAAGTGGAAAATTATTATTATTATTATTATATTATTATTATTACTAGTATTATATGCTATAATGGCAGCTGTTGCAGAAACTGACTGAGGTGATAAATCTCTCTTCGTGCTTCAGCACTAATCATCCAATAACTTTTAAACAACTGGAACAAAGGTTTATAGTCAGCCTCGCCACCCACAAAACTTCTCTAGTATTCAAATCCTGGAATCATAATGCACAATTCCTGCAAATGATCATCTAATTTACCCACTTCTGCTTTTAAATGGTACAATATTGTGATCTGTGGGTGGACTATTAGGCTGGAAAGTAAATACGGGTTTTTCACCCAGCAGTTTATTTACATAAGTAAACTCCTCTCCTTTGCTAATGACTCTCCTGTTCATTACTGTCAACACGGAAAACAAGAACATCTGCATTCACGGAGAGAGAGAGAGCGAGCGCGCGAGAGAGAGAATATAGTGTGGCATGATGGAGAACAAGAGCGAGAAGAAAAGAGAGAATGAGACAGAGTACTTGGTAGGAGGGAGGGAGGGAGAGAGAGAGAGAGAGAGAGAGAGAGCGAGAGAGAGAGGGGGACGACAATCTGGAGGGAAAGTTAGTTAGAGGCAGAACAAGCTGTTTGGGGAGCGTTCTTGGTAATGCTCCATGATTGAAGTGCGAGAGTGTGAGAGCAGGAGGGAATTGGGAGCCGGAGCAGGTCAGGCACGGCGGGCGCTAAACTAGGAGGGCATTACGGCTCCTGAAGGCTCCTCTTTTCATCACCATCTGCTCCACTGGAATTAATAACTTCATTATCAATTCCTGCTTCACTAAAGAACGGATCAGCAGACGTTAGTTGTGCAAACACTGCGGACACCGAAGGAAACCTTGTTTAAGGGCTTGAAAGGGAAAAAATGCTATCTGGCCAGAGTTATGTGGTTTTCACTGTCGTTTCATGTTGAAATTTTCCACGAAGAATCATGAAATGTATTAAATTAACAGGACAATTACGAATAGCTGGAAGATCGCCAGAACGCTCCGAGTTTACTAATATAAGGCATCGTATTTATACATAAATATTCGTTGTTATTTGAAAGTATGTGCGGATTTAAAAATGTCCTGCAAATAGAAAATAATGATCTCATTTTTATTTTAATAATATTTCTCTATTAAAACTATTAAATCATGAAAGCACGCTCTTTGTGGAAACAGCATTGTTGCAACGTGCCACTTTGCGACAATATCTTTAATACTTAATCTCTGCTTGCAGAATAAAGCGGTCGGCTCACTCTTCCCAGAATCCAATGCGTTGTTTTTGTTTTGGAAACACATGACCGCGACCTGTTAGCGCTCTGTGCAGCAAGCCCCTGCAAATTCATTGTTAGTGATCTCTTTAAAACCCATGTCAAACTTTTTCTTCATTCACGTGTCATACGTGGAATCTTTGAACAAAATCTTTTCTTTCCTTCGTGGCTGCCGGTGAGATGGCCGAGGCTGGTTCGGGTCCATTATATACAGAATAACTACATGAAAATGTTATGGATCGGCTGAAAGAATTTAAAATATAGATATTTTGACAAAAAACTTCAAGCTCACTATGGCCTATGGTCTATGGCCTAGGATGTCACTGGATTAGTTTGGAAGTCGATGGCGTCAGAAATGGGATTTAAGGTGGACACACACACACACACACACACACACACACACACACACACAAAAGAGAACTTCGGAATCCCTTATGTGAATGCAGTGACATCCCCTACCCTGTGTTCACACTAGCAAGTGACAACACAAAACATACCAGTTCATTTTCTATATAAATGAGCAACACAGAGACAGAGATCCCGGTGAAAGCAGTGAGCAACATGGTATCAGAGCAACAACCAGCAAACATTTGAACTGAGATTTTCTCATTTCTTTTCAAATTAGAGAATGAACAAATCCAAACAGTTCGTTTTTGCCAGTAAAAACCTCAAATATTTCATTTTTAGTTCCTATTTGCGTTTAGTCTCCAGAGCTCAAAAATGGAGAAATATACTAATCAAAGATGGTAGGAATGTGGTCACAGGGTCAGTGTTTCCCACACATATAATACTGTACAACAGTCTGAGGCCCTTAGAAAGAAATGCTATAAAGCAAAGATTCCTTCTAAAATAATGAAATGAAACATATCAGTATCTCTGATACTCTTCATCCAGTTTTATAAGGAAAGTGGCTTTTTTTTGAGCATCTTCAAGAATCTGCCACATTTCATCTGAAGACTTTGTCTACCACATTTACAGACAGACTTTTATCTGTCTATTATGCAATATGCCACTTTCTTTACTGATATCCAAACAAGGACATATAATTTATGTTCTGTGTTTTTGTGCTAAGACTTATGCACAGTGGCGGCACGGTGGTGTGGTGGTTAGCACTGTCGCCTCAAAGCAAAGCGATTCGATCCCCGGGTCACCCAGGGTGCCTTTCTGTGCGGAGTTTGCATGTTCTCCCCGTGCATTCGTGGGTTTCCTCCGGGTGCTCCGGTTTCTTCCCACAGTCCAAAAGACATGCAGATTAGGTCAACTGGCTACTCTAAATTGCCCATAGGTGTGAATGCGAGCGTGTGTGGCTGTTTGTCTGTGTTGGCCCTGTTGTGGACTGGTGACCTGCCCAGGGTGTACCCCGCCTCTCACCCCAAGATGCTGAGATTGACTCCAGCTTCCCCGCGACCCAGATGGATAAAGCGCTATAGATAATGGATGGATGGATGGATGGATGGATAGACTTTTGCACAGTACTGTAGGTGATGCTTGAGCAGGGGGCCGTGGTATATTGATGACTGGGCAAGTATGTTTCATCCTAAACTACTCCATTCACTAGTTTGGTTTTATTGCACTGTCCTTTCAACCACTTGGAATAAACCATTTAAGGTATCAGTTTACTGAAATCAATTCCAATCAATGATATATCATAGGGTGACCCAATATATATAATATATTATATTATATATAATATAATATACCCAATATATCTCAGTCTAGACCCAAGTACTGATCTATAGGATACATTGAAAGGGTTTTGACCACTACTATCTTATATGAGAATTAAAAAAAAACTGAGCAGTGCACAGCCGCAAGCAACAATGCAAAGCGGTACTGAGAGACAAACTGCCGCAAGAGACTGGTAACTAGCTGACATGAACACAGGTTTAGATGTGCGGTTTAAAAGCTAAATATACTGTGATAAAGATAGAAAGTGCTAAAAGCTAGTAAAAAGGATAAAAGAGGCATAAATGATATTAACATAAAAGCAATGCAACAACCTCTGAGTTTTAAGAGCAGTTCAAGAGCTCAAGCATCTGATCTGGAAATGGTCGCATGGTAACTGTTACAGAGGTAGAACGGACAAAGAGCCGAAGAGCATGAAGTGATTAGTGACTAGTGAGTGAAAACATGGCATGAACAATAACAGAAAACGCTTTCCGATTTGTGATCAGTGCCAGAAATCTTGAGCGGTAGCTTCGGCTGGCAGCTGATTGTGAGTGGCGAGCTGGCAACGGAGTATGAGAAAGGATCCATCTGCACAAGAGCTGCCAAACAGAGGAAATGACGCACTGAACATGGTGTAAATACAGCGACAAAAACACCTCTCACAGGGTAATAGGTCAAATTACGATATGAAGAAAAAAAACAATTAAATGGACATACAGCATAGACATGACACATTAAGATACACTCTAATCACGCAGTGCTAAAACAGCACAGGCACCCTAGAAGTTAGCTCACAGTTTACTACCAGAGGTTACTAAATATGGAGAAGCAACCTGGTTACTCAAGTCATCAACAAATATAGCATCTCTGGCAGCAACAAATTAAACGCCTACACATGCATTGTGGCTTATCGTTAATTACTTAATGATATGTGAGGAGTTGTCTTTTACGAAAAGACTGCAATCAAACAGAGAGGGAAGAAACTGAGACGAGAATGATGATTAACTTGTCTGTAGATATTTCTACACTTCTTATGGAGTGTTGATGTTCAGAGTCCACTGATGAAGCAGCTCCAGAAATCGGTCTGCAAATTGCGAGGATTCAGCGACGTCAAACAAAAACGGATGATCCAAAAGAGTAGTCTGGGAAGGGATGGTGAATGATCATAAACAGATAAGGCATGCACGGTTTTAGAGATGGCGTGGAAATGAAAAGATTGGCAATTCTTCGCAAGGAGACTGTGGAAATCATGTGTGGGGAGGAAATGAACCGGGTGTGAACGACTGATGTGGAATTCTGTTGACAGTGACCGCTGTTGGCGAGGAGGGGTGATGTTCTGAGCTGAATTTATGCAGCCTTGATGAGGGATTCCCATTCCCATGGCAGGATGTTTATCTTTCATTGGTAACTCATATCAGCGAACTCCACCTTTAAGATGCCGCATTTCTTTGAAATAAAGAATTAAGGTTCAGAGGTTAAATTTAAGTCACCCTTTCATTTTTTGCACTACGATCATTAAGTACGAAGCATAAGAAATTACCACCTAAATCTAAATAACAACATAGGCTTACTGAATTATTGCAATCATTCTAAATAAATGGGAATACCTTTAATTTAAATATGGTATTACCATATCTTTTAGACAGTTCAGCGGAAATGTCCTCAATGACGCAGTGTTATAACGTGTCGTCTAGGTACTAACTAACACTTCCCATTTATAGCTATGAAGAAAATGACAACATTCCTTTAATTACACTCTCAAAAATACCCAACATGGCATCAACTGCTCAAACTAGATGGACAGAACCTTGCTGTATAAACCCCTTAGAGTTGCCAACTGACACTCACTGACTAGGGAGGAAAGCAGGTTTTGTCCCCATCCTGTACAATTATAAGTTATCCGTGATAGGACAGGCTTCTGGCTGTCAATTTGTGTATGTCACAAAAGGTAGAAAGCATTATTCCTGGAGCCTCCGAATAAAACAAGCTCTTCTAACGTAGGCAGTGGTCAAGTGATTTGAAATTGTGCCACTTGAACTTCTCACATCTTACAATTCACAGTGATACACAACCATGCTATGATCTTGCCTAAGTTTTAACCAGCTTTATTCTGGAAAAATGAGGCCTGAAGTGAAATTGTTTTGGGGGGGGAAACTTGGCAGCCTAAAAAAAACAAAAAACAAACAAAAAAAAACATGACATCAGATGGGAAGGTCCTGAGATGGGCTAGTAATGGCACCTAGTCACCACCTTGGTCCTTTACAGCTGCAAAAATTCCTGGCAAGGTCATATTTAAAAGCAGAAAAAAAGCTATTATTACACATTTAAAATGAGCATGATGACACAACTGCATTTGGCAGAAAGGAAGTGAAAAGTACAAATGACACCTCACCATTTTCTTCACACACACACACACACACACACACACAAAAAAAAACAGCCTAAAATTAAAACAATGGAAAATTGTATTTTTTCCCTCCATTTAATCACATGAACAGAAAAATTGACTGTTCTCTAGTTCTTGTCTTGTGTTTAAATTCAATTTTTTTAAAATAGTAAACTTTTATACATAATGATCATAATTCAACTTAATTTAATTTAATTTAGTTATTTAATATCGAGGGAATATTTAATTTGTTTTGATTATTTTATTTGATTATTAAAACAACTTGGCAAATATCCTCAACTCTACCGACAACTTTAGAGTACATGCATGCTTCTATCATATACTTAGTGGAGCACAATTTACTCAAGCAAAAAAAAAAAAAAAGAAAAGAAAAGAAATAAAATCATTAAATCAGGTTCTTGCTGTAATTGGCTGTGATGTGGGTTTAAGCAGGATTTTGTCATCTGAAAGAGAAACTGAAACAAACGTACATTCCTCTCAATCCTGGAGTCATCCAGCCTATTTTTCTGTAAACTGTTCTTGTATTTTTGGCTATTAAAAGCAGATACAATAAGCTTTTTCAATTGGTTAAGACATAAAATATAATAAGAAATATTAGAAGCATTTAGAAAGATATTTTAATCAATACTTTGTTAATATTAACTTGAAATGTAAAACATTTCAAGGTAACACAAACAAGAAGGGAATTTTTTTTTTTTTTTTTATCTGTACAGAAATAAGATCCTTTTACAACTTTAAAGATTCAGTATGAAAGTTAGCTTTCAACAATCAAAGTTTGTAAATGTTATTTAAATAAGTTTGGTGCCATAATTTATCATGATAACAATATCAAAGTATTTTTTTTAATGTAGTAGTTTTAAAGTATATGAGAGAACACAATGCATGTTACCATGTAGATAGACACACACACGGGAAATGCATGTAGCGGTAATATTTAATGCTACTTTTATTAGCGGTTAGCTAAAAATACCGTAGAAAGTCTTTGTTGTGTGCTGTGAGCACTATAAGATCACTTCGGTCTTTTACACTTACTTTTCAATAATCGTATCTAGCAAAACATCTACAGTTAAGTCTCGTTCTCGCCTTGCTCGCTATACTGAAGTTTGGAGTCTGCAGCAGTCTGTTAGCGTGTACATAAGATGTGGATTTTGAGAATACTTGTGATATTAAGGTCATGATATGTATGCCTCCTTACTATAGAGCTGGACGACATTAAAAAAACAATACGTTTCGTTATCCACATGCAATACGGAGCTGACATTACATCTGCTGGCATGGGGGTGTAACAAGTCAAATCATAGATGTAATTTAATTTCTAAAAAAAGGAATTACAGGGCAGACTTCTAAATAAGGAGTATATGAGTGAGAGGGGAAGCGTTCGTGTGGCACCTGAAGCCCCAGAGTATTCCAGGACACCTAATTCCACACATTCACACGGGACGTTATTATACCTTAAGCGAGGTCAGAGGAAGTCACTGTAGCAATTACTCACCTCCCACCTGCCTCATTAAACCTCTGACCAACCGTGGCTATTCATCACGCATCCAGCACGGCCTGCTGGCCAATCAGGGAGCGGACAGGCGGCATGCCACCGCCCACACACTGACAGGGTATTGAGAGCTTGTCTGTCTGAGCACCTGAAATACATTTGTTTATTCACGGTGTGTCTCCTGGCCAGACGGGGAGGAGATTGGTGTGTGTGTGTGTGTGTGTGTGTGTGTGTGTGTGTGTGTGTGTGTGTGTGTGTGTACGAAGAGAGAATGATAAGGTTAGAGATAGAGAATGAGTACAAAAGTACATGCATGTAACATTGTTACATAGAACACAGAAAGTTAAGCAGTGTAGTCAATTCTAAATAGAAAGTTCCCGCTATAGAAAAAACAAAAACAAAAAACAACAATTCCATTTAAATAAACAGGAAGTGCATTAAAGTGCTCCCCCCTACTGGGCCTGGATTTAGAAAAATGAAATAAATTAACAAAGCAAAGTTCCTGCTAATCTGATCCACTGACTTTCTCTTCAAAGTTAAATACTTATTCCATTTAATCAATTTCTAATCAATTTGTTAAACATAGTGATGCTGAAATAAAGTTTGGTTACTACAGCAACACCGTTAACGATCCTGGGTCCGCCATACCGTATCATGCCTGCTGTCTATTAGTGTTTTCACCACCTGGCAGAGTCGACGTGAAGCTGTTTCTGTGTGTCGATGCTGTTTAAAGAAGAGAAAATGACCTGCAGGGCCACTCTGTATGTGCGTGTGTGTATCACCAACATATACTTCAGCACACATAAAGAATGTTCCAGGAATAATTTGGTAAACATTATTAAACATCACACCTACAATCAAAGTACAAAACAATGCATTTTAATCAATCATTTATCAAGGATTGTTAAAATAATTAGCAACAGCTAGAAATAATAGATGGTTCCTTTTATACTTCCTTTTATATCTGTATGTGTAAACTTAACTAATAAATACCGCCTTGGAGTTTGTATTTTTTCTAAACAGATGTGCAAGGAATAGCTTTACTGTATACTTCTTAATATAATGAACCTGATGGTGGATTGGTTGAGGAAATGATCTGATATCGGACTCATTAGTCTGAACGTGTCTCTGTTGACATGCACAGAAGGTCACGAACTGGGTTTTCAGACCTGCCAAGCCTGAAAAGGAACTAGACATAGTCCCAGCAGGGTGAGCGGTGATGGTGAAGGTACATTTTCCATAGAGTCTTCTCACAAATCACTTGTCTAAAGGTTGAAACTATACTACATATGAGGTTTTATGTTAACCGCAGGCGTATGGAGGGATAGAAAGCTGTCACTCATCTGTTTTAGTTAAGATGTGGACAGTAGACACGTTTACAGGCAGGAAAGAAGAAAAGAAAAGTGTTTGCCTTTCCATGTATTGTTGTAGAAGCTGTTACACACTCTGTATACGCTAATGGTTCTACCACGACAGGCTTGACACTTCATTGTGGACTGTTTTGTCCTAACTGAAAAACTTTAATTATTTGGTATCCCTAATAAATAATATAAATTCATGTTAACTGTATGCTCGTCTAATGTTAACGACGTCGAACGCTCTCCATTTAGCTTGACAGAAGGCGAGGACGGCGTATCTTTCAAGTGAGAAATTGAGACATGAAATGGGGAAGGGGCGGGGCTTCCAGATGGTGTCAGTTAATATCGGAGAGTTCAAAGCACCTACGTAAATGTTAATAATTGCAGATTGGCTCGTCTGGTACTTTTACTGGGGTAAATAAAGAAGACTGCTCTTCTGGCGTGTTCTGGAGTGATAATTCGTAGCAGCGTACATGTTAACATGTGGAATTCCTACGCAAAAATGCATAAAGCTTGGCAAGTGTATGTGCAATGCTAATCAAATTGCCATCAATTTAATCAGTTCTTCATGACATGTCATGTATTGCAATATGGTATTTTAGGCTGATCACCCACACAGGTAAAACACAGTAGCAGTAATTCATAAATGTACAAGTATGCCACTCTAACATTTATTTTTCTTTCAACTGTAAGAGGAAAGGGTACTAATGAGTTGTACAAGGCCATCTGGGCCTCGCACTCATCTTTTGCTGTCTCGCTCACTCGCACCACTCTTCCTCAGCGCTCGAGCTCGAGAGAACTGACGTGCAGTTGTTGCTGTCATGCAGAAGAAATGTTCGCCCACCCGTCTGTCACAAGCGCTTATCATAATAAATATTAAAGCACTACGGCAGGAGAAACATTGTTCGAACTTCAGATTCTTCCCCTTGTGAAAGTGATAAGTGTCAGTTTTATGGATACGAGGAATGACACCAGGTAGTTCTGTGAATGAACAGTTCCCTTGGGGGCCCTCAAAGAAGACAGAGAGAGAGAGACAGAGAGAGAGAGAGAGAGAGAGAGAGAGAGAGAGAGAGAGAGAGAGAGAGAGAGAGAGAGAGAGAAAGAATGAGAATCTACCGAATGCTGAGTATTTGGAAAGTTTCGTTTGAGCTGAAACACCCGTGTCCCCGCTGCTGAATCTGGCTCTGCATCTCCTGATGACTAACGTGATATTTTTATTCAGTCATTATGCAACGCATCGGAAACGCAGCACAAGTGTGAAGCACATGGAAGGTGCAGATACAGTCGACACGATCCAGGAATTGTTTGCCCAACGAAGTGTTTTTGACACCTTTTCCTTTACACATTATGTCCAGGACTGTGCGTGCCAAGTCCATGCTTTATCTTTGTCTTTTTATCAGTGTAAGGTATTTATTTATTTATTTATTTATTTGGGTTTTAAAGTTCATTATAAGTGTAAGGCATGATGGTTCATCTGATGTTACAGAATTATTTTTTTTTCTTCACAATATACAGCATATCTGCAATTATATTGTGTTTCAACAAGAACAATTACTTCTATCAAATGTGTCGACTACTCTAATGATTGTCCCAGTTCCAAAGACCCATTTTAAACCATAGCAGCTTCAGATTTAAATGGATTGTATTTATCTCTTTTCCTCCATCTACTCAATCAGAAGCCGACATGTACCCTAGCATTCTTTTTTTTTTTTTTTCCATTCAGTTTTGGGCTCGAAGTTGGGAACAAAAGGAATGAGAGCCACTGGAGTACACTGTAAGCAGCCTTTAACTGGATTAATATAGACTATATGGCCAAAAGTATGTGGATACGTGACTCTTTCACTCATATGTGCTTTGTGAACGTTCCCATACCATATTTAGTCCCCTCTTTGCTGTTATAATAAGCACCGATCTTCTGGGACGGTTTTCTTATGGATTTTGGCGCACAGCTGTGCGGATTTGTGTTCATTCAGCCACAAGAGCATCAGGTACTGAAGTCGGGTTAGGAGGTCTGGGGTGCAGTTCATCCCAGAGGTGTTTAGTGAGACTGAAGATCAGGGTTCTGTGCAGGACACTGGAGTTCTTCAACTCCAAATTTGGCAAACCATGTCTTCATGGAGGTCTTTGTGCACAAGGGCAACATAGACGTGATGGGAAGGTGTTCACATACTTTTGGCCATACAGAGCATTTCCCTCAACAATCAGGAATTTCCGGTGCTTTTATATTAAATGTTTGTGCATGGTCGATGTGCTGCTATGAAAGATGTCTATACACAGCATGGTTCTGTATCTCACTTACTTTAATATCAGCCAGCAGCCAGTGTCTCCAGTAGGCTCGTGTGGGGTTAGTACGGCTGGGGGCATCAGGGTCCACCATCATCAACGTGTAAATCTTCTCCTGCAAGGACAGCGAGAGAGAGAAAGTGTTTTGAAAATGAATGAAGCAATTAGTAATATGATAATGAAAGATGACGTTACGATCCCGTCTACATCTCATGCCTTCTAAGAAACACATTCGACCACCTGTTACAGAAACAACTAATTATGTGTACTCGAATCCATTTGCATTTCGTTCTCTGCAATGTCGCTTATTAAACCAAGTGAAGTAAAGAATAATAAAAAGTAAGGACTGCCCTGGAAGTGAAATAACACCAGCCGAGTCCAGTGCAGCGACAAGATCAACAGTTCAAACACAGCGTCCAGGCTCATCCGAAACGTGTGATGTATGGAAAGAAAAAATGAAAGAAAATGCCCTAATTAGCTGCTGATATTTTCAGGCCATCTTCCACTCCTCGCACATTCACTGCATCTCAATCTGTCTGCGAGTTTTGTTATTTCCTCTTCCTTTCCTGCTTTCTGTCTTTTACAACAACACTTTCCCCGTAAACAACCTGGCAGACATTTTGGGGCGCTATATGACAACGACAACGAATGACCGGCTTAATTGCTCCAAATACCCGGCTTTCGCGTGTCTCCGTAAAGTTGGAGAATTGTGGGAGCAGATTGAATTATTGCGTGAGCACATTTGTCATCTCTGGTGCTGAGCCCAAAATCTGCCAGACCATATGATGGCGTTATTATTATACGCCTCTCTGCGGCAAACAGGGCTGTCAATCACGGCGGTCACCGTGCCACCACAGCCCCTCCTCACGGCAAAGAGACAAACGCAGCAATGTATAACACATTCAAGTGCAACTGTCAAGTTGTTTTCTCTCTTGAGTGAAGGGAGAGCTTAGGAAGTAGTGAAGGATGAAACAGGAAGGAAGAACTGCAGATCACTTATAGCTAAAATATCTGTAAATCTGTGTCCGTTTTCTGCATTAAACCCAAAGCAGACATGGCCTATAATTTTTTAATTAAATAATTAATAATGAACAATAATTAAATGTGAACTTGACCACTATACCTTTGAAAAAACTGGATGTGAGCATGGTGTGTGAATTCTAGCTCAATCTCAGCTGCATCACTAGAGCTCAATACTGGTCTCAACTAGGGACATAAGGAACTGTTTTTTTTTTTTTGTTTTTTTTAACAATCTCGCTCAAGTTAGTTTTGTTTCTACCTGATTGCAATAGATTCAAACTCATTTATTTCCGTAAAGTTGAACAAAGCCTAACTTGACCCTGACCAGGCAGTCACTAAGGATGAATGCAATAACACTGTAAATGTATCACACAGCACATCATGCTCAAGTTAACAAACGTGGTCTCTCTTTGTCCCACGAGCTTCGTATCTGACTGCTTGCTTACATCCAGACGAAATTAAAACTCTCCCACTCATAGGACTCTTTTGTTGCATCCTGCCGCAGGATCCCAGTCCCTTGTTGCACACGTTTCTGTGAACCTTTCTATCAAGATATCTTTAAAAAATATATATATGAATAACGTATTTGTATTCTCTAATATACTTTATATGTAGATATAAAAAACAACAAAACACCTAAACTAAACCTAAAAAAAGTTAGGCTTACAAAATAAAAAAATTAAAAACTCTCTCAAACACTCCACCACGACGCAAGAAAATAATGCTCCTTCCAAGGATGTACCTCGGTAAACCATTTTTAAAATTAATCTAAAAAAATGCTAAATAACCCGGAGACTGCTTACGATGAATCATAATCGCACGAATTAAAGCTGTTAATACATGAAAATAAAAAATCCCACACCTCCCCCACCCCTCGTCTCCAGAGGCCAAATCCTCTGCTCACCTGACACAAAGCAATGAAGCAAAACAAGCCTAAGCCTAATAATCGGATGATGTTGTTAAGTTTTAGCGATAGCGCCTGCAGGTAATACCCAAACACACGACAACAATAGTGCCTCCTCCACACGCTGTCAGACGGAAACCTTGGGTGTGCCGATGCCAACAGCCACGGGTGCCATATTATTCACTGTTCTCAGACCTGTTGCCTTAGAGACAACAGTAATACGACTGTACTATATTAATGCATATATATTTATAGTAATCTGTATTGTATTAGACTTATATGGAGATATATTTGAATGCATACATTATTGATAGGAGTTGGAGGTTTTTTTCTGAACCTCGTGTGGTCTCTGACGATATCAACTTAAACAAGTAGTAAATATACAGCATTATGCAGGGAATTTTCCCTGGAGGGCAACATGTATGTGTGTGTATAATTAATGTGCATTTAGACAGATGGAGGAAACAAACGTAAAAGAGAAGTGTGTTTTTTTTTTTTTTCAGGGGTGGGGGATTGAGGCTCCTCTCTCTCTCTCTCGCTCTCTCTCTCTTTCTCTCTCTCCCTGGACCAGCTGGACCAGTCAGTACTTTAGGTACACAAAATGAGCAAATGCTAATAAGTATTCTTGAACAAATGCTGGCACAGTTAAGGTGAAATAATCTGCTGTTGTATAACTTAAAAATGATGATCCATTCAGTTAAAAATGACATTTCTATAGCAGTAGTAATGGCAGCATGGGCAGAATTGTATCACAGTATGGTTTAAAATCCTCACAGGATCCATATGTATCAAAGTCATGTAAGTAAATAACATTTTTTAATGGATGTAAAATTATTATAATGAACAATAAACCATTAGCCATAAACAAAGCATTTAAGTCGCGGTGTTCTTCGGACTTCCTTTGGTTCTTCTATTGAAGACATAAGACCATGCGCGATTTTCCGTTAATGTCGTCTTTTAAACCCTGAACCTTCTTATTGAACATGCAGAAAGATTACATAAAGCCAATTCGAAGGATATTTATGTTATTCAAACCACTCTTACAGTGAATAAATGCTGCTTCATTTTTACTGGTTACAAATAAACAGCGTATTTTATTTGTATAAATAAAAATAAGTAGTGTGTAAGCTTTTAATCACAAAAACCAACCGATCAGGAAAAAGTGGGCAGCTTAAACGCAACACATTCTTCCACGTCTGTGTTATTTCCTAATAATTGCTGCTAATCATTAAAAGTAATTAAGCTAATAAGCCTAGCAGCATTAACCTTTATAGTTAAGTGTAGATTCTACGCAGCCGTAAAACATGGACTTTTCTCATCTCACATAAGTAAGGACTGAAACACTTACGGCCATGTTTCAGCCAAATTAATCGATGAAGCAGAAGCGGAGTTGATGGACCACGAAGCTGATTGTTTTCTGATAATAGCACGTCCTATAGTGTTTTATTCCTCTTATTCCAACAATTATCAGATCAGATTTAATAGCATCATGCTTATCTGTTTATAGTTGCGTTTAAGCTGTGGAATAAGTGTGCTCACTTCCTACAGGTGCGCAAGATAGTGGAATAAATGTCTCCTTACAGAAAGCTTCACTATATCAATGATTATAGGTTTTTTTTTAAATCAGTATATTATTGGTCTTGGATTGTGTGGAGCATCTGCCTTACAACTTCCTGTGTTACATGTAAACACACCTGTCATATGACAAAAATAACTTTATAAAAATAACAGATTGTTGGACAGGAGAAGACAATTCTGGTTCCCCTTACTACGAATTAAATGCATTTTTAATTGTTTTTAATTACATTTTTAATGAAAACATTTTTTTATACATTTGTATATTAATAATAATAAACTTTATTCTGATTTAGCACATTTTTTCAACTCCAACACTACCATATTCCTGGCAGTTTGTTAGCAAACCTATACATCACGATACATATCATACATCATAGAATCATCTTTGAGAATGATGTTTTATGGTCCTATTGCCCACCCCTAGCCTGAACACATAATGTGCTACTGATTTGCCCACCCCGGCGTATTCATTTAAGCGAGTAGCCTCATTTCACCTCCAACCCAGGCTTGATTATTGTTTGTACTGATCAGAATTGAAGTACAAATCTCATTTAGTTAAGCTTATGTGTGTTTGGAGAATAACCAGAGGCTGTGAGCACACACAGTGATCACCTGCATCCGTACACACGTCTAGGTTACAGTACAGGAATCCAGGGCTTGACTATTTAAAGATACACATGTTGGCATTTCACCAGAGCACCAGCAATTCAGTTTCTGGCTTAAGGGCCTTTTGGAACCAGCATGAGAAACGCTGATTGGTGAGTGCGTGCCAGAAGCTGAGCTGCAGAGCGTTTTAGTCGATGTAGAACAACGGTGTGTCGCTTCTGAGATATTCAGCTTCATCCAGAGTACACAATTACGTCACATTACCTAGATCAATCGATCCCAAATTCAGTTGTTCACGCACATTTATTCAAACCTTTTGTTGATGCTGATACTCTGAAATGGTGATGGATGATGAGACATACCACATGTGAAACCTCATATTTACATCGTAAGGTAAAGTAAAAAACCGGTGGCTTTGTTATGCTGCTGGGGGGCATTTATTTAGTTCTGTAGCACAGTTTAACTCTACTTGTCGCCTTAGAGGGAAGCATCACTGCAAATCAGTACAAATCGCTACAAAGTTCTTCTGACTGATCACTGTGCTGATGGGCGTGGTCTCTTCCAGGATGACTCCGCCCCTCTCCGGGGCTAATATAAGCGAGTATACTATATAGATTTCCCTTTATCCTGATAAGGTCCTGGCTTATTATTCAGTTATTCATCTTAAAGATTATTTAAATCTACTATGAATTATTCAGCGGAAATAAAAGGAAAGGTTCCGTATGTCAGAGCTTAAAGAGTATAGAAACAACAGAACATTGAAGGAAACGGGTAAAACAAATCTAATCAGAAAGAAATGATAAACAGATAGAAAAAAGAGAGATGAAGAGAGGTCCCTGTGTGAGTTTAGAAGTTCATGGTTCATCCCTGAGCCAATACCAAACCTAAATATCTCTCCTGCTTTATCTTTATTCTCTCATTTCCTTCTCGATACACACGCAACATGGCTGCAACGCTACACAATCGATCCCAAATCCCTCTTTAAACTATAAAACACTCACACTGCTTGCTTAATTAACAATTACGAAACAGAGTCGGCTTAAGAAGCATCGACTGTAGCTCAGAAAAGGGTTAGATGCTCGACGAGTAAATAACAATGAAGGCATGAGAGGAATACTGATTTCACATGATAGAGGGCTACATTTGTCTCTACAACTGAAATATCTTTTAAAAAGTGGATATGCTGGACAATGCAAAGCAACCACAGAACGAGTGATTTCAGTGTGACGGACTTCAAATATGAACAGGGAGCAACCAGGGAGTTTCTTCCCCAGATACTAAACCCCCAACACCCAAGTGCTACTAGACAAATGAAATGTTATTCACACCAGCATCATCCACTGGGCTGTGCTCTATACACTGTATCCTTGCAGATCTTCACAGTTACTTCTTTAGCATTCTAAAAAAAATCACGGTTGTAAAACTAACCAAAGATAATTCAGAATCAGCACTTTTAGCAAGCGCAAGAATCAAAAACCAGGAAGCATGTTAAAGTCCAGACTAAGACATAGCAGGGTATATAAAGCTAAAAACTAGTTAAGGGATTACCAAAGAACACCTGGAAACACACCAAGGGCAGAAAAGGGGCAGAGGCAGGACTACAGTAGAAACAAAATCACATGATGTGCACTTGAAAGAAAACTTCAAAACAGATCATAAGCCATCATGAGCCGTTAAAAATGTTTTCCGTCAGAATTTGCATGTTGATGAAAAAGACAAAATCACACAGTGAGGTACTGCTGAGCGATTGAATAAATTCAGGGCTTTCAATCCAGACGAACCGTCTGTATCTTGCACTGACGCACTGTAATGCACTGGGTGAATTCATCATCCACATTCCAGATAAAAAAAACAAAACAACAACTGCACAACCCGATAACTGCACATTCATCTCGAGTGATCTGATTTCTCTATAACTGTTTAACCAGAAAAAGGAAGCAATATTTTCAACTATGGACATCATTTCAAACCACAACTCACTTAAACAGGACCGGAAAAGAGATTAAAGGAAGAGATGAGAGAGAGAGAGAGAGTTTGCAACAAAAGCCTAATCTGTTGATACAGCCAAGAGAAACCATGCTGGAAAACTGTAGCGAGAACGAGTGGAAAGAAAGGAGAAGCATGGACACAGGAAGAGCCTAGAAAACTGAGGAAATCGGGTAGGGAAAGGAAAACAAGGAGAACGGGGAAAAAGAAAAGAAGTGATGAGGAGAACTAAAGATAGGAGAGAATAGCGGAAGGCAAACGGTGGTTGCTATCAGAGGGCATAGGATGAGGTCAGTGCCAAAGGTCAGAGATCAAAATAGGGGCAGTAATTGAATCCTGACTGAGGGAGAAAAGAAAGAACGGTGTAGCTGCTGAGATTAGACTGATCTCTCTTGTCTCACACACACACACACACACACACACACACACACACACACACACACACACACACACACACCTATCTGGTGCTCTATTTCCCACACACTACATCACAGAGTCACTATCTTAGGAGGAAGGTGGAAGGGAAGTCTTAAAGGTTATGAGAGGTATTCTTTATCCGCATGAACACCTAACACACACGGACACATTTCATATGTATTTATATATTACGATGGGCATAAATTACAGATTATATACTATGGCCTTTGACACTAGTCTTAGTGAAAGAACTCGTACGATAAAATCCACAAGCCACAAAATGTGTGTCGAAGCTTTTCAGAGATCTGATGAGAATAAGGAGGAGCGAGAATGTGAATTAAAGCAGTTAAACGGTATTGCGAGCGGTGCATTAATCATAGAGTAGATAATTAACTACACAATCAGTGTCCAGGATAGTAAATCGTTCAACGTGCTGAATGTGTTAAACTTAGCGTAATTGCACGGGATTTGGCCACTTCTGAAATCTCAAGAGATCCGAATATTGTTTACTGACTCGACCCTCGCTACCGATTACCGCCACTTTACCACTTCTGATTATCATTTAGGTGTAAAAATGCTAAAGAGGAAAAGGGATGTAACGGTTAGTGATCTGTCGTGTCGTCTCGGTGTACGTAGATGTGAAGCTATGTATGAGATTCTGTTTCAATCTTTATGCCCCCCACAAGCCTGACATTATCAAAAACAAAAAAGGGTTGCTGTGGAAACGGTATATAACTGCCTGAAGTCAAGCAAAATCCCATTTCCAACCTGTGTTTATATTTAGAATATCGCTCGTGGTGGGGGCTGTGTATCATAAACCTGCTGTAATCTTTCTTCATACTGTACGAGTTTCAGAAAGTGGCAGAGAAATGCACTGTTTTAATGCATCTGTGCTATAAGTGTGTATAACTGTTGAGTGTGTGTGTGCGTGTGTGTGTGTGCGTGCTTCATCACAGATACTTGGCAGTGTCTGTGCACTGACTGTTTGGCACTGTTCAGGATTAGCATGCTTATCAGGGAGTCTCTGTTCTTTTACATATATTATCTGCCTGTGCCGATCATTCAGCTACTCCAAATCTTCGCATCTCTACCACTGAAAAGCGCTCCATCTGTGCCATGCGCCTTTTTGTAACACACTTCATAATGCCAGATTTATCCCATCCGCACCATTCGAGTGGTTTTTATCTTAAGCGAATCATAGCCACATTAACTGAGTGATCGCTCGTGGCACCTTGGGGATTTCGATTACGTCTTTCCAGAGGTCTTCAAGCAAACGTCTTATTCAAACGCGTAGTGTAGATTTTTGCATGTGCATGTATTAGTGCGTCGACCAAATATTTTAAGTAAGAGGTTTTTTTTCCTGCCAGGTTTGTACAAGTACCTCAAACTCCTACTTGTAATGAAAGTATAAAGTTGCAACAAAACTAATTCATATCTAAATTAACAACATATTTTTACATTTTGATACTATTGCCGATATCAGAGATGAATATTAGCTGATTACCATAAATTATACAACAGACATTTTCTGTTTTAAAGCTCGCTTTGCTTCCTGTGTTGTCTCTTAGAGCAAAGAGGCGGGGCTGATAAGCTGTACTTCAGCTGGAGGCGGGGCTGAAAAAATGCAAACAGAATTCTGAAGCCAAGAAACAAGTGAGATCGAATGCACTACAATTTTCTGAATCGGAGCTGTGTGAGGCATCGTGTGAAGGAGGATTTTACAGGTCTAAAAGGACTACTGAAAATTACAGACTGCACCTTTAATAACTGGAAAAATATTTTCAGTTGCAGATAACTAAAGGACAATATAAAACAAAACTCTCATGGTCTCATGCACGCTGTTTTGTGTGCTTATTTAATTACATAATTAAAATTAACATTGGGCGGCACGGTGGTGCAGTACTTAGTACTGTCGCCTCACAGCACGAAGGTCCTGGGTTCGATCCCTGGGTCACCCAGGGTACCTTTCTGGGTGGAGTTTGCATGTTCTCCCCGTGCATGCGTGGGTTTCCTCCGGGTGCTCCGGTTTCCTCCCACAGT
>JAQQZR010000039.1:22053622-22091996 GCA_030068235.1 Notoglanidium macrostoma | reverse complement strand
TATATATATATATATATATATATATTAATTACATACACATACATACACACACTGCGTGTCTCATTTACAAGTTGTTGCTAGTAGGTGCTAGAAAGATCCTAGCGCAGTACAATTCAGCAAATAACAAAATCGCACACACAGTCATGCATAAGAATAAGACAAAACACTACAGTTGTCGATGTTAAGCTGAACCAACAGTGTGCACTTTGGGCAGTTGCTAAGTTTGGACAGTGTCATTTCAGCTGTCTGCACTACATGCCCTGAGGAGATTAAAAAAAAAACCCTATTTCTGCTGTCTCTGACTATTTTATCACTAGGCATCATTCTGTTCCTTACAAAAGGTTAAAACCATCTACGCTAAGTGCTAAGAGCTGTGCATCTTAATTAAAATCTTAATTTAACTAAAATCAGCAATCATATGTTTTCTGTAGAGATTTTTTCAAACACTGAAAACTAAATAAGCAAAAAAAAAAACAACCACCCACAGGCATTATTTAATCAGGGGCGTTTTAGGATGGAACAGCCAGGAGGTTTTGTACCTCAATTATTAAAAACACTTAACTCTTTATCAAATTAATTTATTCGATGGCACTGGGGCTTTTATGTGATATAGGTGTCACTTAAAAGCAGTCTATCTCAGTTTTCTTTCTAAGTATGAATGAATTTGCATATTTGTGCCATTGGTTTTGTGCCATGTTTGCTGGTCTGTGATTTGATATAATGTAACACATACATTTTTGCCTACCCAGAAACAAAGCTAAAGTGTGAATGTAATTATTTTATATCAAGCTACTCGGACAGGAAAACATTGGATGAAACAAAATTTCCAATGTGTTTGTATTCAATGTTTCAGCCATAAGCTGTTATGTTATGTCCTCGATTACATGATATCGTTCATGTCTGATGTTTATTTTCTCTCCATATGTTTAATCATGAGGTGAGTGCATGTTGGAGCATGTAGGAGAGTCACACTATATGGCCAAACGTTTCAGATTACCAATTCCTGATTTAGTCCTGCTCTGCTATAATAATAAGCTCCACTCTTCTGGGAAGGCTTCCCAATAGATTTTGGAGCGTGGCTGTGGGGATATGTGTTCATTCAGCCTATGTGAGGAGCTTGGTGTTTCAGTTCATCCCAAAGGTGATGAGTGGGGTTGAGGTCAGGGCTCTGTGCAGGACCCTCGAGTTCTTCTGCGCCAAATGCTGGCATGTCACCACGGCATTGTCATGCTGGATCAGGTTTGGGCAATGAAGAGAAACTGTAACACTACACAATACACAAATTGTGTGCTTCCAACTTTGTGGCAACAGTTTGGGGAAGAACCACATATGGATGTGAAGGTCACAAACTTTTGCCTATATAATGTACATGCTTAAACTTTATTTTTGCTCAGTGCTTCCACATAACGTTCTTAAAAGATCTGCTTGCCTCAAGTGTCAGGCTCCCAATTTGTCGACCCCTAAGAGTATGTGACTGATTACATTTACTATCCTGAGTTCAATATAACTATAATGTGTCAATATGTGCAGTAGGATGCATTAATTAATACAAACATAATCTAGCCCCTGAAACGTGATGATTGTGATTTTCAGGAGTGGTAGAGGAGAAGAGAAAAGTCCTACGGGGCAACAGAAATAACCAAATAAAGAGTTTCATCTATTCATGACCTCCAAATTCTCTTTCACCATTAAACATAACCATAAATCAGGACTGGGTTCCTTCCCTGCTTTCATCAATATCTGCTTACTGTAACTGATTCATTAAAATAAAGGAGCTGTCGTACATTTAATAAAAGCAAAAACTAGAGTTGCTGGAAACTTTTTAGGATGTTCAGGCATCCTGGAGAAAGATTATTGATCAAAAAAATCTAACAGCAGAGCAACAGTTGGAGTGCAGCTTCAAAGACAATAAAAAGTAACACCCAGCTCAACAGGGTATGAAGGCAGCTATGTATAGTAAAGCGAGCTAACTTCTGCCCACTTGTCTTCTTTTTACAGAAGCAAAAAAAGTCCATGTGATGTTGTGTTTTGTGGGGGAAGAGAAACAGAAAAGCATCTCAGTCACTTCAGGGTAATGCAAATGACTCTAATATGTTAAGAAGATTAAAGTGGATAAATGTCGAGATACATTTTTTTTTTTTTTTTTTTTTTAGAAAGCCACATAAACCTCTAGTGTTTTTATTTCGTAGAAGGGAGGGGTGGATGTACGTGAGTCGGCTCAGGATAATCGACACAAAAAACAAACGCTGCTCGATTGGCTGAGAGAAATTGGGCTTATTTGAGATTTTGTATTTTAAGCTTCTTGGATGTAAGACCGTCCTACTTCTTTCTTATGATTTTCTTTTAAAACCAGCCCTTAGGACAACAAAGAAGCTACCGGAAGACACGGGTCACACTTCCTTCACACTTCCTTTCCTGAATTAGGCTTGGTTGTCTGTCTGAACTTGTATCAAAGCAGTGTTACTTTCGCCATCCTCTTTCTGAACCGATTACACAGCCGAGTCTGAAAACTGAAATCTTAATCTAAATAAGTCTCTAAAATTTCCGGCTGCCTGAAACTCCAATGTATAAAACTTTGAGGCATCAAACTTAAGAGTTTGAGTGCAGTTTGCTCAATTAGTCTGAAGACTTATTTAGTCAAGTTGTACATGACATATTGCTGACTGTTTGTTTGAAAAAAAAAAAAAAAAAATCCCTCAGATATGCACAGATGCCACTGTGAGTGTGAAAAATTGGAAGGGAGAAATAAGACAAAACGGCGTAAACGGATTAAGACGTGACGCTCATGACATTTCCAGTGCTTCCGATGCAAAATGCAGGATCAGAGGAATGACGAGAGCGCGATGACTGCTCCGTCTCTTATCTTGCACTGCATTCCCTTTGAGGAACAAAGCTAGGCATGATCGGAGTTAGCCATAAAGCAGGAAATAATCACGTGCACGTATAAGAGACATGAAGATGAATTTAACAGCATGAACAACTTAGGTATTACAATCAACATGTTGTTTCTCACATTCCATTCCTTTGGTTAATGTTGCAAATGGGATTGCAATTGGTTATCGCATAGGTAGGAAAAAAAAAAACACTCCAAAGGCTTTTGGATTTACGTGAATTGTCATACTTGTGAGAAATAACTAGACAGAATTCACTCAATCACAGAGATCATGGAAGCAGGATTAACTAAATGAGAAGGTACAATCATAGTTTAAGTATATAGCTCAGTGGTTAAGACGTTGGCCTAGTGATCGGGAGGTCGTGAGTTCAAATCCCAGCACCGCCAAGCTGCCACTACTGGGCCCTTGAGAAAGGCCATTAACCTTCACTGCTCACTTGTATAAAATAAGATGTAAGTAAGTTGCTCTGTAATGGTGTCCAAATGACATAACTTTTAATTATAAATGTGCCTTCAGGTCGATTCAGAGTCGAATCGCTTTCTTGATTCAGAGTTGGCTTTGAAGTGGACCGAGTCCACCTCGCTTCCGGACAGCACCAAGTGTGATTCCTATGAACTTCACAAAGGGAGAAAACACACCAGAGATGGATTTGTTCTGTATTTAATCCAGGTGATTAGATCAGGTAATAGAGAATGAGTTTTAAAATCCTCATTCTATCATTAACACTGCTGCACCTACTTAAAACACTTAATAAGCTGCCATAAGTGTTACTGAAGAACTTGTGGGAGCAATATTCTCATTTTGGTAAAAGAAAAAGTGTGTATAACATGAACATTTTATGTAAAGCACTAACATGTCACTCAGTCATCGATTCAGGACATCATCACCTAATTCATGTTTCAAACAGCAGCATATTTATGGATTAACTCGCCTATACAGGCAAGAAAAGTCGTTTAAATATGATTGGGCAAATCCCCCTAAACAGCTTGAAGCCGAGTGACATTTTGTCCTCATTTCTGCAACAGTTCTGCCAGATATGATCCATCATCTCCAGTTAACGCAAGTGTTAATTACTTAGGCTGCTTGAGCCTGGCTCCCGATGCTCTGCGCTGAAGCAATTCTCCAACAAATGCTCGACAGTTTCCAGGCTTCATATAAATAGAAATTTAATTTCTGTATGTTTATCCTGACATCCTCAGTAGCAAAGGCATATTCCTGGGTGAATTGATTATTGCCTCTGTGAACTTCAAAATACCCTCGAAGTGTGCATGAAGACAAGAAGTCTCTTCTTTGATGAGGTTTATGCTGTTTGCCAAAGACAGATTCTTAACCATTCCTTTTTCTCCCCCCCTTATTTTTAATTATCTTTTTTTTTTGTCCTTTTTCAACGTTATCTCATTTTGCACACCCCCACACTAATCTTAAGGACATGTCAAAACAAACTTTAACGAACAGATGTGTCTTTCACAGACTCTAATAAATGATGTTTTAAGACCAACTGCTGTGCATTGTATCGTAACAGTGTAAGCACAGTCCCTCCATTATAGGAAGATCAGCCAGAGCTACAACAATTACCTGCTTTGTTTAGTCTTAAACGTAAAAAGTCTGGAAAATAACAAACCGAACTCCAAAACTACAGGACAAAAGAGATCGCGGTGTAGACCAGGAAAACAAGCAGACACCTAGAAAATCTAACTCTTCCTTAAACCTAATACACAAAGAAAATACAAAAACGTACAGCACTAAATAAAATAAAATAAAGTGGGGTCATTATCCGGTAGACGGTGATCTGGTTGCGAATTCAGCCAAGCACTCAAAAAAAACATACCGTAGCAGAGCTCATCAACATAGCTCAGCGAATCCTGACATCTTTTACATGCATTTATGTCATTTATTTCACTAAAGGTAGCTCATCAAGAAAGGATGAATTTTCATAGATTATTTATTACCCTCTCCAGAGTTGTTACCAGAAAAAAAACAATGTTTGAAGGTACTAACATGAGGCGGCAGAGTGAAATAATAATAATAATTAAAAAAAAATCCACTTCTAATTCAGTTGAATTATCCATAACCAGGAATTATTAACTAATAGTGCTGAAGGTTAAACCTGCTACCATTCAGTCATGTTACACACTACGCAAAGCTTGGTAAGGACAAAATCTGATGTAGCTGGACAATCACAAATTTGACTTGAGTAAATTTTTAAAAACCATCAATCAGCTACAGAACTCTATACATTAAACCACCTTTTTTTCAGTAAAAGTTCATGTCTCAGAATACCTAGGTGTAAATCGTGTCTTGCTTTGTTAGGCACTTTGAAACCCACAGAAACAGAATGACTTGTATGTCGTTTCCCAGCAACATTAGCGCGTTGTCAGTAAAAATCTTTGTCAGCATGAAAAGCTGGTTGTTACACTACAGCAAAAACAATGGACAAGTCAGGAAGTAGAGCTAAGACCATGAGAAGATACAGCATGCTGCAGGATTTATCACGTGTCTTGACGGGAGATCAAAATTTCAGTAGGAACAGGGTCAAACCCCTGCCCAGACCTCTGGATAAAAATATTTTTGAAACAACTTCACTCATCATAAGAACCATGTCTCAGCCTATGATCTGCTGAAATAAAGCAGCTAAATCTAAATCTACCTGAATCTAAGCTCACTACACTGTTATGACTTTGTCAGATATTACTTCTGGAGGAACACATCACTGCATACAAAACTAGACATACAAAAATGGTGGAAATGTGTGATTCACATTGTGGAAATCAGCATTCTACTATATTAATAATGCATCTAATGCAGCTGAACACCAGAGATCCCAATCTGCTCGACAGAGCTATATATTAAGCATATAACTCACAGTGTTGTATATACACAGTACTGTGCAAAAATCTTGAGCCAACCTATTTTTTACTACAAATTTTGTTATAGATATTTATTTTATGAATTCTGCATCATTAAGGTGTTCTGTGGTAGCTCAGTGGTTAAGACATTGGACTAGTGATC
The DNA here is from genome assembly GCA_030068235.1 of Notoglanidium macrostoma. NCBI lineage: Eukaryota > Metazoa > Chordata > Actinopteri > Siluriformes > Auchenoglanididae > Notoglanidium > Notoglanidium macrostoma. The sequence goes on along the minus strand of JAQQZR010000039.1, from coordinate 22,086,093 downwards.
GGAAGGTCATGAGTTCAGATCCCAGCACCGCCAAGCTGCCACTGCTGGGCCCTTGAGCAAGGCCTTCACTGTTCACTTGTATACAATAAGATGTATGTAAGTGGCTCTGGATAAGGGTGTCTGCCAAATGACATAAATGTAAATGTATTGAGTCAGTACAAAAACATTTAGGATTCCCAAACATGAATTTTCAAAAAAAAAAAAAAAAAAAAAAAAAAAAATGAAAAATGTTTGTATGCATTTTTTATGTTTGTATGCATCCATTAAAGACAGCAAGAGACCACTTTTCGGACAAAAAAACCCCCAAAAAAAACCAAAGGCTTGTTTGTTTATTTTGTTACCGTTTACTGCAAGTTGAAATATTTTTAGAATTGAAGTAGAAACATTTAATGCCATTATATTTGAAGTCATCTTTACAAATAAACAGGGTGGCTCAAGACTTTTGCATGGTACAGTATATATACACGGAGAGGATGCTGTTCACCCGATCCCGTTCTTTCTTGGTGAGCCTGGACCATTACTGTAATCATCTGCATGTGTGAAAAGACAGATAACTCTGCATCACAATGACTGACACGCATTATAGGTTACATCATAAACATTAAAAAGAGCTTTCAAATGACACCAGGTCCACGGCGCTGTGATATACAGTGCCCGAGAAAGAGACCGCGGAAATCTGACATGTTAGCCGACTCTATTTCCACTTAAAATGACACCTCGGGAACTGCTATGGTTTGTTTATTATGTTTCACTTGATCATTTTCCCCCAGGTCAGAGACTATGTTGATTTAATAAAACCTTGGGCAGAATTTATTATTTTTTAAAGAAACAGTGAGCCTGTAGTACATTTTGTCTATAATATTAATCCTCATAGCAATTGTTTATTTAGTTAGTTTTATACAGACAAAAATGCTCACTGTGCATGATTCAGAAACAAAAAAGGAGTCTTTTCAGTCATAATTTTTCCTTTCATAAAAGTTTGGTCACAATATTCTGAGAATAGAATCAAGTCAAACAATGAACAGAACTGAATCATGACCAGAGTGTACCACTCTGTAAATATCAAGGCTGTATCTGGTTTGTTATAAAGCTGTAGGACTGAACTTTGATAACCCAGGTACCAGCCTTCTTTCTCCTTGATATCAGTTTCAAATGATATCTGCTAATATTACTGATACAAATTATAAGAACGAAATAAAGTGCACTATGGTTTGACATGTGAGATGGTTATGAATGACCGCTCGAGTGTGGTAACTGATTACTGTTCTACACACAGCCTACATCCTACTGAAAACCCACTTTGCAACTCGTCATTGCACCTACTTTGATAAAGTTGCACTTTACGCATCACTTTCATCACTTATATTCAGGACTTTTAGTAAATATAATAAAACACACATACCACCACAGTATTCCTGCCATTCTATAGCTAAAGGACATGTTCTACAGGAACAGAAACATGAAAATGCACAGGAAACAGAAGCCCTGGGCGACTGATAAAAAAAGAAAGAAAGAAAGAAAGAAAAAAACAGCCAGGAATGCAAGTGAAGAGGTAAGGGAAAAGGGCAGGAGCAAAATGAGGGAGGCAAAAATGAGCACATGGAAGAGGTCAGAGCTACATGGAAAGGGAGATGGAAAGCGGGACTCCGTGATGGAGGTCAAAGCTCAAATGTTACTGGTACATGAAGCTTCAGCGCTGACAAGTCTTCTGGGATATATAAGAAATCCTGGGATTGAATCTGCATTGCGGTCTATACAGCTAATACGGTTGTAAGGCATGCGAAGAAATATATTTGAACTACCGCATACAAATGTACACAATAAAGCTACATTATAGAAAAGGTTACTCTGAACACATGCACCTATAGTGAGTGCTATAGTGAGTACCTAGGTATAGTGAGTACCTATAGTGACATCACAAGCATGGTGTAACTGACCGCGGTATTAGAACAAAAGACTAAAGCGCTGCTCCTTTCGAATAAAGGTCATTGGAACTTCAGACCTCTTATTAAGCAAAACGCTCCCTTAACTTGGAATTTGTATACAGAAACTCAACCCTGAGCTCATATCAACATGGCTGTTCAAAACCATCAGCAGTTTATTTTGTAGCTCAAGGACACAGGTATGCATCCCAATTTTTCAACTTCCCACTTCAGAGTTAAGTCAAACAACACAAATCACCATCAACAGGAAGTAGAACAGGACTGATTATCCAAAAAGAAACTCATTTCAGTATAAAATAAAGCTTGGATATCACTGAATATCAGAGTAAAGTCGTTTTTTCGGTGGATTTTTCCTTTAATTGAGGCCCGGCAGTGAAAGACCCTTCAGAAATCCTGCATGGGTGGACGTGTGGGTTTCCCTGGGAAAGACACGCAGGGTCTTCCGGAAAGGAACCCCACCTTCGGATGGCAGATAGTACGCCGCACCAGTGCCAAGGTAGCGTGGGTGAGTGGGCAGCAGTGCACACAGACGACTAGCAGCCGTGGGCACTGCCAGGCTTAGCGATGAAGATGCTGCCCGTGTCGTAATCACAGGCAGTGAGGGAAGAAAAAAGGAACGCGGAGATTCACTAAAACAGAAAAAGAAGAGGGGGGGCTCACATTCAAATCCTCTCTCTTAACGCCCCCACACAGGTTTAAGCAGAGCGTATAAAATCATTCACAGAGCGAGAGTGAGAGAGTGAGAGAGAGAGCGAGAGAGAGAGAGAGAGAGAGAGAGAGACACTGGAGGAGAGAAAAGGAGCTTGAGCAAGAAAAGATACAATACCGGTAGCGAGTTAGCGGTAGCGGTTAATACCGGTGCAGCGAGCTTGCTCAGGAGACCGCATCCTGGCAGTTCTAATCACTATAATGGTTTAAATACCTCATCTCTCTTAAGAACCAAATAAAATAACAGCAGTCCTGACAGAGGTCTTCAAAGTCTCGTAAGCCAAAGAAGACTTTCGACAGCCCTAAGGGACTGGCATCCAAAAAGTTAACATGATTTCAGTCAAAGGCAACCAGTAAACGACCCAGTAAAACCAGCGAGGTTGAGAGATTAGAGAGAGAGAAAGAAAAAAAAAAGAAGAGGAAATGCTCTGAACTTCTGAGACTTTTAAAATGTCATGTTCATATGAAGCTTTCAGAATGAAATGAATTGGTGCCAGCAGTAACACTTCCACATCAGAGCAATTCCAAGTCTGTTCACAACATTCAGGACACTGACTTCGGTGCCAGTTATGGCTCCGAGTCCTCGAACTTGAACTTGAAAGCCCTGTGATGATGCTGAACGTTCCTCTCTTCGCTATATGGCTCTTCACTAAGTGGGATGTATTAACATATTAATCGATGCAAATGTTTTTGCTGCCCATCTGATCCAGTTCTATTTCTGTGTTCCGAGCTACATTCTCCCGAAGAGCTGTAAGCTCAGAACAGCATTTTAAATATGCTATTTCATTTGAAAATGACTGAACTGGTGGCATTATATCCAAATGTAGATTGTTCTAGGCCTTGAGATGTAGCCTACAGAATGCTGGTACCTGTCCCAGTTTTAGTTCTTTGCATATGTTTTATGGAACCATGTTCTGTTAATGCTGTTTTGGGAATCTCTCTGTCCTATCTGGGTTTTTTGTGCTTAATATTTGTGCTTTTTTATATCAACATTGGCTGCATCTGACACTTTTACGCCATAAATACCAATGCTAATTAATGTCCTTCTTATTTAAATAAAAAAAAATAATAATAAAGTAAAGCAAGTAAAGACTCAATGTAGTAAATGTTTGTCTCAAACCACATATCAAGTGATCATCAGTAAACTCTGCTGACATGCAGCTTTTACAATTCCTCAAAAGGAAAGTTGTTGAATTTCACAACTGTATCGCAGTATTAGTTGTTTATTATAAACCAGGACATTTTATAATGCGCATCATGAAATCCCACCGTGTCAGCGTCATAAAGCGCTTCCAAAGCCTTAGAGAGGTACTGCATACGTAAATGTGTTTTTTGAGCTGTAAACTATACGATTTGACTGTACTGTGATGAAACACCTGCCATTAATGTTGACAAAATTACCATTTTTATAAAAGTCTGCATTTTATGGGTTGAAAATGGCTCAAAACGCCATCTACTGGTTAAACTCGTCCTGGACCGCGCAAGACCGACGTAGATTCGAACGTTTGTGATTTATCTAAGTCATGAAATTTTTATATTTTATATATGTGGGCAGCCCACCTCCCCTAATGCCTACCCTCGAGTGGGAGTCTGTGAAACTGCAACTCACACATCCACGTTCCCATCCACGGATGAATGCGCCGAGTGAGACGGCTACATGCGTTTCACCCAAAGCATGGGAGTGACAAATTACGCAAACAGCTCGTTCATGAAGATCAAGGGCACAGGAGTTGCTGTGCTCCTCTTCAGAAGAACAAAACCACTGCTATGACTAGAGCTGGGAGATGTGTCAAAAACAGCACATAAAATCAATATATAAAAATAAAAATAGTAACAGTTTACAAAGAACAAAAAAGTACACAAATTTAAGAAAGATTTTGTGTTGTGTCCAGTGAGTTTGGAATTATTTCAAAGTTATATTACTTATGTAATAAAATGTATCACAACATTGTTATTATATCATTATGTAACTAACGATACGTAGCTACAATAATTTTTTTAACCAGCCATTAAGAATGCTGGATTTCATGCTTGTTCACATTGCCCTCACGTTCTATATTAAATAGTTGTTTTGACTCAGAATCTTAGCTACTGTGGTACAAGTATGGGGTAAACCAGTAATTCAAAAACAAATGCTAGGAAAATATAGTGTAGTTATCACAGAATCCTCGACAAAAGGATGGGAATGCGAGGACCGTCATCTCCATTCTAAGTCAAAACGTTTTGCGATTCCTGTTTTATTAAGAATGGTGCCTTTCTATTGACAGAATTAACTCCTTCCTCTACATGTCATAGGTACTTTTCCAATTTGTTGAGAAAACACACTATAACTCCCACAATACACAGCATAGTACTGGAGTGAAAATGCTTACATACGCAGCTTCCATATTTTTGTAACAAAAGACAACATAGAGGGAACAACATAAATTCTGTAATTTCACTGGCTATGTCAGATCAGAGTGTCTGATTCACTGTGAAAAACAGCCAACTGACAAAAGTCATTTTTATTATCTCCGTGCGTCAAAGATATTTGAGGATTTGAAACATGGCACAAGCGGAACACCACAAGTGTTGGTACACAGTATGCTGCCAATTATCTGTTCCCCAAACTGAGAACATGTGGTATCATTGCAAGAGACAAACCAAGAGATTTTAACAAGGATTTAATACATTACCGTGACTGCTAAGAATTACACACCTAATTTACTGTTGTGTTTTTTTCTGGCATATTATCAAACCTGGAATAGATGTTTTTAGCTGTTGTTGTTTTTTCAGAGAAGGCATTTCAGAAGTTTGAGATTAGAGAAAAGATGTGTGATGGTGTGATGGAGGAGAACGATCGTTTTGGCAAATGACTGCACTTTACATGTTGGCGTGTAATAAATACATTATGGCGCTTGGATTAAAATGCGCCTTCCTTTGAGAAATTCGCCTTCGAGGTATATCAATGGAATGGATATTGCTCCTTGAGGAAAATATAAAACTATCCATGTGTTTAACAATTGTTATTAAATGCGTTACCCATTCTGTCTTTCCAGTTGTTTTGTTGTTCTTTTACATCTGTTGTCTTGTCAAGCTCATATTTCTGTTAACTTGCAGTCAGGTCCAGCCTAAGACATTTATTCTGTCAAGTCTAAAATTTGATGTCATTCTAAAATCTTTCCTAGTATGTTCCATGATACGTTTTGTTTTTTTTTTTTTGGCTTTTTCTGGTAACCTTCTTACCTCCTGATAAATTTTATTTCACTATAATAAATTGACTAACGAATGTTTGAGATTTTCGAATTGCCTTGCCGATGTTTTGTTAAAACATCTTGTCCGGGTGTGTCTAGCTTGGCCAATCTTTCGCAGTTGGTTCATTTTTCAGTACGGAGATGAACAGATGTTTAATAACATTATAAATAGTTCTGGATCATTAAATAAGTCAAAATCTGCCATGTGGTCAGAATTTCACATCAACTTTATAAAGCCTGTTGTATTCACACATTTGACAAATCTTAACAGAAGCCACACTTCTATTGTCTTCCTAAAGCGTCTTTGTTTACACTGATGTTGTGTTTAACTGGGAGGTGATGGCATGCTTTACTAGTAACATTGGTATAGACCGAAAGCTGATTGAAGGTTTAACAGCAGCACTTGCCCTATGCTCCTAAGCTAATGAATCCTTCACTCAGGCATCAACTATCCCGAACAAGGTCAGAGTAGCGAGTAGGATTAACACCGAGAACCATCGCGAGCGTAACTGAGACGAGTACACAAGTTCAAAACTGTTGCTAACATTTGCTAACTTTAACGAAAAAACTTGGTTGCTACAGAAGCGAGAAGTGAGTAACCATCATTAAGAATGTAACAAAGCTATCATATGTGTACTTTTTCACCTGTTGTATGGAAAGCTGTGAAAATTCTGACCTTTCCGCTGTAAGGCAGAGAGAGAGGCTGAGCAGAGAGTTGCTTGCTGTGTGAAAGACTTCTAAAATGAATACATACTTAATCATGATAAATAATATTTAGTTGTAGACGAGTGGTAAATTTTGCTCCAAAATAATGACTAGCGAATGCATATAAAACACTCGCACATCCTGGACAGCTTTATGGTTTGAAAGTGTAAGGTCAGCCGAAGGAAATGGTCTGCAAGTGATACAGAGAACTGAACTTTAAAAAAGAATGGATATTTTTAATTGTGTAAATTCAATTTAGGTTATCTGCCTGTAACAACTTCTACTAATACATCTTTATTCCCAGTTCAATGTGTGGTCGATGTGGACAGGTTTGGAGAGAGGTGGGGTACACCTGGACTTGGATAGGTCGCCAGTCCATCATTGGGCTAACACAGAGAGACGTACAGCCATTTACACTCACGTTTCATCCACTAGGAAAACGTATGTACTACAGTCTGCAGGAGTAATGAAAGAAAAGAATTTGATAAATATTCACATTGTTCCTGCCCAAACTAGTAGAAGAATCAGCCCCAGGTCCTGCTGGTTAATCACCATCACATGAGATGAACAAACTGGAAAAAATGTATACTTTAAATAAAGGCTGGGAACGCTTAATTATATGTATCAAATTCAAATTTTGTCTTTCATATTATTACCCTACTGTCATTAATATTAATATTATCATGAACTGTATAGATTCTGTTTTTCTACAAGATAATTACCAGTTAACTCTGGCACTCCAACACTAGCTATTTTTTCATAAACACATCAGTTCCACCATTGTTTGGGATCACATTATATTAATTAGTAAAGTTTGACTATGCGGTTGTCTGATGATGTTGTTGATATGATGTTGTTCTGAGGTTCCAGATATTCTTCTATTAATGGAAAGTCACAACATCACAATGATAAAATATGAACTGATACTTCTCCGTTTGAGTCAACTATCAACTTTTCATAGAATTGTTAAAGAAGAGCAAGAATATAGAAAAGTCAGGTGCAGAGTGTAGAAAAACAAACAACCAAAAACGTGACTCTGTATCCTGTAGCAGTGTGTCAATCCTTCAGGCAGCTCGTTACAGAAAAAAGGTAAAATAAGAGTAGTGAATGTGTTGAAGTAATAACGGGCAGATGGATATAAGCACCAATTAGTTGATTTTTAAATTTCTGAGCTCATAGAGCTTGTAATTAATGTAATTCTACCCTGTTACCATCGTAAAATATCATTAGAAGCAATATACAATAATGGGGTGGAATATAAAATGTACAGAGAAACTCATTACCTTGATGGCACTATTACAATTTCTAAACGCACTGCGATAACATATGAGCGTTGGAGTGAAAGAAAAAAAGTGGAAACCAAGTTCAAATCATGTGGAGGATTTAGTCATTACTTCAAGGGCTGAGATAGAAATCTGTTGTTTAGCATGCCCCTTTGCTTTTGTTTTGGGTAATGAAAGCCCATTGAGAGGCGGACATGCTGGACCACTGCCCATTCCGCTCCATTTCAATTACCCAGCATGCTTTCAGCGGGGTAATGAGGTGGGTGTCACCACGGGGGCAAAGTGACAGCCAGTGCCTGCTGCACTGCCGCTTGGCCTCTCGTTTCTGCAGCGATCAGCTGCCAATTGAAAGGGTCGGGAGGGCAGCCGAGTGAAAAAGATGAGGAACAACAGAAAAAAAAAAAAGAAACGAGAGGGAAGACCTACCGCAGACCAGCGACAGGCTCACACAGAGTTGCATTTTCACAGCAGACCTCCAGCTACCGTATGTTTTCATAAGAGTCAGAGGAGAAAAAAAAAACCAGTAACGGGAGAATTGTGTTTCAAAGCCCAGTAAATAAAGTTGGTATTGATTTAATCGTACGTGTAATTCGTTTTGCTGTCTGACACCAACTCCAGCAATAAAAGAGAATCATGTAGGACAGCATAACAGATAATACGACCATACATCAATTGGGGTTCAGGAGACATTAGGGCGATAGATCACCTTCAAGCCAGACTGCTTAGCTACGGAATTTATAAACTAGCTGCTAAAACTGAAGTGGCTTTCAATTTTCGTTTTCAATTTATAGATACTGTATGGTACTTTGCTGATGTTCTCCTCGAGGCTTGATTCTATTTTATATTTCGTTTACTGCGGTGATTCTAGCACATGTAGCCGCGACTCAAACGGAACCGCAGTGATCCAACATGGCGAGTGTTATGTGAGATCTGTCAGTACATCACGGTGTTACTTCCTCCCTTACTTATGATACTGCCTTGTAAATGGCGAAATGCTTGCTCATGGTTGGTTCTCTGTTAAACAACACAATATCCAACCAGTTTGAATGATTTCTAAACCCGCACTTCTCTGAAAATATACTAAATAAAAACTTTCTCGTTTTATATTGCTATCACTGGAAAATAAAGCACTAGAAATCCTATAGGTTTGCTTGAACCAGTCCATAAGAGCTCCATAAAAAGAACTTTTAAGGGTTGTTTACTGTGCAATGTTACCCAAGTAATACAGAAAATCACTAATTAAAGCCTTTATAGAATCACTGCTGTTTAAATAATACCTGGGATTAGCACAGTTGCATCACCTTGACCGACCTCTGTCTGTCAATCAGCAGAGAGTCCGCCCCTTTCGTCTGCCTGTTCGGAGCTTAATAATTAATAACAGCATGGCCCAAAGTACAGAAATAAAGAAAGCACACAAATTCAGCTATTTCACATTAAAAAGCTGCGACCTGCTCAAACCTGCTTTTAAACTTCTCCAACTTCTCCTGGTGGCTATACAGCCTTTACAGTTAGAAGTTTTAACCTTGCTAACAAGAAAATGCTAGCGGGTAGAGAGAAAACCAAAAGCTATCATGTGTATGAGTAGGAAAGATATTTAAATCCAAACGTTTTGGATAAGTATATAGTTTACTTTACATTCTGGTTCTTATTAGATTCTGCACAAAATAATAAACTTTCTACAAGTCTAGTTTAAGATATTGACTCGTTTTTTTTTTTGGCACTCAAAGTCACACATCAGTGTTCACCTAGATGAAGTCAGCCGGGAGCGAAAGTAATTGCTAGCAGTAATGTATTTTCATGTGTCCAGCATCCTTTCCCCCTCAGTGTACTGGCTCTTCCTCCAGGTCAGTTATATTCACTCCTGTATGAACTCTGCTTCAGCTTCGTTTTCAAGTGTCTCCCGTACATCATAGCAAGGCGTTAATAGTGTAAATTTTACGGATAAACCGTAAAGCTTGGCACCTCTGAAAAGATTTTTTTATAGTGTCACACTAGTATAAAAGGATCATCTTATCATGTTTATTTATATAACTACCTTGACATCAACGTGGAGCTGACATTATATCCCGAAACTTGGTTTTACTAAGTGTAAAATATAGTAAAATGCTATATTAATACAAGCAACAGTATGAGAACTGAGAAGCAGTAGGAAGTTCTAATACCATCAGGTTTATGAATACTCTGGATGCATGTTAGATGGACATCAATCCAACAACATACACCAAAAACCACATTAGATATACATATTCAACGGAATATTTTTAAAAATCCTATGAAAGGTCAAAAATTGTCCACAGGAACCCTAAAGGAATACTCTGACACTGCGCTCGATCTTTAACTGTATGTTTCTTTGTAGATGTGCAGGGATCTGGGCTCTATCTAGTGGAGTACTTGTGCCACCTTCTGGACAGAATGCGGTAAAAAATATTGTTAAGGACAACAGATCTACATAAAGGCTGCGCTGCATAAATAAGTATAATATTGAGGATAAAGAGGTCAAGTAATCAGGTTATATAATTTTTTTTTTTTTAATTAGAAAAGCTTTAAAGCACATTAAAAATAAGGGTGAAATACTGATCATAATAAACCCATGACCCTCAATGATGTCCAATATTTATTTTGTTGAGCTGAATTTTTGAGTGTAAACTGCTTTCATCAATTTGTTGGTCTTTCTTTTCACTTTCCCACACTACCAGCAATGCTGTTCAACAACTCGTGACATCTTTAACGAGAGTGATGCAGCAGCGCTTTAGTAGTTCAGTCTATCCAGCTCTCTCATGTCCTTTTCTGTATATACTCTGCTCAAACAGATCAGCTTCCAAAGCTTCAGCTTTCATGCTAATGCCACCATCACCACCATCATACTTATTTCATCATCTCGTAGATCGGTAGCTATACGACGTACGTACTTACTCTGACGTAACCCGGTTTATACACGGTATATAACATTGCATTTTGGATCATCAACATTTGCACCTGCATCGTAAATATGACGTTCACTGTCACTGGAAAAGTGTGCAAACAGTAAAACCGGACTCTTGACACCTTCTGTTTGAGTTCGTTGAAATAATTTTTCTCCTAATAAACGCCATCCTAACTTCGCCAACAATATCAATGTCCACCTGTGACGCCAGCATAATACGTCATCAACCAACAAATTAGCGGTATGAATCACTAAACCTATTGAAGATCTCACTATAAACATAGTTCATGTGTGAAGTTTTAGGATTGGCTGTGAAGTACAGGCACAACAAACAAACAAACAAACAAACAAACAAACCAGGACATGTAAACTGCATCATTGACTTCAGATTGAGTGTCTTTGTCTTACCGTGTTAGCTGTGGCCAGCCGAACCATTGGAGGTCCCCATTTTTGACTGATCTTCTGTCTGTACTCCTGAGGGATGATCATGCAGGAACGAACGTCCACATCTGGATAACTTAACTCTAACTCTGCTCTAAAAAAAATAAATAAAACCCACACATATTGAAGTCAGGGCTTGAACAATGCACTGTGCTGTCCCTGTTTCTGATTATAGTGAAGCCATATGCTGAAGAGCAGTTGGACCTTGTCTTAAAGCCACTTTTAAAAGGTTATAGTATCAAAAGATTGTATGCCAGAGATGACTGTCTGGCTGAATGTGTAATTTGAAAGTTAAACTGTTCAGATAAGCTGTGGAGATAGATGGGCAGTGTGGTGAGTGGGTTTTTGAGTGGGACCTGCTAGCTGCTTAGCATCCATGACTCAGAGATGTGAGGGATTCCTACACATTCAAGCCTACAAGCCTGCATTTCTAACTTTCACCTCGTTCTCCTGAATAGCTGACAGTCACCTCAATATAAAGGACGTCGAAAAACGTCGAAGAAATGTGGTTTTAATTCTTCACTTCTTAACTCTTACCTGCAAAAACGTTGGTCTTCTACTGTAAGACGTTCTTCATCCTTTAACGATTCAGAGGGCTGCTGCAGGCACGTGCGCCGGACGCACGCGAACACCAGCAGCATTAACGTGAGAGGAAACATCTCGAAGTTTCTGACAGGAAAAAAACAAAAAACAAAGACATAAATAAAACGGTGTGTTATTAGTTTCTGAACATATTCAAGCAACAAGATAACTCCTCGTTCGTTCAGGCTTCACTTTCTCAAAATAAATACGCCACTGAAATGCAGTTTTGTCGTTTTTTCTCCTCAGTTTTACCTCGAAACACGGTGTCTTAACTCCAGGCTGCTCCGTCGAATAACAACTGCAGCAGATGATCCCAGTGGCCTTATGTATCAAATAACAAAGTTAATTTAGGAAACTAAGCCTACCCCGTAGACACATTAGCCTGTTTTTAGCTTCATTAGATGTCCGACAGAAGGCCAAAGTTATCTTGTTGACACGGATTTGCAGCTCAAACATCCGGGTAGTTTCATTATTGACTTATTTACATATTATTTGGTTCCCAGGCAAGTTCATTCATGTGTTCTGTTATGTACAAGTTCCTGGCAGTTCCTAACTAACTATTGCACCAAGTAAAAGTTTCTGCAAGCAAACTCTTAATATTTTCTGCAGCTTTATATTACCAGAAATGAAATCAACCTTGAACTCATGCAGTATCTTTTAAACTAGAACAAAAGTAGGCTTGGGCAAAAGCAAAGACAAAATATTTTTGCATGTTTTCGTTCATTCATTCACTCATTTTCTAGCCCGCTTATCAATAGCAGGTTGAGGGAAGGCTGGAGCCAATCTCAGCTGACATTGAGTGAGAGGAAGGGTACGCTCTATCACAGTCTATCACAGCCATTCACACTCACATATAGGCAATTTAGAGTAGCCAGCTGACCTAATCCACATGTCTTTGGACAGTGAGAGGAAACCGGATCACCCAGAGGAAACCCAACAGGCACGGGGAGAACAAACAAACAGCACAGAAAGGCCCCTGGTCAACTGGCAGGTTCAAATTGGGAAACTGCTTGCAGTGAGGCGACAATTGCACATATGCATTCATTTTCCACCCGATTTATTTTTCACCTGGTCAGGGTCGCAGTGGATCTGGAGTCTATCCAAGGAACACTGGATGTATGGCAGAAATTCACCTTTGATGGAACTCCAATGCAACCAAGCACACCATGCACACCCATATTCCCGCCAATCAATCATGTGGCGGCAGCACAATGCCTAAAATCATGCAGATACATGCCAAGAGCTTCAGTTAATGTTCACATCAAATATCAGAATGGGGGAAGAGTGTGATCTCAGTGACTTGGTATTACTGTTGGTGCCAGATGGGCTGGTTCGATGGTTGGATCCCATAACACAGTATGTTTTTTTGCTTTTCACACCTTTTTGTGTAGACTCTATAGACTGTTGTAGTTTTTGGTTAAATGACAGCATGTTTTTTTTTTGTTTTTTTTAAATCAGAGTATAATTATTTACATTATGTACAGTAGACAATGCAACATCCAAGTCCCTGTCAATGAGTTGTTAGTATGGAAACAATAATGTATTATATGAAGTGCGTTAATATAAACCTGTGAGTTGAGTTTACAGCCTGTGCTACTTACAGAGCTGCTGTTATAGAAAATGAATCAACACTCTCTGACCAATCAGAAGTGACAATGTGGTATATGTACAACAGTGTGTTTATTAAACATTTTCCAAACAGTTTGTCATGGTGGGTAAAAGGTTTTCTCAGTGTTCATTGAAAACACGGCATCTCCAAGCACCCTGTACTCGCAATGTTACATCTATAATGCTGAAACATATGTGTAATATTTAATATTATATCATATACGTCAATCAATGATAGGAAAAATACTAGGTGTGCCCTTAAATATCAGATAAGTATCGAGCAGTTAATATGAGAACAGAATAGAACATTTTATCTATAAACCTCTTACATTTACACAGAGGATGAAGCATTAGTGTGAAGACAACAGTACAGAAAATCACAATCCGAAGTCTAATGAACTGAGAAATGATGACAGAGAACACCATTTTCCAATTAGGATTTATTAAATAAACACTATTTACAACTGAATACATGCTACAATGTCAGATGTCCATTTCCTGATGGTATAAACTACCCCACCCACCCATCCCCCAAATCCAAACCACACACACCAAATAAAAAATGTCAGCATCAGCTTGCTAATACTGAGAAAACATTCAAGTTTTGTGTAACCATTTAACATTGGTGACTCCTTCATAGAGCAACTAGTTGTGATTGTGCAGCAAAAACACATCTCCTGGGGGTGCTCTTTCTCCCTTTGGTTTGTGCTTCTTTGCAGCGGTGGTATGTTAGCAGGTATGTTAGCACCGAGGACACGGGAACAACATTTCAGGATTTTGCTCTTTCTACACATTCTAGTGTTTATATAATTGATAGTCGTAGTCAGAGCGTGCCTTAGTGTCTAAAACTGCATTGAAGTGCAGTATATAATATACAGTAGCCTACATTATACTACATAGTGCTTAGTTGTCTGCTAGTATATATTTGTATTGTTTATATTCAAATCTAAAGCAATTTTAGAGGCTGAACCTTCATTCAAGAAGACTATTACATGCACATAATAGGTTTCTAGTCTTAACACACTCCTGTTACCTGCTTAACTATATGTGCAGCATCTATGGAGTGTTAAATAGCATTTCAGTGAGTCAATAATAATGAAAGACAAATTACATGTGGAATTCCCTGCATTGATTTTATGGGCCGTAGGCTGTCATGGGGTGGACGAAGCAGCAACCTGCATTTGCTAATTTCTAAGGCCTTAAAGGCTAGTAACAATGGTACCTTTTGATCACGATGACATTTTTCCTAAAGAGCTTTAAAAAAAAAAGAAAAAAAGAAAAAAGTCAGCTAATAAAGCAAACAAACACACACTATGTCTCAAAGGTATGGTAGTATGGATATTCGTACATGATGAATAGATATACAGTGTGCAACATGTTTGGTACTTACAAAGTTTCACCATGTTTCAGTACAAACACGTACAGTATAGAGTGAAAAGAACCCTTTACTGTAACAGTGAATCATTTACATTAAGGCATGGGGTGTCTCGAATGCAGCAGCAGATATGGATTCAGCTGACTTACTGAGAAATTCCTAAATGTGTTTACCTGGTCTAAAGCATTGCTGTCCAACGAAAACATTTTACAATTGTTGCATTTAGTTTTGTTAGTACATAAATCGCAAGCATCATCTTGGAGCTTAGAAAGGATCTTGAAATAAAATTCATTTAAATCTCTCTTTCTGAAAATAAGAAAAGAAATGACAAAGTTTCCGTTGGACAGCAGGAAGGTATCTGATTGGCTGTTGACAAGTTGCCAAAAAAAACAAAAACCCTCCCAAAAAAAATCAACCCCAAATCTTCTGAGATTTTTGAACATATGTACGTATTTACATTGTGATGGTTAATTATATACAGTTTCAGTCTGTAATTTTCATCTGTAATAGTCTCAGAGATTCCAAGATGTTACTGTCACCCATCAGAATGAATTACATATAGAATTATGGTCAATAAAGTCCAACTGTGCACTTATTTTCAGTACCACATCTGCTACACGACAATTACGTTTTTCTCATAAACTGGAGGTCAGACTTTGAGAGGTCTGCAGAATCACACTTATTCTTACACAGTGACTGAAATCTCTGTTTAGCACATTAAGACATCACTAGCACAATATCAATCGTAACAACAACAGTTGGGTTCTGTTAAAATCACAAAAGAATAGCTCGAACACTTTCTTTTTTTATATATATACAGATGATGTATTAGCGAATAAAAAAAAACTACCTTTCTAGAAGGTGCCTCTTTTACCAACTATACTACAGGAGAAATTCATTAAAGAGACAAGTGTATTTGAATGAAATGCTATGGAACCAAATGTTTATGTAATAACAGCTGGTGCTTCACTCAAGAGTTTATCGATTTCAAATGAAGAACTGTAACAAACTGTATTTGAAAAAAAAAAGGTGGTTTGGTTTTTTTATCTTGGTTGTACATCCAATGAAATGTAGACATAAATATGATGGATATTAAGTCCATTTGTATCCTTACACATGCGTAACCACTTTCTTTGCCAAATTAATGTATAGGTTACGGTCTCTGCACTACAGCGCACTTTCTATAAAACTGTACTTTGGAATTGGTATCTCCAATATTGCCACCCTTGTTCTTCAGAGGAAACTCCAACCTAAGTCTTTAACTGCACCTGGATTATCAGATTCTCTAACTTAACTCATGTTAATTGTTTAACAGTTCCAACACAGCAAAGACTTTTAATACATTTCTAAAACACTGGGGGAAAGGACAAAGGTTGAGAATAAGTCTGTTTTTTTTATTTATTTTAACAGCCCTAAAAGAGAGGTTCAGGACAGATTTTTTTTTTCTTCTTCGAATGAGGCTTGTTACTTATCCCTGCTTGTTTTACACTCTAGAGGACATAGTGTGTGTTTCACACACTATGATGACTAACAATTCCTCTGGAAGTAGGGTGGATCTGATGGCAGCTATCCTGTATATACTCTAAAATTGTCATCCAAAGTGTGCAGATCCTGTAATGGTACGCTGAACCACTTGAAGTTGCGGTTCCCCATTGATGGGTTTCTCCATCCAGATACTTCTGTGCAGTTTAACTCTACGGTCAACACACCTTGTAACTACATCATTAATGATCTCCGTGTGTTCAAGCTACGAAAAAGGGAGAAAAAACTCCCAACAGATGCCTCCATGGTCACCTTTTGAACTGTGATAAGCATTGCATATTTCACTCCTCAAAACAGCGATCTGTATAGACAATATTAAAGACTTAACTACTAATATATCTCATGTTGATTGATCTAAAGCAAATACTATTATATACAGAATATGTTTGATTTAATATGACTTAATTATTGATAAGCATGATTTCATGTGACTTGTACCCGGGGGGTTAAGGAGATCATCCAGAATTGACGATTAAGAGGCATCTTTTCCTAGCCGGTCAGAAACACCAGGTTACGGGTTTTAGTCAAACGCAGAATTAGACAGCAGAGTTCATGGCTGTAGTCTGACTATAGAGCAGTGGTATTAAACATACGGCTCAAAAATCATCTTGTGGACCATACCTGAACTAAATTTGTCAAAGGGAAAAAAAGATCATCTCTATTACTCCACTAGGGGGCAAAATAGAGCAATAAACTCAATAACCCTGGCTGATGAAAAAATGTGCTAATGTGCTACAATTCTTCATTAACAGGCTAAAAAATTGTAACTATATCTCTTTCTAAAAAAATAAATAAATGCATAAACAAACTGTTTCACAGCAATACTTCTGTAAATGTTTCTCCTGGATGAAGAAACATGCTTCCAGGAGGAGGCGATTGTATGCATTCACCAAAGCCAACATCTAGCTTGCCTTGCAGATGCTAGCTATCAAGCCCAGATGTTGGATCACAGACCAGGTATAGCCCAAAATGATTACGTCCAGAGGCTAGTAGGAGTTAATCAAGGTTGGAACAACACACTTCAAACTTCATGTTGGGACAGATAGGTAAGTCCAGTGTAATGGTTCCTGAATTGATTGGTACCTAGAATCTCGGAAAAGGCATACAATTTGGTTTAGATTCTTGGCACAAACTGGTTCGACCATTATGGTATTGAAAACACTGTGTTATCTTGATGTTAATTTCCAAAAACTGAAGGATTATTGATGTAGACAAAGTTTGTGCTGGTGCCTACCAACTTGATTTCTTGAAAGCGGTCATGCCATTCGCAAGCTTCTCTAAATACCATCTCTACTCCTTCATCCTCCGAAGGTCTGAAGTAATAACATAACATTTCACAAACGGAATTTCTCTCACAGATACTGCAAAGGTCGCATTATTGGAATATACTTGCCAGATATGTACTGTATGAAGATCCCAGGATGTACCATTGAGAAGACATCTGCAGCACTAGGGCTCCATTTTGTAATAAACAACTTGCCTCACTTTGACTTTTCACATACAGACTTTGTATGAGTAGTAACAGAAAAAAGTAATATTCTGAGTAAAAAAAAATAGATTATCCATTCCGATTTACATACTATCCATTCACACAGATCAGCATCAAAAGCAGCTCGGTTACCGCTAGACTACAGGGGGTGAAGTATAAACCGAGCAGTTCTGTTCAAAACTACTTAATATGCATCATACTTGCAGCATCGCCATCTCTTACAGGTTCAAATGAAGCAACGTAAACTGCATTCTATTTAAAAGCTTGGTGTAACTCGGTGGCATTTCACATTCGGTAAACTGGGTTTTTCTTAGTGTTTAGCGCTACCTCATACAAGGATAATACATTTTCAGATTTTTTTTTTTTTTGCTTGCATTATATTCTACATTCTACAGTTCAAAAACTTATTTCATACTCTAAATGACCAAGACATAAGCATCATGTGCTTTCTACAGTAGACAGTAATACTGCTTGCAAATACATTCTAAAAAAATTGCCTAGTCATGGGCCTGCCCATGAGCCTATTGTGGAAATATATTTGAATATTTTGTTATCATTCTGACAGTGTGTGACATGCAGTGTTCACAAAAGAAAGCAAGAATGAGCCCTGTTCTTGGAGGTCTACCACTTTGCAGAGTTTAGTTCACAGGATAATCGATCAATGCAGGAGCATCTAAATGTTAGATTTTGATGCAAGTAGGCAGGAACTAAACTCTTGCAGGACAACTCTCAAGAAGAAGGGTCAGCATCCTTAAAGTAAAGCATTCATAAGATTTCCTTGGTTAAGACTCTAATAAGTGCTCACACTTTGTGTTAAGACTTTAGAGTCTTGGAGGTCTTGAGATCGTTGAGGTTATATCATTCTGAGTAATGTTGAGTAACGGGTTGTGTGCAAAGCTATTATCATTATCGACCTATTTTGCTAGCGAAATAATGAGAGAGGGTCCGAATGAGACGAGGATCGACGAGAGCCCTTTTCTGAACAATAATTATAAAAAAATAGACCCAGGGAAAATTCGCTGGCAAAGTCCCAGTCAGTGCCATTCGGGAACTTTTAACATTCCGCAAGAGCAGGGCGAACCAATATGTTGTTTGATCCCAGACAACTCAGTTGCACCACTGGGAAAGCCTAGTGTAACAATCTGCATGCTTGTCCATGCAGCACGTCACCATGATACTGGTGATTCATTGGTAAAAGAAAAAAACAAACAAACAAAAAAAACCTCTCATATCCCAATCTAAATGCAAGGGCTGCCATTTTGCTGGATTGTTCTGAAGGGGTTTCATAGCAGAAAAGTGATCTGATGTGATTTGTGACCCTTTTTTTCCATTGGATCTTGTGTGGGGGAAAAAAAAAAAACAGTCTTACAGTCTCTGGCTCACCTTCCTGATTTTTTCCCCCCCAGGTAATTCCTGGATTCCTGCTCAGTAGTTAGAAGATGAATAGATGTCGCCTCTATTTTTTTTTTTGGTTTTTTTTTTTTAGCAAAATGGCTGTCACTGCTGATGCGTGCTGTTCCATCTAATGGCAGTTCAGTACGGCCTTCGACCTTGATCAATCACATGACAGCGGAGGACCCGGGAGAGGACGGAGAGTTGGAAGAGGGTGAGGACGGAAGATTCCAGAAGAGCCACTTGCGCTTACACTGGCGTTTCTGGTACAGGTAGTCCTCTTTCTCCCGCTCCTTGCGTGCGCGTTGGTAATGGTCATCCTCTTTGAGGTACCACACAGGAGGCCAGCGATGCTTCTCAAAGTATTCCTGGTTCTCTGAAAAGGCACAACAGGACGTTCCTTTCAGAATGCAGACACATTTGCAATGGGAGATCGGACACAAACCATCCATAATGTTGAGCGATCAAACACATGTTTGTTAGTAATGTATGCTAGGAGTGGACAAATACCTGCAGATTTCGCCTTCATGTCACGAGGGAACTTGCGGCAGACGCTGTTGTAATTGGTGCAGATGTGGTGGAGGCACCATCCGGCTAACTGGTGGGCACCGTGGAACTGAGAAAAAGAAGATCATACGCCACACAGGACAAGTACAAACGTATATTTCTGTAGCTAGCTACCTTTCACTTTATGCACATCAAGGTCACAACATTAGTTATGCCTCTGTGAGCATCACAAAACAAAAGTCTGTGTTACTACAATTTCTGTATCAGTCGGGATAACCTTAACGCTTTCAGCAGGCTGGACCTCAAAATTCACCTGAGCCATTTCTAGATAAACCAGCACTTCTCCATCAATATCAGCTCCCATCATAGCAGCCTCCATAAGCACGGTCACCGTGTAGAGCTCTGGAAAAAAACATACAGAGACATATAATTACTGCACACACACGTAAGGAATAAAACAGAACAGAGTGTGGCGTTATAGAAAAATACTCGACAACAGCTTCAATTTCCTTTAACAGCATAAGGAGAAGCGTTTTATTCCTATTAGACCGCAATAATTTGCCAGTCATTCGCTTCCTATTACATTTAATGTGCACCAAACCAGTACGTTTCTATCATCACTTACATTACGGCATCTACAAACAACTGTTGCCTCACCAGCATCTCGGTTTCTTTCTTCTCCTTACATAAATACTAAATAAACGTTTTTTGTCGCGTAACAACATGCTATTTCAGTCTGATTATAATCGACCTTAGATTACGCAATGTCATGCGTATGGCATGAATGAGTTGCTATAGAATTATTGTCAGGTTTGGAAAATTTGCAAATTTTCCGGACTGACCTCAATACATGTAATGCAGTTTAACGGCACACCATTATATAAAGTAGCTGATCTGCTGCTCATGTTGCATCGCAGGACAGCACAACACACTCTGAGGAAAGCGCTGTCCACCCTCTTCCGCATACAGGAACTCGCAGATGCTCGTGATTGGCTGTGATTGACACCGAGCGAGCACGGCCTGATTTTGTTGCCTTGCCACGGATATCTGTGGCATTGATCCCTGAGCTTTTTCACACCTCTGTGGTTGACCATTTCCGCTAGTTCACAATGGCTTTAAAATCGCAATTTACTCTTTACTCAGTGTCTGTTTGCTTAGCAGTACCAGGCGCAGTTCGCAATAGCTTTTATAAATTCAATGCGAGGGCATTTTGCGGTACGTCTCCTGACATACGGCTTTGTGTGTGTGTATACGTGTGTGTACCTGTCAGTGCGACCAGGTGAGGCAGACAGAGACGGTTTGCAAGAACAATGAGCTCCATGGCATCCAGGTCTGGGCGAGAACAGAACCGGCCAGTGTAGAGATACTCCAGAACCGCACGCATGCAGCTACGGGTTGTGTTCGGAAACAACACCTGAAAATTGAATGCGAGCAAACAACCATTTTTTTTTTATACATTTATTGTTTTAACATTATCATTTTTAATCCAACCATAGTGTGCTTACTCTAAGGCATGTACAGGATCAGCAAATGTACCCCTGACCCCTAAAACCCACCCCGAGGTTACTGATCAGAAGCTCGGGGGTTCAAGCCCCAGCACTGGCAAGCTGCCAATGTTGAGCCCTTGAGCAAAGCCCTTAACCCATTTTTCCTCCAGGGGTGTTGTATCATGGCTGATCCTGTGCCCTGGCCCTGACTTCTTAACAACCTAGGGTATGCGAAGAAAAGAATTTCACTATGCCTTAAGGTATATGTGACGATCTTCTATATTAAGATCCCAAGAATGCAGACTACACACTACTCCATTATGCATAGTGTAAGCAGGACAACTTGTATTCAGTCCAAAGGGCAGCTTTATACTACGCCATTTCACCGGTGCACCACTCGGGAGTCAGTACTGATTACTAAAGAGAAAAATCAAATCAAAGCGCTTTTATGTACCTCTTTAGTGCAGCTCTCCACAAATGGTCCTCCAAACATGGCTGCCATCCAATCGCAGCTTGAGATGAGCAAAGGCTTATGAGCCATTATTGTACCGTCATCCAGCTTGAACACCACATCTGTCATGTGAAAACATATACCCAAACTTAAAACTGTAACAAAAACTTCACAAACCTATACATAAACTGCGGATTTCTACGCCAACCCAATTTTTTGGCGAGATTTCACGTGAAGCATGGTTAAGGATTTCATGAAAGGTTTTTGTTTTGGCACTCAATCACATGGTCATTTTAAAAGCTGAAGTGGCGTACTGAAGTGTAGAATAAATAAACAGGAACGTTCTAAGCTTATGTAAGCCGGAGGAAACAGCTAGTTCAACAAAACAGCTAGAACTTCCCCCCAAATTCCAAATGTGCTGAAAACACCAAACATCGCTCGCGGTTCTGACGGACGTCTGATTACATGAGCGTAAAAAGCCAGCTGGCAAAATATCGAGCGCTGGCCGGTCGCCTTGGGAGGCGGACGAGCCTCATGAGCTGCTAAATATCATGAGGCAAAAAGGGAGAAAGAGCTTGATTTGGGGAAAAAATATAAGTACGATTTTTCCCTACACTGTGTTGTTGAAGATCAGAAAATGTACAGCTCAGACTTTTTTTCTTTTTTTTTTTTTTAAATGCAAGCAGCATGAAATAACCCCATACTGCGGCAAGTGGAGTACAAAAAAAAAACAGATAGCGAGAGAGAGAGAAAGAGAGGACTTGGTGGAAAAAATAGCACACAATGCAGTCCAATCCAAAATTGTTGGGACCTTTCTTTAAAATGAGCAAATACATCAATTACTTACGCATGCAGATTTACACAAAAACTTAAACATGATCGTTGTAGTACTTTTATTTTAGCCAGATCTTCTTCCTGTACCATGTGTCAAGTGTTACAGATCTTTTATCACAGCCCTGGCTGAGCTTGATCGTATCTTTAACTCCTTACGGAATTGATTTGTACACGTATTACCTTATCAACAACAGTACATCTCTTTTTTGTAGAAAACTGTTTTCCCCATGGTGAAGGGTGACGAAAGAGATTTCTCATATTTATACCATCGGAAAACACAGCGGCTCCAGGAGATTAAGAACAATCACTTTTTCAAGACAATTAATTTGCATTTACTTGGAAAACAAAGTCAGGTGAGAAATTAAAAGAATAAACGGCTGGCTGTAGAAGGGGACTTATTTATTTTGCTTGCATGGTTTGGGCCCACTTGTCTTCTAGCTGAAACGTTTCTATCCTGATGGGTGTGGTCTCTTCCAGGAAGAGAAGAGAAATGGAAATTGAATAATTGTGCGTCACTGACATTATGTGCCAATAATTCTGGAGTATATACAATTAGACCAGTCATGATTATGAGATAGTAGCTGATACGTTAACTACAGGACAGATCAGTTATTTGGTTTTAACCAGGTAGCTTTCTTTCTTCAGACCAACGTTCGGCTTGTTGTGATATTAAATGTGAAATTCAATGGCTGAGGAAAATAATACACGTCACACAGCTCTCACCGGAGAAGGTCCCCTTAGCTAGGCACTCCTTGATCCGGTTGGTGCGCCTCACGTGGAAGGCCTTGGTGATCTCCTGGTTCATGAAAGCTTCATCATTCAGGATGTTGGCCACCATCATGCGGAGATCGAAAACCTCCAGGAGCTCAGCGATATGAGCCACCTGCATCAGTTCCTTCTCATGCTCATCCAGCTTCCCTGTGTAGAGATAGCGCAAAACAGCACGGAATGGCCCCAGCTGCATGGACGGGTCCATCTGCACCACCGTCATTGGCCTGGAGTTAAAGGTCAAAGGATCATCCACCATTTCCACCCGTACGCTGACAAAGGCTCGGCTGAATGCGGGGAGCAGACGGCCTCCTTCGCCTCCTCTAAGCGTCCCGTCGCTGGTGCACGCGCGTAGGTTCGCTCGCTCCCTTTCGTCGCTGCTCTCACAAACATCGAAGCTGGCCGCCCGCATCAGCAGCTCGCGGCCGGAAAGAGCCACCCGAGCGCGCTCTTTCTCTTTTCTGTCCTCGGGAGTCCGATGGTCAACCAGGAAAAGGTCGTAGAATTTGGACGAGGCCGTGGCGAGGTAGACACGGTGAGCAAAGATTCTTTGGCTCTCCTGGAGCACAAGGACGACGTCGGCGCACAGCGGGTCCTCCAGCAGACGCCCTGGGTGCTCTTCCATGCTGCTGGGTGGAGGTGGAACCGTGATGATGGGCGGAGGAGGTTTGGGAGGAAGGAAAGGGGCTTGGAGGAGAGGCCGCTGGACGTTACGCAAGTGCGACTTCCAGAACTGAAGGTGACGGCGTGATATCAGGGCGGCGCGGATAGCGTTGTCGAATACATCCTTGATACCAAACTGGGCGACCACGCTGGTCTCGTAATACGGGACGCCAAGCTCTTTAGCTACTTCACGGCCCTTCTCTGGTGGCAAGATCTCGTTGGATTTTATAGGCCTGAATGAAGAAAGATTGACAATTAGGTCAAGAGACATGATAAAAAGGCTTCAAGAATGGGTGCTAATATACAGAGGGTAACTGAATACACTGAGGTGGCAGTTCATTACTTACTACATCAGCCTATCTAATTAACTAGCAACACAGAGTTTAAGGAAATGTCATTAGATGCTATAGGAGTAGCGATGTCCCCAGTTGATGCCATCGCTCTCTGTTATAGGGATAAAGATTGGTGTAGTTTTCAGGCCAGGGGATAAAGCTAGCACGTGTTTGTTTTACTACTTGCAGTAGTACAGCATCAGCATTGTCAGCAGGATGATTTTCTGCTCTCACCTCGCCAGCGGGCGCCGCGCTCTGTTCACCGCCTCGAGGTCGGCGTATCTCAGGTCCAGCTGGCAGCCCACAAGGATGACAGGAGCTCTGGGGCAGAAGTGTTTGATTTCAGGGTACCACATGGTCCTCACATGGTGCAGCGAGTTTGGGTTAGCGATTGAGAAACACAGCACCACCACATCAGACCTGCCACAACACCCACAGTGAGTTGCTTTATGAATGAGAACACGAGCCACCGCTGCAAATGGCTCGAAACATAATAGCTCCTAGCAGGTCGCATGAATGGCACAGCTCACCGTCCGTACGCGAAACGACGGTCCTTGTGATGATCCCCGAACGTGTCCCAGAGCCGCAAGGACACGCTGACGTCATCCACCACATCCCTAGATCGCTCTAGAACCTGGTTGGAGAAACACACCTATCACATGCATGGAGATTTACCCAGGTAATTACTGTAAATACATTGTTAACGCTTTCTGTGGCCAAGTGCATGTTGTAAACAAAGACAGCTACATGACGGACTGTTGCGCAGAGTTTCCTCACCTCCTGGCACACTCGGTACTGGTCTATGGCCCAGACAGTGGGAACGTGTGTGGCGAGCAGCTGGTACTGGGTCAGGGTGGCGTTGCAAGCCCGGGCACAGATGAGCCGGGTCTTTCCCACTGCGTTGTCCCCGACAACCACACACTTGATGGTCTCAACATTTGGCCTCTCATAGTCCATATCAAAATCCATAAAATGAGACCTACAAAAAAAACAAAACCCTGCATCATATAAATACACTAATAATCTGGGTTCTTAGTGTGGAGTCAGTGGTCCGTGAGCCATGTTAGTGTGTTACAGGAGGTGAAATCTCAATATCTGATCGCAAGGCAAAGTCCAGCAGTCTTTGGCACTCGTTCCCTAAACATGGGGCTTGTTGGATGGACGTCTAGAGGATCCAGAGGCACTTTAGAGGATCGATAATGCTGTTCGGTCTGCATTCCGCAGTGATGTCACTGTACACCGGTAACACCTATAGATTTAAGTGTTTTAAATATAGCTCGGAGTGTTTATGCGGGTGTTCACGCTGAGGAGATTTCACTGAAGCGTGTACACTTCACAATGTGACATTCTAGCATATTGACTTGTCTCAGTGCCTGCACAAGCTTAGCGCTAACAAGGCAGCGTGCCGGTCTGGTAACGGGCCTCTCGGGGAGAATGCAGACCCGATCTAAGTGGAAGCTACTCATGTACATATTACAGGTGTGCATCAGTATGAGCAAAAATTGTTTCGGGAATGCACCGACCATTAATAAATCCCTTCCTCCGTTCCTCACAATGTATCGCTCAGCCCAGTATTACAGTAATTCAATCATACGTCCTTTTATTGATTAAACTATTTTCAGAGGTCATGATTTCTGGTCATGATGGTTATACGATTCTTTATAGCTTCTGTTTCAAATGACCTCGCTCCTCCAATGAAGGAGCAGAAGGCTTCTTTTTCTTCTTCTTATTATTATTATTATAATTATTATTATTAAAATCATGCTGCACTATAGAAGAGCGGAAGGATATGCCATTATATTAAATGGCATTAAAGAAAATATTCATAATTAAATGGGTACACATGGGTATATATAATTATAATTATATTATCATATGATTATTATTATAATCATAATTATATGGGTACATTATAATTAAATAATAAAAAAAAAACCTACAGAAACTACATCACATTAAAGGATCATCAAAACACTTTTTCTGTCTCGAGCATGTTTTTTCAGTTTACTGCAAAACCTATACGCTGCAAATCAGTATTATTCCCATCGCGCATTACATGCCTTCATTCCTCCACTTGCATAAATCTTTCAGTCAAACGACTGCTCCATTTTTAAAATCTAAACATGAACGCAATTAGGCTCAGATAAATAGCCATTAAACCACACAACCCGATAACAGTCTGAATGAACGCACTTTAGCTCAGCCCATCAATATCTCAGCTAATTGGGTTTCATTAATTGACAAAGCCACGGATGAGCCTGTGATGGCGAGGCAAGCACGATTATACCACCGCGCTGTGAAATTCTCTGATCTGATAAGTCGGAATGTGTTTAACTTTTCGGAACAGCAGCGCCGACTGCAAGGCAAATCATGTAGAGTATAATATTGTCGTTTCTACGGTAACTGCTCATTTAGCCAGACTTACGGCGGAGACATAATAAATAGCGTTCGCTGTGAGGAGACGTTTATGGAAGGAGTCTCCAGTGTTAGCAAAGTATGTTTTCCGCCACGGGAAAGTCTTTTTAAGTGTTTACAGTAAGTGCTAACAGGAAGTAACTTATTTCACAACAGTTATAAATGGTTCAAGTACAACATGTCGGTTATTAATGAATAAAAAATTTGCACGTAACTGTAGTAGGAGTAAAACAATCTGGCATATGATGTCTTTGTCACTGATTAATGTTCTACAATAGCACACCCCAAAGAGTTGTATTCATTATTTGGCCTAATAGTGCGACCAGAAACACCGCTCATGTTTTCAACTGCGACTTAACAAAACTGAGACTCTGATTCATTATATGCTTCCTTGTATGACTATGCTGCATCCATTCAGCTCCTCTTGCAATCCTATTCATCCACCCGGAAAGCCAATCTGCAGCGAGTGCAATAAATTCTCCAGTCTCTCCAGTAAGGTGTTATCAGCTGCTCTAATCAGCTGTGATACAGCCCTAAGTTTAGCCTTCATGCTGTAACAGCCGCTCATCACAGAGAACAGTGAGGTCCTGTACAGGGTGCGTTTCTCTTTGAACATGATGCAACGTAAAACGTGACAGCGTGTGAGAAACAGACCAAATGCAGGGCTCCACAAACACCATGCAAGACATCAAGGCGTGAATTCATTAAGCTGCCCCATGACAATTTAATCAGAATGCAAACACAGCATGGAATTTATATATATATTTATAGACAGAAATATTCTGTATAAAGATCTATGATTACTCTCATACCGTCATTGTTATCTTTACCTTCCAGTAAATTAAGCCTCAGTTGAAAGGCGTGAGACAGCGCGAGGTCCGTCTTCTCCAGTGCCTGGCTTATGAAGGTTGTTGGTATCGCAACCCGGTCTCTGGTTTCCATGGAGACGTCCGTGTTCGATGGATGACTTCGTCCCAAATCACATGTTCATCACATGCGGTTTGCACTCAATTCTTTTATTCTATTGTAATAAACTCCTGACTTCTGGGTCTATAAATACATGCTGAGTAACACGGTCTATAGGCTACATGGACTATATATCTCAAAGAGCCACATGCAAAACATATGAACAGACACTGCTTTGCAAGAGCAATCCACACCCTCGACAGAAATATCCAACGCTTCAGCCTAACGTGCAAATCTATTTTCCAAGAAAGCATGCAAAAACTTAAAAAACGTAAACACGGAGCCACCCGATATAAACTGCATTCACATGATAATTATCGCGAGAACAAGGCTCACAGTGCCGTCCATTCACATAAACGCGTCGCGCCGTCTCTACGTCGCGTCTATCAGTAGAGAAATGCGAGTACTTTATTGACACCGAGATAAATAAACCTCTGCTAACTCATGCTTAGGAGGCTGAAGGCTGAAGGTGACCCAGCGCCGGAGTTTTCACCCTGTATCCGGAAGAGTTGGGTTATTTTTAATGTGTATGGATAAAGTGCACCTATTATTGGAGCAGCCAGCTCACGGTAACACATCCTGATTTATGGACACCAAAGTTAAATTAAAACACCCACAGTGCTGAAAGAATTAATGAACTTTTAATCTTGTCCAGGTTTTTATTCAATCCTGTGCAATTTGTCATCCAGGCTTTAGGTTAAATATACCTTAAATTACACTGAATAGCAAAATCCCTAGTGTCGAAATAACACTCAAGGTGCACTCTAAGTGGAAAAACACTAAACTGCATTTTTCCTTGGCGATTGAGTGGTACACCTTTAGCATGTAGTGTATCTTTCATCTGGGATAATGCACATGGTGTACCTTTAATAGCGTTTAGAACAAAGCTTTAAAAGGTACATGAGTGGTCTTTCACGGAACATTCGAATGGCAAGTAAAAATTTATTTTGGTATCTTTAGTTCTGAAGGGGTGTTTATTTGAGTCCAGGTGGAAACGCAGGAACACTGCAATTACGTATAATTCAACTCCACACTCTTTTGCTGTGAGAGTACCATCAATTGTGTATTTTTTACATCTTTAGTATGTATCTTTTACCTCAGAGAGTGTACCCTTAATTAGCTTTCAGAATAGTCATCCTAAGGACCTTAAAGGTGAAAAGGTCAATTTTCATACATGGATCAAAAACACGTTTGTAAACCCCAGCACAAGCGGCTGAGCAAACCCCTCAGGAAAACTGACTCCCAGAATGCTTGTTTGTGTTTGGACAGGCCTCCCGTCAATCATTTCACAGACAATCAACTTGATATGCCACGGGGCGGAGCTTCATGTACATGGGTGGGAATGGAACAGTGGGCTTAAGGAGGGGGGGGACAAATATTTATGTACCAAACCAGATCTAAATTCATTTTTAAAAGTTTCCATGTATATTTAAAAGTGAGCCTAGCAGTAAGGAAAAAGTACATCTTGGTACCTTTAATTTCTGAGAGTGTAGTGTTAAATCAGCACCAGGTGTTGAGATTTTGCTGTGTAATAGATGATTTGAATATGCTGATAAGGGTGTTGGGGTATTGAATTTCAGTCCTTGATAAAGATGCTCAGAGAGTATGATAACGTAACCCTGTGTTCATAAGCAGTGTGTGTGTGTGTGTGTGTGTGTGTGTGTGCGTGTGTGTGTGAGAGAGAGAGAGACTCTGCATGCAGCAGTAGTGCTCGGTCATTAATCAGCAGGCTCTGACGCAGGCACTTTTACTTTCATCCTTGCGGTTCAAACAGTAGGGGGAAAAAACGCGCGTGCCAGCTGATGCAACTGTGCACTGAAGTAACCCCGCTGCACGCTCCCATGCATTAAAGGCCTTGATGCATTTTCGACATTTTTGATCGGAGATAAGTTCAATCAGGGAACTATCCTGAGTCCTGGTAACTCCAGGAACCCTTTTCATTCCTCACGTGCCACTATAACGCCTCTCCATGACGTTTAAGGTTTACTAAAGACATATAAACAATAACAGCACATCTGTGCGTCTGATAAAAAGCGCCCACTCCCTCCCTGCCTGCGTTATTATGTTACAGCTGTCCATTCACAGCCAGCGCACTCTCTCTGCGTTACGTAACGTCCAGGGCTAGTCGTGCGTTAGACTACGTGTAGGTGCGATTAGAAACTGAGCACCGAGTCAACACATCCTGAATGTAATAAGCTCAGCTCATCTTACCGCATCAGAGGGAAGAGGCGCATCCGCTTGGCTGCTGTCTGAAAGCGAAAGGAGGAAACGACATCCATGGGTCGTAGCTCGCCGCCGCCGAGAACAGGCGCTGAACTTCATTTTCATGGGAAAACAACAAGCTGAAGGTTGCGATTAAGAGGCTGTGGAGGGTCCTGTCCTGTTCATGAGCTGGTCTGTGGTGTTTGGGTAAGCCAGCGAGGCCCGGAAAAAGCCTCGCTGCTCCCTCAGTTTACCGTTCTGAGGTACAACAACAAGCACCGTCCACCGCCTGCCCATTCATCTGATCTGTACCGATGGCTATTATGATTCTTTTCATTGACTCGATTCTTTCAAAGAACCGATTCACCACTCAGAGGGGGAGTAGGCTGCAGTAACTCAAGGTTTTATACTTCACACACTTAATTGACAACCATTACAATGTCCACGAGCAACATTAAATAAAAAAAAAAAGGACAACAGATTCGGTTCGTGCTTGTGAGTCGATTCTCCAGATGGATTCAATTGGGTGACTCGTTTAAAAAGAAGCCTACGTAACCTTCCTGATTCAAAACATGCTTAGCTCGAGTAACTTGGAATGTAAGAATAAAATCAGTATAAAATGAGTTTTGGTCTTTTAATAAAGTAAACAACATTTCAAGAAAGCTGTGATGTGCTTTAGTGTTTCTGAATTCAAATGAGTTTTAAAGGTAAAGTTTTAAAGATTTGCTGTTACAATAAGAGTAACTCCCTGACAGCAAACAATAATTTAGTAAATGAACTGCAAATGTATTTAACTATATAACTGACTACTTTTATAACAAGCTGCAAGTGAGGAATCAAACACTTTGGGGTGTTCTGTTATAGGAAAATAATCCACAGTGTGATGCATTCTCACCCAATATGGATAATACCTCTCCTAAGCTAATTCTTGTCCTATAGTAGCAACTTGCCATCAGTTGCAGGGTTTTTTTTTTTGTTGTGTAATGTCTGTTAGACAAGTGATCATTTACATCACAGCAGCTATAAACAGTCATTCCGTCACCAATATCTCTTTTTTCTCTCGCTTGTGAATTTAATAAGACAAAATGCAGCTTGTCACCAAGAAACCACAAAGAGCGAAGTCCTGAAGACTGTCACATGGCGGAAAACTAACGCCAGCATCAGACTACGTGATATTTCTGTCTTTCACCATGAAAGTGGTCACCATGTCAGATTAGGCAACTGTAGAGCCATAAATACTTCTCATAATTCTTGAAAATTCTCAGAGACTGACAATATTAAAGACAAGTTTGACCCTGGTACAAAAGGAACGTCAAGGAACATGTCACAGGAGTTGTCATACTAGGTGAGAAAAAAACTAAAATTTCTGACATGTTAGTCTTTTCGGCAGGGTGTCGTGGGCTGTCCCAGACACCACATCACTGTTTTAAATTCATCATTCTCAGTGTTCATATTCAGGCCCGATGCTGGAAACTTGTTGGCCATGACAAGGGTCATGTCAAAATTGGGCTGATTAGAAATCAATTATTATATATATTTTTTGGTTAATAACATGTTTCTTAAAATCTGTTTATTATTAGGTTTACATTACATGGAGTATCTGCTATACAAGTCCCTGTGAATTAGGTGTTACTATAGAAATGAAAATGTATTAGAATGAGTGTATTACTATAATTGTTTTGATTTACAGTCGAATGTACTGCCAGAGCTACTTTTATAGAAAATGAATCAGCACCTACAGATTTGAGAATTCAGCAGTGCTGTGGTATAAACTGATTCACAGGACACTCCAAAATGTTGGTAAACTAATTATTGTGATTTTTCAATGCTGTATAATAAATCATAATGAACCTGATTGCTGTTCTAACTGATCCAAGTCAACATTGCCAAGGGTATTGGGTAAAAAGAAAACTGCAGTGGAGGGTGAATAGATGACCCGCCCTTTACATTTCTAAATAAAAATGGGATGTGTTTGGGTTTCAACCTGCCCAAATGAGGACAGTAGGACTGTTAACACTCCACTTAGTATAGGCAGCCAGCCAAAAGCACTAAAACACCAAACATTCAGTTTAGAGCAGTTCTGTGCAGTTTGGCTGTTTTAACATTTAGATTCTTATGTGTGTTTTTAGAGTCCAAAGTCAAACTGCCCTGGGTGTGATTAAAGGGCTGTTAATTTATAATCAGAGCTTACTGAAATGTGACTAATAAGTAAACTCTTGGGTTAAAATCATGTAGCTGCAAGATTTCATGTTTCTCCATTGATGTGTCAGACATAGATATTCATGATGATATTCATTCATGTTGGCAATGAAATGTTATAAAGACTACAAACATACACTACCAGTCAAAATGTGGACACACCTACTCTTTTTCATAGGTTTTTCTTTTTTTTTCTACGTTGTAAAACATTACTGAATACATCGAAACTATGAAGCAACACGTATGGCATATACTGAATTATGTGGTAAACAAAAAAGTGTAAAAAAATAAAAAATAAAAAAAATAATATGTTTCATATTTTAGATTCTTCAAAGTTTTCCAACACTTACCGTGATGCT
Source organism: Notoglanidium macrostoma (assembly GCA_030068235.1). NCBI lineage: Eukaryota > Metazoa > Chordata > Actinopteri > Siluriformes > Auchenoglanididae > Notoglanidium > Notoglanidium macrostoma. The sequence continues at coordinate 22,053,686 of JAQQZR010000039.1, read as the reverse complement.
ACAATCGGCATTATCTTAACCAGCTTCATGAAGTCGTCACCTGGAACGCTTTTCAGTGAACACG
>JAQQZR010000039.1:22011837-22026847 GCA_030068235.1 Notoglanidium macrostoma | reverse complement strand
TATACAGATTCGGATTATTTGGCTGATGAGCTTAAATCCTACTATAATGTGTCCTGGTACATTGCTTTCGATTACCTTCGATGACGTGTAATACCCCAGCAGCATTTGCAGAAAAGAAGCATATCCTGATGCTCTCATGTCTGTCCTTCAAGGTGGGTACGATGTTCTTGGGATTTACCCTTCTTTTTCCAAACAGGTTGAGCTATTGAATTATTGCCAAAGACTGATGATATCATTCTCTGTGTAACTGTTCTTCCAGCTGCTTTCAGGTCGTCCTGCAACTCTTTTCCAGTGACTGCTGGCTTCTCTTATACCTTCCTTATCAGTGGTCTGTTGAATCCTTTAGGGTTCTATATAAAACCCTACAACAGCGTGCTTTCCTAGCAGATACATTGAACTCTTTTACGAGAGCTTTAACTATCCAATTCTTATGTTACAGAGTTCTCCCGGCTCGTATGGTAGTACTTAAGATGTGTGTTGGATGAGGAGATGAGGGAAGAAGTCTAAAAAGAGGGAAACATTTCACTTATATGCCGCTAGAATGAGTTAGCACTTCATTTCAAACAGTCGGAGCTGTTCTTAATTGGGCCTTAAAGGGAAATTAACACCCTTTGTTCTTTAGCCCAAGTTGTCCATTACGCAAAGCAAGGCTCAATACGATCAGACACGAAATCCCCTCAGTACCTATTCATTTTCTCTCAACCATGGACGAAAACATATTAATCAAATGTTGGAAAGCTTTCGATCTATCCATTAAGCAAGTTTTTCTCCGAACGAGCCAGTACGTCTTGAACATTTTGTCTGCCGTCCGGTACATTCTGTGCTTCTCTCCAGCTCACATGCTAAAGCACGTTAAGTCACAATGATGGAGGAACAGTGTCTTTGTGTGTTTGTAAGGGCTCTTGGCGCTCATGGGAGGTTCCTCTGATCCCACACTTCCCTGGGAAAACATTCCTACCGCCTCTAAGAGAGTGCGACGCTTGCACTGGGTATTAGCAGGAAGCGCTGAGCCAAATTAGCATCGGGCTGAAGGAACTGGTGTAGTAACTTGGAATACTGAAAAACAAAAATATATTTGTTAACTTGGGTGTGAGGGGATCATGAACTGGCAGCACAGAATACACAGATACCAAGTAAGAAATATCAGACCAGATATCAAATATCAGAGTTACTCTTTCCACCAAGTCGGTGGTGTGCATGTTTCTTAACAAAAGTCACTTTTATCAATCGCATTGTTATGGCATGAGGCAACGTCAGAGATTAAGGTGAGGTAAAATGTCACAAGAGGACAAGGAAATGGCAAAAGGAAATATGATACTGACAATATGGTGGAAATTATATCTTACCTTAGAAATCCACCCCCTAGCTATGCCTCTGAATACCTTACAGACATCGGTGGGTTTTCTTTAAGACAGCAATGAATCATGATGAGTCCTGTCTTTTATGCTGGTGAGCAAACGCATGCCTGCGTGGTTGAACGTGTGAGAAATGCGTGACTGGTGACGGAAGAATTTCCTGCAGCGCTATACATTTCACCACCGCTCGTAGTTTATGAGCTAAAATAAATCACACGGGAATGGGGTTATTCACATCACATACGGTGTGTCATGAGATCAGGTACTTTTATTCATTGCAGTAGCTTAAGATGAATGGTTGGTGTGTCCATTCCAATTGGTATAGATTTAATTGCTTTAAACGTAGTTAATGAATAAGCTTGTAAATTAAATACCTCTGTGCTGAATCTGATTGGCCAGAAGGTGTTCATTTTTCTGGAATTTTCTATCAAACAGCTCCCCAAGTAGTTCTGCCTGTATTTCAAATCACAGAAGTTTATTAATGTTTTCGTTCTACAGTAGTACATTATCATTTCTTATGCAGCTTCTTACTTATGCAGATTTTTATTGAAGGTGTTGATTGTTTCTTTGTTGAGGTTTTCTGTGGGGAGACATTTCTTTAACATTTATTTAGATTCTAACAGTGTAACGGTCAGAGGTAATACTGTAGTGTTAAGTTTTCTAACACAGGAAAGACTCCACGACAGTGAAGGGTTTTTTTTTTTTGTGGCAACATGACAAGCTCTCTTATTAACTTCAAGGGAAAGAAAATAAACGGCTGGTGAGGGAGATCGTTAGCTGCTTTAATGTAAGTTATAGCAGGAACTGTAACAGGAACTTTCAAGGATGGTCCAAACCGTTAAGCACAACTATAGAAAAAAGTACAACATTTCATTCTTTAATATATGAAAAAATTGTAATTGTTGTCAAATTGCTGTGCTATATAAGAAGAATATAACAGTATATAGGGATGTACTGGTATTGTTCTGTCTCCCAGAACAGCATTCTCATTAAGCCCGTTTTTATAGCACCATCTGCCAAAAATAATTCTCTCCAATAACACTACATCAAGTAGTTCACCTACATCAAGTCATAGTGTGTGGCCAGATGTAGCGCAGAATTCCAGAGAATTCCAGCCGCCTGCGCTACAGTCAAACCGCTTCTTGCCCGTAGGACATTACAGCGTCATCTGCAGTTCACTACAGCTTTCTTGCTTCATTGCTAACATGCCAGGCACTGCAAGCTTCATGACCTCATTGAACTGAAGCTTGGCATGTTTGTGAATTCACTCTGGCCCTCTCATGTCCTCCCTTCAACATATGCGCAACAAGCATGCACCGCTTTTAGTCTTTCAGTCTTTTCAGACTTGGTGGCTAAGTCCGAGCAGTCAGGTCTATAAAACCTAATTGTCCCAAACAAACTCTTGTAACACCATGGCGCTTTGAGACCTCCGAGGAACTGTAATTTTTTCCCCCCTTACTTTATAAGATGAGTGCTCTGCTTTTCTGTGTTGAAAAGCTGCGTTCCTCCTCTCACTTTCTTTCTCTCCAATGGAAAATTCTTCTCTGAGAATATCGCTCTGCTAATGACAAGAAATGCGAAGAGAGAAGACAAAAACGGACTTGATGGTAAAAGCCAAACATTTCCCAAAATTCCATGAGAACATTTATACCGTTCATAGTGCATGCAATTTGCTGAGCATGTGCTGACACTTTGAGTAACAATTTTATTAGTAAAGGGAATGCTGGCCTGATGAAAGCAGGGATCAAAGTGTTTGTGTGTGTGTGGGGTGGGCGAACATTTTTGTTTCATGAATTGCATTGACCTCTTTATAGAAAAGTATTTTTATGTATGTGAACCAATGTTTTAGAAACTGTAATGTAACAATTTTACTAAGTCATTCATGAAGAATAGTAAATAAGGCGCTTCAGGTGTGTCTTTCAATTTAGAAATGATTTCAGTAGCAACTTGATGGAATACGTTATCAACAGGCACTTTCGGGTAGGCAAACAGGTGAAAAATATGATGAAACCCCATTATAACGACATCATCTTAGAAGTCAACATATATGATGAAATGCAACACTATGTAACTATGTAAGGCAAATAAAAAAATGTAAGAACTATTTGGCAAATATTTTTTCTCATGTTTGCATGGCGAGAGAAAAACTCTCTCTGTGTGGAGTTTCTCACATTCTTCATTTGTCCAGATGGGTTTCCGCCATGGTCTCCAGTTTCCACCAACCTCCAATGCTCCCTCTGTTTGTGCATGGTGTCCTTCTCTGGACTAGCATCCTACCCAGGTCTGCGTTCCTGGGAAGGGTGCCAGATCCACTGTGACTCAGACCAGGATAATTTTTTACAAATGTACTTTTACCACAAAAATGTCTTCACAAAGGTCAAAGCATTGGAAATCCAACATGATGGCTGAGAACTTTATGGGTGCAAATGAAGCAATGATGTACCTTAGTAATGGAAAACCTTGCTAAGGTACTAAACAATAGGGTGCAATAAGAACCAATAAGGAGCACGTTGGTTTTATGCCACATTCTCTAGGCGCGGTCATTTAGAGGCAGATGTCTGATGATGTCTGCTTAAAGGGAGCTGCCTTTTATTACCTGGTTTGGATGTTCACGAAATGAAATGCAGTTTAAATGAGCTTTTACTAATTTTATTTGTAGAGAGGAATCATTGAGCAAGCTCTAGCTTGAAAGCAGTGCCATAAAGCATAAATCTAACCATAAATGCATGTCCAGGTTACTCTAATTTTCACACACAACAGCTTTATGAGGTGTGTAGGATAGCGGACGTGTAAGCTCTGCGATTTAGAAATTTCATCATGGAAACTCATCATTCCACTCATTCCATTCTTGAACAAAGGGTTACTTAACTTTTCCACCACTCACATAGTGCATCATCACCCCTGCAAATCACATGTCCAACCTGCACCTGCACCTCCACCCTCCATCACAAAGCTTCTGTCACAACTATATGCTGATGAATTGATGTCCAATAATCCATCACATGGCTTATATTAGTTTTAAGCTGCAGCATACTTTTCCTGATCCATGTATTTTCCAAATAAAGAGCATTTATATATGCCAAAGTAAATGCACTTATATAAAAGATAATTAGCTGGGGCTTTCTCCTTGTTGTGGGCAACAATTTTGGTACTGTGAAATGCCACAAAGTCTTCTCATTATGGCATGATTTTACTTTAATATTATGTTTCAAATAACTTTTATCCTTTCAGGCCCTTGATGAACTTTTCCTTGAGCCAACGAAAATATCAAAAACATCAGCCTGTTTTTAAAGATGCGCCTATAAAAGAAATGGCAAGTAGCAGGAATCCAGCGTGATATCCAAATCTGGATTTTACTTGTCTATTTATACTTTGATGACGGGTGAAGTACGGGTCAGCGTTTTCAGCTGTGATTTACAGAAGTGATGACTGAGAAGGAGAATATTGGAAATATTGAGTGGAACTTTTGGAGCGCAGACAACACAGAAGATGCTTTCCTACACACCTCATTGTATTGCTGCAACTAGATACTGAGCATTACTTATGGTTGGAGCTCTGTATCATTTGTAAAAGCATATCAAAGTATGTTCCAAGGCAGGTTTTTTAATCCTTTACATGGTGGTTGAGGGAGAATTATACGTTGAACTAAATCCTGTACCAGTGATAAGGCCAGGGAGTAATTTTACACTTGAGAGTGTGGTGGTGTGCATGTTTCTTAACAAAAGTCACTTTTATCAATCGCATTGTTGTGGCATGAGGTAATTTCAGAGATTAAGGTGAGGTACAATGTCACAAGAGGACAAGGAAATGGCAAATCAAAAGGTGTTGATACATTTTTTTTTATAACAGCAGCTCTGACAGTTCCAGTAATGCTGCAGGACATTATTTCTATAGTAACAGATAAGTCACGGCGACATGGATATATGGTGGATGCTCAAAATAGCACTAAGTTTTGGAGGAAGTCTCCAGCGTCAATGTTTTCCAACAGTCAGAAATAAAGCTGTAACTTTTCCACCATGGGAAAATCTTCAGCACTGAGGAGTTCATGCTTACCAGTTTCTTGGTAGCATGACAGACACCTTGCATTATTTGTTATGTTAAAAAATTTCAAGAGAGAAAAAAGGGAGAGGGAATGACTGTTTACAGCTACTATAATGGAAATTGTTTCACCAGAAACATCCGCAATATTAAATGTAACTATAGATTGATAAAAAAAAATGGGCATCCTTTAATTAATAAAAAGGGTAATTGTTGGCAAATTGCTGTGTTATAAGAAGAATAAAAGACTGCAGGATGTGCTGCTTTAGAAAAATAATCGGAGGATATTAAAATGGGCTTAAACTTGTGTGTCTGTCTGAGCAGATGCTCTATAAGTGGTCACATATCATACATGTCCAAGTCAGCATCCAACAGCCTCGTAAACACAACATGAACATTTGTCATACATGTAGCACCTTGATCCTTGAGAAACGTTGTCTCGTTTCACCGTACACTGTACCACATGTATATGTTGAAATGGCAATAAAAGCCACTTGACTTGACTTGACTTGACTTGATGAACCCAATGTAACATATTGGTTTGCTTACAGGAATTGACAGAAAAAGAAGACGCAAAAAATGACAACAGCAAAAGCAGAAAATGAAATGGTTGCAAATGCAGGCCTGGTCCTGACACCAAAATTCTAGTGGTTTCTAAAGCAGATTATAGAGCAGAATGAGTTTTTCATGTGGAGCACCAGCATTGGAAAGCAGAGGACAAGCCACAAGTCCTACTTTGAGGAGTTGATATTGAGTGGAAAACACCAGGGAATGTTGTTCAACTAATTACTGCACTACTTGAATCTGACAAGCAGCCAGTTTTAAAATATAAATGGAAGGAAAATATTGTTGTTTGTCACCGATTCCAGCATTTCACGATAGTAAATGCATGGCAGACACGAGACCTCTCATTGTGCTGGAACCCGGCATGGTATTCTCATTGTAAAGTTCTTTTTAATGTCAATTTGTTTCAATCAGCATTAAGTCACCACATGCACACACCTAAGCACATTACATGGACGCCATACAGACTGGTTCACTTGGGAAATGGAAAAAGGAATGAAGAACAGCTGCAATTAATCTCACGACATCTTGAACACTGACTAATATTAAAGATCAGGCCAAAGACACAAGCTGGCTGAGGCAGCGAGACCTCCAAACAACGCCTAATGAAAGCTCTTTGGGTCCGGGAATGATTCAGTTTTACCTCCTATGCATCTTAATTTGGCTCTACCTTAGGTCAGGGTTTCCAATCCCAAGGGAGGAATAATATTTAATGAGCCACTTGGGCAGGTTAATGTGAGCTGATAGTGAGACTGTGTGTGCGTGCGGGGGGTCACAGCCTGCTGCATTATTGCACGCAAAAGGCATGACTGCAATCTATAAGGCCAAGCAGGCTGGTCACAGCTGTCTTCTCCAGTTGAGAAGCATCGTGAGGCAGGCTGTGATGTGCTGACCAAGCATTTTCCAAATCTGTCGCAAAAAATAAAACATCACAGCGTTCATTTTCAGTGTACAACAAATACTTGAATTATTTCCTCATGATTGGGTAATGGATTTGGTCAGATGGGTAATCTTTGTCTAAGCTTTGTTTCTCAGGAAGATTTTAATCAGTAAACTGCTTTATTACAGCAAATCTATGTCTTTCTATCCTGATGTGAAAATAGTTTTAATCTATTCAGTCATCCGTGTTGAGGACTTATATTTGGCTAAATTTAGTGGCCTTTTGGACACCTTAATGACTTTGTTTCAAAAGATCTAATGACAAATCTAGTGACTTTTTGAGAAAAAGTTAGTGACTGTCCTGGACTCAGTAGGGCTCTCCAGGTCATATCACAGCTGCTTGGTGTACGTGTTGAGAGAGCAGGTTCACTCGACTTCCCAACACTACTGTTCACTATTGTCTTACTCAGTAGTGCTTAGGCAAGCCTATAGCCCTGACAACCAAACACTAACCACTATTGTTCCTAAAGAACAATCACAATTGTTCTCATTTACCAGTCACTGATCACCATTGTTATCAATGACCAATCACTCTATTCTATTCTGATAAATGTCTATTCTGCTCGGTTGCATTCTGACTAAATTATTTTACTGTATTCTAATAAAACTCTCTTCTGTTCAGCTGTGCTATAACTCTAAAACTCTATTCTATTGTGATCAAACTATTCTATTCAGAGTCTCTTTGGAAAGAAGTGCAACGAATATGCAAATTAGTCTATGACATCATCCGGCAGCTTCTGGTAAATTTTAAAGTATTCATGAGCTACTTTCCCATGAAAAGTACTGGCAGCTCTATTAGTGACAACAGTCTTTTATAAAGGTGGACCTTTCTGTTCCTGCTGTAGATCTGGTGGCTGATTGGGGCTTATAAAATCCACTTTAGAGGAGTGTAAACTAAGGGAGTGTGGTTGTAAAGCGGCAAAGGCAGGTAGCATGCTTTTGAGAGCCTCGGGCTATTTTCCTCTGGAAAGGCAACAGGAAACTGCCCCCTCTTGTGCACGAACACACACACACACACACAGACACACACACACACACACACACAATCAATTGCATGCTCACATATGAGCACTCTCTCTCACCTTCTCTCCCACTGGGAGCTTCAGTCAGCAGCCCACAGTGAGTCTCTGTTATCCAACATTCTCCCCCACAACCTGGCCTTAATTAGTGAGGTTAATTACAACCCTGCAAATCAGGTAGATCCAAAACAGGCCTACAAAGACAAAACTCCTCTGGCTCAAACCTAACTGGAAATATGCCCCTCCTGCAGAGGGCCATACCAAAAAACGCAGTCTCTTCTATAAGTCATACCAGGGCTGGTGAATCTTTCAGCTGACACAGAATCTATTCGATTAGTACGATTCAATGCTCTAAAAAGAAGCTATATAAATTTTGATATAAATGTCAAAATAAACAGTATTATTTGTATTTTTTTTTTAATACTATTTCTCAAAAATAGTTGTGCCATTCCCCGTTGCTGTTCCAGAAGCTGCTGGAGAATTTCCTGTGAACATCTTGTGCAAACGTCATGTTTCAGTTTATATACAAGAAAGTGCCGTTTCTCTCACAAAGTGCACAGAAAATTGGGTTTTGGTGGAAGAAATCTCTCACTCTCCAACAATTGTTCAATTTAATCCCATGTCCTCTGAACAGATCCAAAGAGAGGGGGATGTATGGAGTCACATCAGCAGTCAAATCATGCTTTAGTCTGAAACTAAACAGTCACAGACAGAAGGTTCAACAATTGTCTCCATTAGGCCTTAACTATTGCTGAAAAATAAAAATTCAGATTTACCAGTCATTTTAGAATGATGCAATTAAAATCTCTTGATATTTAGAACTTACCTCTAATGTACAAGAAAAACAATCTTGCAGGAATGCTGATTATTAAGCACTGACTACGCCCGTGATTGCTGTTGGAGGAGAATTACACACTGTCAAACACAGCAATGGAGGTTACTGAAAACGATTTGCTTTCATCTTCAATAATTAGCTTGTGATTCATTTGATTTAATTTCCGAGGCTCTGGATGCACATCTCTTCAGGTGTACACTGTAGCTGTACACTGTTTACCAAGAGGTCAGAGTACAGAGAAAGTCTTTTATTTGATGACTTCTTAGAAGTTGTTCTAGCAGCCTAGGAATAGCAGGATGTGATGCCTAAGTACAGCAATCATGTGATATACACACATTGTGGATCAGTGACTTAGGAACATCAAAACAATGGTGGAAATTGTGAATCACCGTTTGCGTCGCTTTTGCTATTTTTAGCTCTTGGATTCATTAAATTTAGCTCAGAGGTGAAGAGACATTCTTGAGTCTATTCCAAGGTCTGGGAAGCGCAGATGGGAAAACAACAGAACGTGCACTAGAGCAAACAACATGCAAGTCGTGAACAAAACCAAATTCCTCTCTGTACACAGGGTTATTTTAGACTCAGCTGGAAGAGACCGTACGAAAAGATAGCATACATATTTTTTAAATGTTGCGAGATTGTTACGATGCACCGAAAACATCTTGTGAACAGAAATGACCATTTTTTTTTGTTGTTGGTTTTTTTTGCAAAAGACTTTAGAGAGACAAACACATAAGCGTATGACCACGTTGAGCCTGTTTCAAATGATTTCTGGACACGTGTCATGAATTTACCTGTTGATTTTTACTATTTAAAAGTGGAAGGGTGCTGTCACAGTCAGAGGTCACCGAGAGGACACTAACCCCAGGCCTCATAAGGAAGGAAGGACACAGCGATCCATTTAGCCACTTGTGTGTTCAATTTGGGAATTTCAGAATAGTTTTAGGATATACATACAGTGACAGGATTCTGATATGGATTCGTCTCCACGTGTACTGCTGTCGGGAGAGAGGAACTCCGGGGAAAGTCTCAGACTGAATTAAGAAATCTGCGTTACATCTCTCCCTAGAATCGTGCGTGGCTTTTTATCGTACACACCCACACTCTCTAATCATTTCCTTTCCATGTGACCAATGGGAAGTCAGACGTCCCTGTTGCTCTCCAACCATATCCACCTTCCTGCCACAACAGGAGTGCCGGGGCCTCTGTGTGTTGTGGGACGAGATGAAAGGAGCAGCAGAGAAACGCTGGCTTAGTTCCCGATTACGCCAATTACTCATTACGCTCCCATCAGATGGCTCATTTTGCCAATGTAAAGAAAAAAACCCAACAATTCACTGTTTTCCTGTTCTGTTAAGAGGCAAGCATTCGTTTGTGTGAATGGCTGATTGTGTTGGAGGTGCTAATAATGATTTTTGAATACAATTTTGGGCAAAATTTCAGGAAAAGCAGAACAAGGAGTTGTGTTGTTTTCGGAGGAAATCTGACCCGTTGTTGGGGACCCACCCTACGGAGGGAGACATCGGAGAACCCGAGATCCATAATAACTTCATTCAGCTCTCACAACAGGCCATTCTGGTGCACAGCAGACCAGACTAAATAAACAAACCTTGTCGGACTTAATTAGGTGTTAATCTAACACTAGGATTTAACGGCGTATATAATCTAACAATGTAGACAGCTGGGGTGCACTATTGTTATCCACGTCTGAGCAGCACCTTAACAACGTGCTGATTAACGTCATGATTGTGCGTAAATGGTAGGATCTCCTTTCAAATGTCAGAGCGAGCCGTGTTTCCTGGTTTAGCCATTTGGGAAAAAAAAAGACAAGGGATGTAATTGTGACAGCTTAGAGGTGTAATGAATGAATATCAATATGACGGTGAACATTTTCTGCTTTAGAAATACTGGAAGTCCATATTGAAAATTCAAATGCTGTTTCCTGGCACATGCTCGCACACATGCTTGCTCATTCTCCTGAGGGAATCCTAATAATCTCTGAATCTTACTACGCTAAATCCCCCTTTCGACACTCCATGGCACAAGAGTGATGTTTTCAGCACCCAGCAAACAGCAGGGCTAAAAATACTGATTGCATTTCCAGCAGGGGAAGGCCAGCTGTGGACACTAAAACACCACAAAGCTCCTAGACACGTTTCAATATGAGCTGGTGAAGACAGAGGTGCTTTCAATAAATAGGAAACCATTTAGGGATGTGTGAACAAGTGAGGCACAAAACAAAAACTGACTCTGGACAGGATTTCAGGGTTCTAAAGAAGGAGCAGTACCAATGGAGCTACAGAAATATGCTAGTAAAGCCTTAACATCTAACTCTGCGATGGCGAATAACAGGATTTAATCAACGGGTGTCCAGTGTTCAATCAAAACAGATAATCAAAGTGATATCACCGTGCTTAGGAAATGTAGCTACATTTATAGATTAGCTACTTAGAACTCTGTTATTTGTCAACACAGCTAATCAGGAGCTAGCGCTAGGAGTCTGAACTTTTTTCTAATGGTGAATAAATTTTGCGTGTGAGCTGGGAATAAGGACACAGAGGAAGAAACGCGGGGAAAAACAATACGGCTACATGACCTGGACAGGAAATGGGGTCAAGTTGAGTAGGAAGTTCAGGGGCTTCCTGAGAAAGCTGTGGGTGATTAGCACTGATGACATGGGCACGAATGCATTCACATATAGGCACACACACACACACACACACACACACTTACACCCCTACTTGTACACACCAACTTCACACAGGCTAGGTCAACAAGGCGGTTCCTCTTAGTTAGCTTCTCCAGATAAATATTAGCTTGCTAGGTGTAATTTTGAGCCTTTTTAAATATTGGACAGGGTTGCCAGATGTCAGCAAAATGTCCTACACATCCTACAACTACATATCAAAAAGACCTGACACTAGCCTGAAAAACTAGTCTGACTTATCTGATTTGCAGTATCTTTTTGTCTTCACCTGCTTATCCACTTAAATAAATTCCCTCATTATTACATAATATATACAGTCATACAACATGAATGGTTCTATACATCATAGATTCACTTGCCTATGTTTGTACCAATTGTTTAGCTTTAATGCTAATTATTTGCTTTAAAACAAGATACTGGGCTGCAAAAGAAATTGCTGTTATAACTGTAAAAAAAAAAAAATTATAATTGAGTTGCCAGTTTGAAAATTGAGAACGGTAAAAATTCCCCTCCCTTTTTTTGGGGGAAAAATCTTAAACGCCATAAAAACATGCATGCATTTTTCTTTAATGAACTCAAGTTCTGTTTCTGGTGCATCTGAGTTAACTCTGCAAAGAGGGCAAAGCCAAAAACATATAATAACAATGTGGTTTGGAGGAACACCTTGTGAAGTAGCATGTGAACTTGTATGGCATGTTTGGGAACTAGAAATTAATGACAGAACCGGCACTAATAACAATAAACGACATCGTAAGCACAAAATGAATCTCCTATGATGAGGTCAATGTTTACTTATTAGACTGAGAACCAGCTAAAGTACAATGGCAATTTTTAAACAACTAATAACATGTTTATTACAGAAACACTGGAACATACTGGGGGTTTTTTTTGTTTGTTTTTGTTTTTTTATTGTTGCTCACATGAGAAATCAAGTATGTGCGGGAAAAAATCTGTCCAAGCAGAAAGTAAATAGACACCCATAAGCGCTACAAACAAAGCCGTAAAGTGATTCTTTGTGCAAACGGTCTGCGCAGGAGAATATCAACAAGCAGAAATAAAACTCGGGTTCAATAAGAGCTTTGCTGTTGGACGCAAACCAGACACATCCAAAAAAGCAACACTGGCTCTTTCGGGAGAAACATGCAGCTTGTTATGCCAAAGGAACTGGATTCCTGGAGTTGTTCCAGTGCAAACAGCTGGGACACCTGTGGCAAAGCGCCTACAACTCTTCCAGCCCTACCACAGCTCAATTAATAATGAGTTGTATTAAAAAGGCCATGGTACGTTTTACAAACACAAACACATCTGTCTAGGGAATCATTTTTAAGACTGCCGGGTTTAGCAAAATACATCACGCTTATAACCTGTCGAGCGAGCTTCTCAAATCACCGCCAATGGAAACTTCCCACCTGGCTCTCTGTACATATCTGTCCTCGTGTCCACTGAACATAACGTCCCTGTCCAGCTCTTTTAAACCAATCCTGGCATCCGCTTTCCTGAAACACCTGTTTGTGATTGATGGTGTTGGGTTTTTTTCTTGGTTTTTTTTTTTAGAAAATTTCCCCTACTGGACACGTTTGTTTGTCAGTTGTTACTCTGAACATTCTTGAGCAACCTGCTAACTTTGGCTTGTTTGTCTGAGTTTGTTTGACCAGATGTGACCACATGAGACGTGATATGGAAAAACTTCCCCTGTGACAATCTTTGTGGTCGAGTGAGACTAAACACAACCGCATCGCATTTCACCTACAGTACTGTATCTACCTGTTTAATGGGACCGTGAGTAGAGGAAGATGAACGCAGCCCAGATGAATGCACACGATTTAATTGAAAGATTAGTTTATCAGACTTCTATTTATGATACATATTGAAATCATCTTTTCACTATTTCAGGTCCATCATGGAGAACAATCTCAGGGCAAAAAACATATAATTAATACAAGACAAGCCTCAAACATGTGAACATGATTTTAGCATTACTGCACAAAAAGGAAACAGGGAAATTATATAAATATTAAATCAGTCTAGAAATTTATGCCGTGCACACTTCATTCCTCCAAAGGGAGAGAGATAGATTGATGATCAGAGAGGATGTGTGAAAGAAGATGCAGGAACACGCTGCTCTCGTTTAATTATCCGCCTAAAGACAGCCGTGTGCAAATCCATCAACCTGCAGTCATAACATTAGAAACAGCTGCCGTCTCTTTTTCCTTTTTCCTCTCGCTCTGTCAAGAAGACAAGAAGCCCAAATAGTAACATTAGCTCTTTACGTAGATCCAAAATTAAATTAAGTTACATGGCTGTTGATATACAGTATGGTTAAACTTAAAAACTAACTCGCTGAGCATACAGGGACTTGATTACTTAGGAGAGCTGAGGGAAAAAAAAAGAGTTGCGTTTAATGGCCAGAACTGCTTTTCTCCTCGTTAAATAAAGTTCAAAGAGAAGCTGAACGTTCATATGTGGCCGGGTCTGAGATCTGATGTCTTAAGGCAGACTCCTGAAGAAGCGAGGCCGGGGCTGATTTCTTTCTAGCCCAGACTGTACAGCGACAGTCATGCCAGGTCATCACACCGAGTGATCTTTATTTGAGCTGATATTTTTCACCCTGCTTCACTGATACGTAGTCAGCAGGGATTGAGAAAGCGCATGTGATATACAGTTGTGCGTGTAGTGAACGTGAATGAGGTGGATTACTTATTCTAACATTCTTTTTCCCCTGAAATTTAGTGACAAAGGGTTACTACTTTTCTTTTCGAGACCTTGATATAATTCATTGCACAGTTTCAGTAGTTTCATAATCAAGCTACTGTCACTGTCAGCCTCCGGTCTTACATCACTGTTAGTACTAATTACTGTAACTTTCTATGAGCTTATTAGACACATTAGCACCATGCAGTTGTAAAATCTTAGGACGTTTACATGCACACTAATTTCCCATTATTATTCCAAATATGACAATAATTGGAATTTGATAGGGCTCGTGTAAACAACAAATTCGGTTAAAATTTTCCGAATTCTGCCTTATTTCAAATTTTGCATTTTAGCATTCCCAATTAAGACATATGGGATCTGCTCATATTATTTGGGTTTTAAGAGCAATTTTTGGACATGTAGTTTTGGAAAGCGCATTTGCAATAGGGGTTTTTGCAGCAGTTTTTGTCACACATGGCTTCTTGCTCTTGCTCTGTGCATTGTACGCAAATCACATCACATTAATTGGAGTATGTTGGAAATATTAGTGGAATATTCATTTTAAATTAGCCATGCAGGAATATTGTCTTTTTCGGAATAAGGGCAAATAACTGAATATTTAGTGCATGTGAACAGAGTGATTGTTTTGGAAAATCTTCAATCTTATGTAATTGCATTTCAGTCACATTCCTCTCTCACACCTAGGCTGCTTAGATTGTTCTCATAACTACACTGAGCCTAGACACTCTGGTGTTTACAAGCTAATAATGTTCACCATGGAAAATCACCACACACACACACACACACACACACACACACACACACACACACACACACACACACACACACACACACACAC
>JAQQZR010000039.1:21955756-22000110 GCA_030068235.1 Notoglanidium macrostoma | reverse complement strand
TAATTCAGTATATGCCATACGTGTTGCTTCATAGTTTTGATGTATTCAGTAATGTTTTACAACGTAGAAAGCAAAAACAATAAAGAAAAACCTATGAAAAAGAGTAGGCGTGTCCAAACTTTTGACTGGTAGTATATAAGTAACAGTGCAAGGGAAAGTTATTACACATGACAGTTTAATGATATCTACAACCTTGTCAACTAGCCATTGAAGAGATAACCTTCTACAATGTTTTCGGCCAACTTTAATATTTAAAGTTAATAAATAAATTTAAGAATTTTCTTTTGTGAGTGGAATGAAGCATCATACAGCAGAGGATCAAGGACGTTTTCAGAAAAGACACTATAAAGTCTGCTGAGGTTCAGAATCACTGAAGATTCGCTAGTCTTTACTACGTAAATGTTAAAAAAATAACGGTGTAGCAATTTCCATAAACTGCCCATGCTAAGGATGGCATTGCTTCATGATTTACCACGTTAAGCTACTGGGAAATAAAGAGCATGCAGAGCTGTGTTACTCTTTATTTCCAGAAAAGGTTTCACAGAAGTCCATATGTTAAAAGCACACCGTGCAGCTTAACATGTTATACCTTCGAAGCACAATAAGGTCTTTCCTAGGGGCATACAAGTACTTCATCAGCGTGGCCTAAGCTTGTCAATTTAACAAGCATTAATGTATTACCTCAAACTGTCATGTCTTGCTTTAGGACTATCATCAGGACTACTCATCACTGGAAAATTTGGCAGTCACTTATTGCTCAGGATGTGCAGGATTATAAGCTATACTTCATTGGAAGAAATGAGTGCTATCATGGAGGCTGTGCTTTTAACCATTTCTCATCTGTATTTTAGGACATGTGCTTTAACGGAGCTTTCTATAGTGGCCAAGTTTCCAAAGCAGCAAATAAGAAAACAAGAGCAAATTCAAAAACATGACAGAAAACCAAAAAAAAAGAAATTCAGAAACACAACAGCGAATTCAAAAACACAACAAAACCAAAAAATCAGAAATTCAGAAACACAACAGCGAATTCAAAAATACATCAAAACCAACAAACACGATAACAACAACAACAACAACAACAACAACAACAAAAGATCACTATAACAAAACCAGAAATTCAGAAACACAACAACAAATTCACGACAGCAAATCAGAAAAGACAAAAGCAAACCCAGGAACACCTCAGCCTGAAGTGAAAACAGAAAAGGCAAGTATATCACATGCTCATTTGCTGACTGGGCATGGTGTATGACAACCACAAGGAAAAATAATTTCACTTTTTTAGTCTGTTATCTAGCTAGACTTGTGAAAACGATTTAATATGAAGTAACTTATATTGCTATAGTGAGGAGTAATTCTTTCTTCTGAATAACCCGGCTTGCTTTATTCGGGTTTACAGCGTCCGCATACTCTGCGTATTAATGCCGTGCAAATGCTCATGTTTAAAATAACATCACGTCAATACACGGATGTCCATTTTGGTTTGCTAATGCATTTTGCACTCACGAGTGACTGGAAGTTTCCACACAAACAAGTCAAATGTGACCACTGTGATCTTTCCATGCTTTACAATCCTGCCAGTCTGAATTTATTATTTCTTTTGCCTTCACCATCAAAATCTATTGCATACATGTCAGCTTTGTTAAGTTTTTGGTCTCTGTGGATATACTATAAGGTTTAGCATTTCTATACACTGGTCACTGCACTTACTTTACCTTCGCTCATGCAATTTACAGCTGTGTGACCATTCACTCGTCATCTTATAAAGAAATAACACGTGAAAGACACGTGTTTCCACTCATAAGATCCCAGGGGATATAACATGGCAGGCAGTACAGAACACATATTCAGAGTTGTGTAACACGTGCACAGTGAGGACTGAATACCGAAATTGAGGTCATTGGCGTTCAGACCTTGGACGTAACTACAGAATGAAGTGCTATTCAGAAGTGAATTTTTTGTTTCGGCTTATAAATGTTTAAGGAAAATTATTAGTATTATTATTATTATTAGTAGTAGTAGTAGTAGTAAACATTATCAATCCATTAATAGTATTGTCCCTTTAAAATTTACAAAAAGGAAAAGACAACATCTAAATTACAGATAATGATGCTTATCATTTGACTGTTTTTTTCTTCAAATGATAAAATTGAGCTTATAATGGGCTGCAAAAGTAAAAGAGTAAATTAAAAGCATTATAAAACAGATTATTATAGTTTCATGAGCTCACTTTAGTATCTTGTGGCTTCATTTAGCTGTGTACACAATTAACTATTGCGGCATGAAACAAAAGAAAAAAGTAAAATTGCAAAATAATAGGACGTGCTGGATCAAGTGCTATTTCATAGGCTGTTGAAAATACGTCATTTTCAACATAATAATTACTACTAGGGCTATTCTTGCAGAAATATATTGGAGATATACCAGTCAACTATTAAATGTTTATGGTCAAAGCCATCTTCTTAATCATATATTATCAGCTGTTCATTTTTGAAAAATGGTATCTTGCGTTTATGTTACAGCAGATTACATTTGATACCAAAGGAAAAAAAACAACTGAATTTTATCCTTGATTTTTTTTTCTGGTTTAAATCCTCTATCTAGACCCGATAGTGGTGCTCTTAATAATCACTTGCATAAGAAACAAACTCCAAACATCTAACTGTGCGGAACTGAGTGGGAAGGTGGTTTCATATATCCTTTAAAACAGGATTATACGAACCCAACTAATATAATATGAAACCTGTCTTCGTCACAGAGATTCATTTTCAAAAATTTATCTCAAGTGTTTTATGTATTTTCTATCTTTATAGACCAGCTGCTTACGTTATTGCATTATGTCCAGCTGATAAGGATATTGGGTAAAGCTGTTGATATCGTGGGTCAGACTGAAGTATTAGGTTTTAGATATTCAGATCCTCAGAGAAGTGCAGTGCTGTAGAACATTGAGTATTGTGTGCAAGCAATTATAAAGGAAACTCTAAATGTCAAAAAAAAAAAAAAAAAAAGATATGAAGGAAATGAGTCTGAATTGCGCGTTATGACGCACATCTTGAATACACAGAGACGTGCGAGTGAGCACAAAGGTTTTACATCAGAACTTTATCTTTCTAAAGAGCAACACCTGCAGTGTTAGAGCGGTCCTCATGCATCATCTCCTTTAGCCTTTATTTTCCGCTGGCATGCCACCTCTTCGTGAGACGTCCTTTTTCTGGAGATTTATGCTCCTCCATGATTCCTGGCTTGTCTGGGTTAAAAAGTCTGACTGCTCCCCGAAGCTGTGGCTCATATAGAGGAGGAGGAGGAGGAAAAGGAACGAGCGTGGTACGTGTTCTGTTGGCCCAGCTGAGCTCTTGTTCGTGGAGCAACGTGGGCTCTCGTCCAGCCTCCAGCACGCACACTGCAGCACATCTTCCTATCCCGGAGGCTTTCTCACTCACGGCTCTATGCTGTCCCATCATGCTTTCATTACCGTGTTTAGGCGCTCTGTTTTTTTTTTTTTTCCATGCCTAGGCAAATCTCCATCTGTGCTCGCTCGTTCCAGAAGTGCCGAGCAACTCGTCTGAGATGGGAGATGCTGGACTGCGTGAATGCATAACAATGCAAGTGGTTTCTATTTGGTTTGCTAGTTGTCCCAGACTGTGGAAAGGTGTCTGGGAATGTTGACAGTTTGTTGACTGGAACAAGACACAGACTAATATCTGTCTGCGTTAACCCTCTTGATCGGGTCAGAGGTTTTTTTTTTTAATTCAACAACACTGAAAACATGATCACGTTATGTGTTTTGCCAAGTTTTTGACCTGAGAGTTGAAAAAGAGTCGACTTGAAACAGAAAATAGCATTTTACTCTCTCTCTCAATCCCACTACATTCACTTCCATCTGTACACATACACCTGCCATTAGGAGAATAGACAATCCGTTTGCATTTCCATTTTCATAAATATGACATTTACATGTAATCAACCGGCACACTTTTGTTCAAAACAACCTACAAGTCAGATTACACTCAAAAGGATTAAGAGCCTTGATCATAGACTCAATAGGAGAGCTCAGCTCAAGCAATCCTGGGATTTAAACTCACCGCATTAAAATCACTGAGCTACCACTTCACATTATACAAAATGTTTATATTTATAGTAAATATACAGCGTATTGGGTATTTTATCATGGACTTTGAGTTTGCCTGAGTTAACAAGCAATCTATTGCTAATGAAGTAGTGACAAAAACAGTAAAGAAAGGTTCAACCATTTCATTCTGTAACACTTGATGTAAATTTAGCTGTAGAGTAGTGGCGACCGACCCAGTTCCTGGACATCTACCTCCCTGACATTAGTCCCAACCATAAGTGTACCCACCTGACCATCCAATCATTGCATTAAGACGTTCTTGATCAACTGAAAGAGGCGTGTTAGATTTTGTTTGGCGATAAAACTTAAGATTAAGATCTTCAGAAACAGGGTTGGAGACAAATGATGCGGAGACATACAGACTTCTTTTCTTCAGCTGAAATGCAGCGGTAGACCAATCAGAAATACATCAGCAAGCCTGCCACACTAATGCTTTCCCAGCCCCATGTTACACCTATTTAAATAAGCGAAACACAGGCTATGGTAATTAAGTGGGTTTTTGAATCCCTGGGAGGGGTAGCATCATGTAACCAGTAGAGACGGCATAGAATCCAATACCAAGTGAGCTATTCCGAAAAGTAAATGTGTGGAAGTTGCTATCATGTCAGCTGTGCGGTAATACTTCACAATGTGGAAATTTCCCCCAATTTGGCCCCCTGCCAATTTCCTACCACCATCAAGCACGGCTATATCATACGGCACCTAAAAAGCAGGGAAGGTGAAGGTTAGTACATGATTTTTCCTAGACATGTGAAGCAGCCAGCAGTTTCCTGATGCACTGCTGCTCATGCTGCATCACAGGGCAGTGTAAGCCCCTCAGAAGAAAAAGCTATCGGCTCTCTTTCATGAGCTCATAGATGCCCACAATTCACTAGCGTGACTGTGATTGACAGGGGAGAGAGAGAATGTATGCCATCTTTCCCATCCAAACTACATGGAAAATTTGGCTTCCTTGGTTCCTGACCACAGGTGGCTGTAGCATTGTCAAGATTTGAACTCCGGACAATAGGAGATTTTCTGTTGCACCGGTCAGGATACATGCCAAGAGATGTGATTTGATTCGTGATTTGATTGTGAGTTTAAGTTCAATTTCAGGAATACTCAAGTAAAGTATGAATATGCCAAAAATAATGATTAAATATATTAACGAAGTATTGCCAATCAGAGTGTGTTAGATTTTGAAGAAACAGTACTGAATGGAACATTTTCTTTTGCAAAAGTCAATACAGAGTAGAGTTTTTTTCTTTCTCTGGTTGTTAAATGAGTGAAGTTGTGAAAAATGGTGACTGTGACACCAACATCCTGTTGAAGCTGCTTGTTGGTAACTCTGAATGAAAAACTGATTTTGTAATCTCCTTGTCCTTGGTACCCGAGCTAGCATCTTTTCCACCCCTGTAATGTATTATCATCTAATTAATTATCCAATGAGCCAAAACCAACTGAAAGTACAGCTACATTATGGAAACGATAACAATGAAAACCATATATGCTATATATCCTAGTGTTTATTTTTGCTTAACCTAATTACATGTTAGATGATAATTACATCTTATGATCATATGGTACTTAGGACTAAACATCATCTTTGGATTCAGTGGTTAAAATCACAGCAGATAGATATATTAAAAGTCAAACAGACACAAAGTCAAAGTAAACAGAGTTAAAATCAGACAGAAAATAAATCAAGGAGCCACAAAGGACTGGACTGGATTTGAGCAAGGTCTAACAATATGCAAAGGGTGTAACTGGCGCTGATGATTTAATAGATGTGATAATACAAACATGGCTAGACTAGTAGACAGGGAGGAGTGACTGCAGGCGTGACAGCATTTTACAAAAGCAAATGATAGTCCACAGAGCTGTCAACACACAGAACTCACAACGAGAAGAGAACCTCAGAGACACTCCCCAATCACCAATAAACCAAAACCAGCCTCACCTCAAACAAAATTCAAAAGGGTTTTGATGGATTTCATATAAATGAATGCTTTTGAAAAGCTAAAACCTCGAGTCCTCCACCCTTGCCCTGATTTGAACTGTTTAAATAACTTGAGTTGGGTCATGTGGATTCTTATGAATTTGCGCATGCGAGACTGTTGGTACAGTATTTAGGGAGTGGTGAAAGACAAACACTTGGGGGTGTGATGTTATAGGACAATAATCAATGATGTGTTGGTATGATATGGCTTGACATGAAGTGGAGTTACCGTAATAACAGATGCTCCCAATAACAGTACATTTTATTCCACTTATACAACAGCAATTTGCAAATTTTCTATCATCTTAAAGACTTCCTGTGTCTGAAAACTTTTCCTCTGACTGAAGACTCCTTCCAAAAACTGCTAAATCAACATCTCCTCACAGAAACGTCACCATATCGGCAATTACACACATTTTACTGGCACGTCCACCACACAGTTTTCTGTGTAAATTGTTACTATAGAAATAATAATGTATTAGATTTAAAAAAGCAAATGAATCAACACATTCTGACCAATCAGATTCGAGAATCGTTTCAGTGATATGATAATAATCGGCATTAGTCATTAGTCGAGGACTCAGACATACATTTCACGCACTTATAACCAAATAAGTGAATAATTTGTAGTATTTACTGAATCACAGAACTGCTTCAAGATGGCGAACTTAATAGTAAGCTGGGGATTATGGCTTTATTGATCAGATACTCATTTGTGTTCAATTCATTCCAGAAGCAAGTTGAGAACCCAGATCATATTCACAGAGCAGGGAAGGAAAAACTCACCTAAGAATAAAGAAAAGCTACAACCGAGCAACGATGATCTGGCAAGTTCCACTTTCTAACATCCATTAGAACACATGCTACTGCAACCCTCATTCATAAATCAGTATGAATGACATGACACCTCACCTCACTGAGTGCGTGTGTGTGACGCAAATCTTTCACAGCCATTCCTGTTAGCGTCAGATGTGAAAGCTAATAATTTAGCACTAACGTCAGTCTCAGTGTGAGCATGATTGACCCAAGTGCATGCGTCTTATTGGAATATGCTTGAGGGAGGTTATAGGAAAAATGTAGAAGGCAGGGCAAACCTGATTACATTCCCATCATGACCAGGAAGAGCATGCCGCCTACATCACATGAGTAGCCACTGGTACGGAAAAGAAGGCAGTGAATTTGTCAATCAGAAACCACCTGCTCCTGTCTGCAAGAACAATCGAGCTGTAGGTCTAGTTCTGTAGAAATTAAACTGGTTTACTACCTAGATATTTAACTAAATATACTGAAAACTCAATCTAAGATTATTTGTGTAGTGCTTTTATCAACAGTCATGGTCACAAAGCAGCTTTGCAGAAATCCAGATGTAGTTTTAGACGCCTAATGAACGAGCCAGAGGTGACAGTACAGAAGAAGAATTTCCTGAGATGATATGAAAGAGAGACCTTGAAAGGAACCAGACTCAACATGATCATCTGGGTAAAAATCTTACAGCACTTGGTATTTCCAGGGCCAACCCTGCTTGGCTTTCAAGAGCAGACAAAATTGGGTGTTCTCAGAGTGGTAGAGCTGCATTTGGCCTGCCAACTAGCAAGCGTGAAACTTGATAATGAACTTGTTGTGTTTGGCTAGACTAATAGAATAAACTAATGACTTTCTATCAGTCATGTTCAGAAAACCCAGTTTGGATGTTCGTTCTTAGGCATATATGCAGTGTTATCCACCACTGTGTATTTGGTTTTCTGTGAAGAGACAGCTCATTCAGGGTTTATTTTTGCTTTGTGTACAGTGTTCCTGGGATAAGATCCAGGATAAAAAAAATGAATGAAGTAATAGATGTAAAGAAATCAAAAACCATGAAAATTGTTTGCAGTTTTGGATGCAGACATGGAGGTGTCTGAAAAAAGAAGCTCATTGGATCAAGTGGTAACAATTCTATGAAAATTGGTGTTTGTCAGATCAATGGTCTGCACTATTTCTAGGTCAATTCGTATAGTCCTATACTTTTGGTATCCTGGTAAGAAGAGTGCCTGAATCATCACAAATGGTGATTAGAATGAGTCAGAATTGGAGCTCTAGCAATAGTTGAATACGAAGTACAGTAACACAGGAAAGATTTTTTTAAATCCTTTTTTTAATCTGGCTTCCGTTCCTGTCACAACATCCCTTAACATCACCAAATTGGAAACAAACTCGTTTGTGCTCAAGGCTGCTGATATTCTTAGCACTTTACCCTAACCTGTTGTTTAGCCCATTGCATGATAAGTTATACCCCTAGTTAAATTTATCTCATGCTGATTTGCTGTTGCGAGAATGGTTTAAGAACATCTTTGCTGTCCTGGTTTTTATTCATAATGAGCTCCCATGAGTTGTATGTTCCTGATCTATTATGTAAAGCAGGCCAATCAAACGGTCCAATGCTTTTTACAGATTGCATTTTTGTTTACATACATACATACAAGTCCGTGTTCAACCTCACCTCCTTCAAGAGTAATAATTCTCTCCACCTTGGAAGAGTTCTACCAATGTTTATTCGAGTTTTACTACGTTTTATGTCGTTGCGTTTTTTGGAAATATGTTGTGGTTTTTGCCCACAGTAAAAGTATCAGGCTGCGCTGGGCGTTTACCAGATTCTGCCATGTTTTCCTTTCTGAACAGACGGAGATGAGGAGTGAAGGAGCATTAAGGAGTGTCTATTAAAAGACTGACAGGAAGCCCATGAAAATACAGACAAGCAGTCGAACTTGTAACAGGTTTTCTCAATCATGCAGTAAGATACTTGTGCTAATGCCATTGCTTAAGCATTTTTATCATTTATAAAAAACAAACAATGTATATTGTCCAGATTGTTTGTACGAGTAAGAAAAAAATGACTAATATACCTTTAAGAGAAAGGATTAGTGATTAATATGAAACCCAACTCAGTAACTCTTACTCATTTGAAGTCATGTTTGACATTAGAGAATAAATGAACGAAGCTGTGATTTTGAGAAGTGTGACTGCTTCAGTCACAAATGCATTAACAAGGGCTTCCTGACTACACACATACTCAGACACACAGAGCATAAAAATATTTATGTTCAAAAAGATTTTGCAACTGATTTGATGTTATCCTGTTTCCATCACGAAAGGATGCCGCATCATTCAGCAGAAACACTCCAACACAATGATCCATGTTTTTCATTCCTCAATCAATTCCTCATTATGGACTGAACTAAATGTGTGTGTGTGTGTGTGTGTGTGTGTGTGTGTGCATGCAAAAATCTTAACAATCCAGGATCAAACACACATTTTACTCTTACTCCACTTCTGAGGACCTTCCACTGCCACAAGGTCAAAACTGTCAGATATCCCTATCCTTGTGGGCACATTTGCTACCCACCAAGATATAAAAACATACTCACACACAGACACACACATACACACAACAAGGGTCTTTGTCACTTTTTTTAATTTACAGAACCTGACCTCTTTCAAGTAGCATTTTACCACCAACTCCTACTCATCCCTCTGCCCTCCACATTGGTCTACACGTTCTTCATGGCCATTTAAAGGAGCCTAATTGAAAACATATGATGGTGTGAATGAATGACTCAGACGTCCACACTCCCACGCATGGACCTGCGTATACGCACACATACACACACACATACATACACACCACCAGCTTCTCAGAGACTTTTAATTGAAGACACTTGTGAACGGATGTGGGCATGGATCCAGGACGTATTCCTGAAATTCTTGCACTGGAGATGGAACCAGATGGACCGAGAACTAAAACCAGCTGGCCAAGTCAAGTGAGGGCTAAAAAGAGTCAGGACAGGCCTCAGGTAGAGCTTCTTGACACACTTACATGATAGGTCAGGGGGGTTGTTTGAGCATTGAACAAATATGGTTATTTATGGAGATTTGACAAAAGGCACGACTAAGACTTTAAATTTTTCTAATTAAACAATGATATCTGGTCAAGGAATTATCAACATGCTGAACTGTTTTCCTTTTTCTAATACTGCCATGACAAGTCCAAGACCACCAGTGATTCATCTAAAGGATGATGGGTCAAATAAAGCCAAGCCAATAATAGCTGCTCTTCCACCACAGGGATCTTATTAGGAACTTTATCATAGCCTCAGGAACTTTAGACATATTTCCGTTAAAGGAACTGAGGCTGATTTGTCTTCCGAACCTTCTTCATTCTTTTTCCCAGAATCAGGAATTTTTAGGGTCGGGTTGTGGTATTCGACATCACTGATCATCAGTGGTCAAATGTAAACTTAATTAGAAGGACAACTCTCTTATCGGACACTTTTAATATCCAACAAACTAAGCCACTTGGTTTATATCAGAGATGACATGGAGATATGCATGCCGCAGTCTATCTCAGGGCACCATGCAAACACACACTCGCACCTCGGGAAAATTTCAACCAGTCATTCCACCTACTAGCATATTGTTCAATGATGGGTGGAAACTCTGGAACCCAGAGGAAACCCACACAGACACAAGGAGAATATGCAAATCTCCACAGGCAGAAACCCAAGCTCAGGGAACCCAGATCCTGGGCCTATGGAACATTCTCCTGCTTTTTAGTTTCTCAAAGGTTTCTGTAATTTTAGTGGAAATGAGTGTAATCCTTAAAAAAGCATGAAAACAATCAGTACTTTGTAGGGTTAAGTGCAGGACCAGAGGTCATGAACTGGCTATCAAAGCAAAGTATTTAAGCAGACCAAACCAAGTATATCTAAAAAATCTGTGGTAGATCTGATAAACATATGAAAAAAGCTGGCCATAGTTCAGACAAAGACAGCGCTCAGAAAGTGGATTACTATTGGATTACCATTAGTGGGTTACTGATTAGATGGTTGGGGGTTCAAGCCCCAGAACTGCCAAGTTACCACTGTTGTGTCCTTGAGCAAGGCCCTTAACCCTCTCTGCTCCAGAGGTGCTGCATCATGGCTGCCCTGCACTCTGACACCAACTTTCTAATAAGCTGGGATATGCAAAGAAAAAAATGTCATTGTGTGTAATGTATACATGACATATAAAGACATCTTCTATTCTCCCTGTGTCTTATTTGTTCTGTGTCCATGGTGCTAGTCAAAACTGGGAACATGAAGCACCATGATGAAATATAACCAATTCAAATGTTCTAAACATAAATGGTTAAGCATTAAAAGGTAAGTTCTGTCACCATTCAGATATGTTAGTTATTTAGCTCAACATTTGTAAGGAAGGAATTTTATGTAATCAGACTCTTACAAATTTCATTTGAATATTCCTGCTATAGTGAACAAAGGTCATCCAAGGCAATTCTAAATCTTGGAATTTATAAACATGCGGAAAAATGGCAGCAGCTTTTCTACAATTTATCCTAAACTAGCTTTACTGTATAGTAAATGCAAACACAGGGTTTATTTTCAGGCACCAGCTATGGATATATTTCCATTCATTTCATTTTGGCTTACTATATGTCAGAGGTGTCCAGTCTTATCTGGAAAGGGCCATTGTGGGTGCAGGTTTTCATTCCAACCAAGCAGAAGCCACACATGAGTTTATTGAAAGCCAAGCTCTACTGATTAATCAGGTGCAATCAGGTGTGGCTCCTGCTTGATTGGACTGAAAACCTGAACCCACACCAGCTCTTTGCAGATAAGATTGGACACCGCTGCTATATGTCATCTGGGAAAAATGGTTAATTACTGGACAGTCTAAGGTTTGAGTCAAGTTTTTAATTGTTAGCCTTTAGAATTTATTATAAATAACGACTGGAGTTAATTCAGCCAGAACAACCATGACCTGCTTCAACTTCATATTCATGTTGTTGATGTTTTAGTCTACCCAGGTTGGGCAGAAGCTGTGTGGTCTGCTAAAAAAACCCGTTAAAAATAGAACAGAGAGAAATAGAG
The DNA here is from genome assembly GCA_030068235.1 of Notoglanidium macrostoma. Lineage (NCBI taxonomy): Eukaryota > Metazoa > Chordata > Actinopteri > Siluriformes > Auchenoglanididae > Notoglanidium > Notoglanidium macrostoma. The sequence continues at coordinate 21,988,094 of JAQQZR010000039.1, read as the reverse complement.
AAATAGTGGAAACATGTCTGTCTGGCAGGTTTTTATAGTAAATTCTTATAGAGCTGCCAACATTTTTTAGCTTTCACACTAGACATTTTGCATTTTACCGACGCCAATATCCAATTATGCCACTATGCGACCTTACACAGAGATGCACTGACATCTTTAAACTGTCAGGACTGATTTTTCTCCATTAATGGCCACCTATGCTGAGTAAAGCTCTCAGTTGGAGTTGATAGTTAATAGTTCAAACACCACACAGTTTAGATCTAAGGCTCAGTGGCTCACGCAATATAGCTCAGCATGATTCAACTATTTTGCTTTGTAATGCAGTTTAGCATTAAATCAAACATGTTTCTAATAAGCTTGAACTGTCGTGGTAAAAGCAAGCAAGGCCCAAATGCAATGACTGGAAACACTCATCGAGAAGCATCACGAGAGCCCACGGGCTAAATGGACGCTGGCCGAGCCAAGGAGAAGAGAAAGAACAACACAGACACAATAAGAGCCTGGGAAACTGGAAAAGCAGCTATGACTTTTCCTGAGCTGGTGCTATTCTTAGAACTTTCATTCATGTATTCATCAATTTATTTACCTTGTGTGCTTGACTTTCAAAATCTGTTTATTTTACATGAGCAGAATTGCAAGCCAAACAGTATTTTGTGGAAAGAAACTTTTAGATCTTCCATAATGGCAGCCAAGTCGCAAATAGGAAAAAGATTAGTCATTAAGCAGGTGCAAAGATTTATATGTGTCACCGTGCTAGAAGAAGGATGGCTTTCATTCTAATTTATCAAAAGACCTTGACTGGTTCTTGACATGCAAGTGTAAATGGTACAAATATTTTCACTAGGCTGTTCTTGGGTCTGATTCTCAGCCCGCAATCTGGTCCCTGGTTGAGAAAAGGTGCTGGCAGTCGGAGAGTGATTTCATCCTGGACAGCCACCCACATTCATCTGGAACGTGCTTCTCTGCAGAGGACATTAACCTGTCTTCTGTTCTCATGAGAGTAAATTGGGTGTTGTGCAGACGTTAAGTTTCCCTACACCTGCAAGATGCCGTGCAAGAGCTAATCCATGTTCAGTTTTCTTGGTTGCTATGACCCTTATCCTTGATTCTTCATTCTTGACCCTTAGCAGTGTTTTCGGTGCAGTAGTTGAGCAAGGAGCTCCCATATCACTGGTAGGACTACTGTTAAATAACATAGGTATAACTATGCAGAGACTAATATACCCACTGAACACTTAATCAGGAACACCTGTACACCATCTCATTCATGCAATTATCTAATCAGCCAATCGTGTGACAGCTGTGCAATGCATAAAGTCATGCAGATATGGGCCAGTAGTTTCGATGTTGAACACTATTGTTCACATCAACCATCAGAATGCATCTCAGTGATTTTGACCATAGCATGATTGTTGGTGCCAGATGGGCTGGTTTGAGTATTTCTATAACTGCTGATCTCCTGGGATTTCAGAATGGTCATGGAGAATGGCCAGACTGGTTCGAGCTGACAGAAAGGCTACAGTAACTCAGATAGCCATTCTGTACCACTGTGGAGAGCAGAACAGCATCTCAGAATGCACAACATGACAAACCTTGAGGCGGATTGGCTCCAACAGCAGAAGACCGTGTCAGGTTCCACTTCTGTCAGCGAAGAACTGAAAGCAGAGGCTGCAGTGGAGACAGGCTCACCAAAACTGACAGCTGAACACTTGTAAAATGTAGCCTGGACTTATGAAACAGCATGAATCCATGGACCCAACCTTCCTTGTGTCAACATACATTCCAGGCTGGTGGAGGTGGTGTAATGGTGTGGGGGAAGTTATTTTGGCACTTTGGGCCCATTAATACTAATCAATCATCACTTGAAAGCTGCAGCCTATTCAAGTATTGTCGCTGACCATGTGCATTCCCACAATTTGCCACAATTTTCCCATCTTCCAATGGCTACTTCCAGCATGATAATACACCATGTCACAAGGCAAAATTCATCTCAAACTGGTTTCAGGAACATGAGTTCAGTGTTCTTCAGTGACCTTCCCATTCAAAGATATGAATCCATTAGAACACCTTTGGGATGTGGTAGATATAATGTTTACAATAATAATCTATCAACTGAAAAATAGGAGCTAAAAACATGAATACCATGAGATTTTAATGAAAAAGTACCATAACCACAGCAGAATTTTCCTTTTAGTATTAAAAGATATAAAAATAAAAAACCAATAGGTTATTCAAATAAAAACAATAAAAAAACAAGTAATGGGTCACTTTAGTGACTGCAAATAGGTCTCTTCATAGTAATCTGTCATTTAAGGTGCTAATTTGGTTTCTAATGGTTAAATAGTTTGGTAATGGGTAAATAGGTAAATTAGATTTGAAATACTTTTTTTTTTCCAAATGTTTTGTCAGCCACTTAGTGCACTTGTTCTAAGGCGATGGCTTAAACCATAGTTTTTCTTATTCTTTTTCTTTAAAATGTTCTACATTTTTCCCAACGATATTTGTTCTAGTATGAAATAAATTATTGTACCTTTATAACCATAAACTCAAATCCAGAACCATTTTTCTGTCTAAAAATGCTGGATTCTTGTTGTAAATTTGCATTTAAGAAAATCGTAGCTTAGCAATTGGCTTGCAAAACAATGATGGAATTAATATAACAAAAAAAAGAGTAAACCCACTGAAGCAATCCCAGCGTAACCTAATTCTGATGGAAGATTAAATTCACATCTTTTGTTTCTTACCTAAACATTAACCTCAAACCAGTTAACATTAGCCCATACAAAGGTCTTCAGCAAACAGGCCGAAGACAGAATGGTGACAGAACGTGAATGTGTTGATGTGCGCAATCCTCAGTATGCGTACGTAACTAAACTCTGAATACCCGCACTAAGAAGAAGAAGAAGAAGAAGAAGAATATACATTTGTTGAAGTCATTGGGTATGTTCTGCAGCTGTTATGCTCTTCATTGCACACTTGACAACAGATCCTGCTCTGAACATTCTGTTATTTTGGTATGCACATTGTGATATAAATGTTCTTGGAGGGTTGTGCCCACAGCTGGAGCCTGGGAAAAAAAAGGTGGCAATAATTCAGGAGAGGTTACAGGTCTTGAACATGAACAGCTAAATGCTCAGTGTGCGTGATGATGCAACAGACCCTGATGTTCTGAGTTTATGAATGTACGGATTTTGTCCAAGCTCACAGCCTTCGCAATTTAGGAATATATGTGTACATAAACGGACATTATGGAGATATTATGGGCATAAAGCCACAGTTTCAATTAACCATCATTTAAGCTGGAGAAAATCTTCCTTTTTATAAGGGGCTATCTATCACTCAGAAATTCTTTAAATATACTTTACAAAGTAAAGGCAAAAGGGTTCTAGTAAGGTGAGGGGTCATTAAAGCCACCGGAACAGCTTCCCTACACCCTACATTCCCTACAAGCCTGTAAAACCCTTTTAGAGTGATAAGCACCATTCTTCCAGAAGATATTCTTTCAGTTGCTGTTTTGATTATGGTGATGAAGAACACAAAATCTCCCAAGTGTTCAACTGAGTTGAGATGTGGTGAGTGTAAAGGCCACAGCATAAGATTTACATCATTTTCATCCTCATCAAACCATTCAGTGAGCCCTAGTGCTTTGTGGATGGGGGCGGAGTCATCCTGGAAGAGACCACGCCCATCAGGATAGAAATGTTTCATTATAGGATAAACATTATCAGTCAGAACAACAACTGCCGTGTTGATATGAAATATCGCTCCTCTTTAAGTGGAGAAGTGGACTCAAATTATGGCAGCAAAATAAATAAATGCCCCCCCCCAAAACAGAGGCACCAGTTTTTTCTTCAATTTGTCACCCATTTGTATCTATCCATAATGCATTCCTTCAACCAAAGCTAAAGGCTAAATCTTGTCAGGTTTACATGTGGAGCCTGTTAATAGAATTGTCATGTAATGAAGTTTGCTCAGGTGTGCGTGCACACTACACAAACACAAAGAGCGAGAGAAAGAACAAGCCTTTGATATGACCACAGACCCAGCATAAATCAAACCCAAATAAAACCAAGCTGTGTCTCTTTCCATTTAACAAAAAAAAAAAAGGCCTAAAAAGTTTTGTTGCTGTTGTTATTGCAGTGATTATTGTTCCTAACGTGATTACTCAAATTATCCACGAACTGTGGGCTTTTGAGATTCCTCTTGTGGTCGAGAAATTGGATCTCTCTCAAAGCGTCCTCACTGACTCAGCTGTCTACTTTAATACATTTAGGGTCTCATGTCTGCTCCCATCTCGGCTATTGCCGCTCTCATGCTGCGCAAAGTTGCTGCGTGATGCCTTCCAGACATCTCAGCGCACCGTATGAGTCATATGTGACGCACATTTTTAACGCTCGGCCCTGAGCCTGAAATGCACCTCTGGTTTTCAACACCCATCACTGGAATTAGAGCTAAAAATACCCCCCAAAAAAGAACATCTGCTCCATAAAGCCCTTGCGTGGTCCGCAGAATTTAATAGTAATGGTCTGGAAGGGCACAGAGCGTGGGCCACTAAACCCGTCCTAATGATACAGTCTTTTTTAATGCTTCATTCTAAAAATATGTATTGAAGTGTGACTGGATGAATCCTGGAAAATATCTGAAAGCTGCATTTCCACTAACTATCACGTTATTTCTCATGTTTAACGGCACGTTCACGCTAATCGATGTTTAACAGCTCCGATAATAGGATATTTTAGGCTAACAGCATTATAATGTCACATGTGCATTGTATTGTGTGAAAAATATACACTTGCTGGCCTCTTTATTAGGAACACCTACCTGCGCTTTTATCCAGTTGACTCAATTCGTCACTTTTTACAACCGTAGTGAACCGAAAAGCAACCCACAGCATGTCAAACCTTAATGTGGATGGTCAGTGAAGACCACTCCAGTCAGTCATGACCCAGAATCTAGAGGAATCTATTGTAACTACAAGCTCACCAAAACTGTACAGGTGAAGAATGGAAAAAACGTCACCTGCCCTGGTATGTGTTTTTTAAGAGATGAAAAATGAATATTGCTTTATGCACATGATAAATCTATTATTTGAGCTGTCTATATGCATCCACCTCTCTCTCTCTCTCTCTCTCGTCCGAAAATGCAATCACATGCCCCAGTGCCCAATAATCTGCCTGAGCCGTATGATTGCATCTGCTCTATTTTATGATGTGATACAAGCTATTCGCCTCAATTTACATCCCAGACCTTCCAGATCTCCATCTTAAAAGTCAAGAGAGCAAGAGATTTAATGTTGCTGGCATCTTCTACTTGCCCAACATTCTTGCCAACAAAGGTGTCGAACACATTCGAACATAAATTGTTCCCAGTTTTCCTGTGCAACTTGGCAAGCAGTAATAAAGGGGGATGTAAGAAAACACTTTCTCCTTCCCAGAAGTTATAACTCATAGCAGGATGACTCTCATGACTCCATTACTACTACTGTTATTTGTGTACATCTTCTGCCTTCTCTCTGCCAATTGTACATGTCTCTTACCTGTGGCCTAGTAATACACACTCCTGACAGACCCTCTAGTGGACACCAGTGGAATTACAGACTAGGTTTTTCTTCAATTCATGTCTGAAGAATGGAAATCAGACACACTTGCTCAGTGTTATTTAATAAGGTCTTTTTTTCCACCTGACATTGTTTCTGTTTTATGTCACTTACAACAGAATGCACAACTGAATAACAGCATGATTCTTTCTCCAATTACATTATATAATCTCATTTTGTGACAATTCATATGATAAAAAGATTCAATTTAGGGTAAGGGGTGTGGCTTCTCCGTTTTTTCTTAGAGCTCTGTTTTTTCCATTGAATACAACGATTTCCTACGAATGCCGCACCACTAATAAGATCACTAATGCTGCTTAAATTTATTTTCATAAAATGCACATTTCTCTGTACTGTCACTGAGCTTGCTCCTGCTTTTTGTGATTGTGTTCTGGCCCCTCGAGATGGCCTAACGACAGCAAACGAGATGCAAAGCGAGAAGCAATCTGGGAATCATTTAAAATGCTCTCATGCAAAGCAATGCAAAGCTGCCACTCACTTTTGGTGGCCATCATGCCCTGCCTGTGAACCCGGCTCCCACACACATATACACACACAGAGTGTACAGTGTGTACAGTGTGAGTCCATGTCCTAGCACACTTCACTTCCCTCCACACACATTACCTGTTGTTTACTGGGTATGCCTTTTTGATAAATAATAATGAATCCTAAGAATTAATACAAGTTTTTTCTATGAAAGGTCACTCCCACAGGAAACTATAATTATACTCTAAACCAATTGCTCAATTGTAAAAAAGTTTGTCAAAGCATTTAGCAAAAATACCAGAGATGTGGTAATCATTTGACACTTTACACACTACATTATCAACATACTGTATAACAGGACTCATAATGTACCTTTCATTAATTCCAAACAACTCAATAACATGTACGAGCACTGAGTATTATTCGTAAAACAAATAATAATAACCCTTCCTCTCTCATGCCCAGTGTTCCCGGGATATACGACATATCCAATATGACCCTGATCTGCAAAATCTGGTTACTAAAGATGAATAAACTTTGTAGTCAAGATGTCCAAATAACTTTAGTGTTTACATGCAGTATCTGACCTGCTTCCATGACATGCAGTGCTCTTGTGAAATACACAATTTTTCAATAAAAAAAATCTGAGGAACATTAAGAAATCTTAACATGTGGCAAATCTTATTATTATTATTATTATTTATTTATTTATATTTTACAACCATTTCCGTCAAATCCTGCACAACACCACTAATGCCACTTATATTTACTTCCGTACTGCAGGCAGCAAGTTAGAGTACAATCATTATCATTAAATTCAGATCATTTTCATTATGTACCGTATGCTTGAGTCCAAGATGTACGTTAGTATACATTAATTCATTGATTCATTCATCTTCAGTAAGTGTTTTATCCTGGTCAGGGTTCATCTATTTTCACACAGTCATTCACACGTAGGGGTCACCATTCAACCTAAGTCTTTTGGGGCATGGAAAGGACTTGGAGTGATAATGGCAAGTTTTTAAAAATAAGGTGAAACAAGAATCACGCTGTAATATCCTGTAAGAGCCACTATCCATCTATCTAAAAAAAAAAAAAAAAAGAAAAAACATTTTCACCATTAATGCATCATATCCTTCTTCCTGTTGCATCATTTATGCCTTTTCCCCCCTCCAGCTATTTATTGCTATTTGTCATAACCAATTCCACCTGCTATAACATACAGGATAACATGTGCTTCCTCCATGGCACAACAGGACAATCATTGCTCAAGCTTCTGCTTACACAGCATCGTAGAGCATTAAGCATCAGGCTTGGGAGAGTGTGAGAGGTTTTTTTTATGCCAGGTTGTAAGGTTTTTGGTTGTAATGCGCATAGAATATCAAAAAGATAGTTTTGGTATATGGTGTGTTTTTATTTCAGTGGTAATTGAGTGAGATGCTGGGAAATATGAATGCTCATAGATGTTTTTTGATGTGCATTTGGACACAACTGCACACTGTTAAGGGTAATTCTGTACTGGACATTTGTTCAGGGATGTTTTAAGAGGTTGTGAGTTTAACTCCAGCTAATATAGATGCCAAAGGAGTATGGCAAAACACTTTATTTGGCTACATCAAGGAATTGGTGGTTGTTGTTGTTGTTGTTGTATACTTAAGTTGCACCAGGTCTGTCAGTTCCAGGATAAGCATGTGCTGGAGATCACCGTCATTAACTGACATTATGCTATTACACTGCATAGTGATAGTTTCGCAGCACAGGCTTCTCACCAGTGTTGACTTGGCTGGAAAATAAGGTGCTCCACTAAATCATATAGAGCTGACTCTGACTCTGATGTGATCTCAGCCTCGAGAATGCAATTTTATTTCAAACAAAACTGCACCATAAAGATTCATTTGGTTTTGGATCTGTTTTCAGGGTGCCCCTCTTTGACTGACCTGGATCAGGCAAAAATCTCAATACTAAAAAAAAAATCCCAACAACCACACTTGTGCTGCCATCTGGCCAAAGCAATCAGAGCAAAGAGTTATTTCACAAATCAGCACACACACATATCAGATATCAATGCAAGTATAAGCCTGGGAACTGTAGTTAATCTGCAAAGTAGGAGAAGAAGAATTTGAGATTTGTTTTTCTCCACTATTATATGACCGCTACCAATCGGGAAGGGTGAAGGCTAACACGTGCGTCCTCGGAGACACGTGAAGCCAGCCAACTGCATCTGTTCCGATGGCTGCTCCTGCTATGCCAACAGGGCAGTGTGAAAGCGCCATCTACCCTCTTCTACATACATGAGCTCACAGACACCAATGATTGGCTGGTGTTGCTGTGATTGACAGGGGAAGAGAGTATGCCATACCTTGGCTGCCAGCAATAGATAGCTATGGCATCACCAGGATTCGAACTTGTGGTCTCCCAATGATAAGGTGCCACTCAGGAGCCCTAAGATTCTAGATTTAACCTGTTTTTTTTTTGTAGCACCACATTTACTAAAGTCAAAAAGGAAAAACCTGGCATTTTGATAGCATGGCTTGGATCCTCTTGTCTTCTTCTGACTGAACACCTTCATCCTGATGGGAGTGATCGCTTCCTTTATCCATAATGCCCAAGGGTTCACCGAATGCTTTGATGATGATGATGATGAAATTACCATAATATCCTATGGGAGATTTTGGAGCGATGCATTAGAAAACGCCCCCACCATCATTAAAAAAACCAACGGAGGGAATATAGTTTGGAAGATGGTGTTTCATCCAGTATGGTTCCAGACTTGTAAAATCTATGCCAATGAACTCTGAAGCTGTTCTGGTGTCGGTCCAACACCTCGCTACAACACTTTTTTTGTTCCATGTGTACTCGCAAACTACTATTTTAAGCATCATACTAACATTGTGTGTTATATGATGGGTACAATCAGTCAGATTTACAGAGCCATAAAGCTCCCATTTCCTGCACAGATCATCACAGGTGCGGAAACAAAAGTGCTATTCACGAAGACCAAGCTAAAAGTGAAATGAACGAGCACCACTGACAGAATGTGGCACTCCACATGCATTTTTGTGCCAGAGTAAGTAAACCCTCAGCAAACCAATCATCATTAATGGGAAGCAGCCAATCAACCATCATAATCTGACAACTGTAACTTGTTGCCTGCTGTTTTTGATCCAAAACCAGGTATTGGAAGCAATCTTTTGTATTTATCCACGTGAGCTTGCCAAGACATTTCCTTTGGTCGTCCCATTTGAAGCATGAAATTCTTCATAAATCCTATACTGAAGTAATCAACACTTAATGTCATGTAACATTCGTTCTGCTTCCACTGTTGGAAACCTTCTTCCTTTATGTTGTTGCAGTTCAAATTGCACCGGCCACAAGCATGCGCGGCGATTTGCACTGTAGGAAATCTATTTTTGCTGTTGCCCACTTCATTCTGCTAGCCTTACAAATATGCAAGGTACATATTCTTAAGCTTTCTGACCCAGTGTGTTCACCAATTCTGCCTTACTGCTATTCACTCATTGCAGATTTCCTTTCTTATATAGAAGTCTGTGCGATTTAGTCACTATCTAAAGATTCCTCAATATTGAAGAACAGGCTGGAAACTGATTTTATTGAAAGCCTTAAATGTTTAAATAAATGTTATAACTGTTTAAAATGGCAGGGGATTAAAGGATTAAATATCCTTTGTACTTGAATCCCATCTTCTACCCAGATTTCCTGCCATATCATAACTGTTCCTTGTCATAATGCTATGTTTTAGTATCTTTAACCAACACATGTAAAAAAATTCTGTGTATGATTAAGACATAATATCATGCATGGGGTCCTCAAATCAAGGTGCCATTGAGAATGGAGTGCTGATGATATTGTTCATGGCATATGGTGACTGGTATTAAGATATAATAAAAATGACAAGTCAAGAGATAATGCCAAAATTAGCAGAATCATAAACACTAGCATGATGACAGATGATGGCTTAAGTACATTTTAGCACATATTGTATACATATATATATATATATATATATATATATATATATATATAAGGAGTACTTGGTGGTGTAATATGGTCCAATGTGAAGTGTAGTTACTACCCTAAAGTGCATTATTTTCCTATAACAGCCGTTAGGTATACAAAAGATGTTGTATACCTCTTCTAACACAGCAATTTGCCAACGATTACATTTTTAAATTTATTAATGAACAGTAGTTATGATTAATGTTAGTTCCTGTCATCACTTACCTTATAGCAGTCTTTCCCTCTCCAGCCTCTCTTTTTTCTCTCTTAAACGACAAAAAAAACAACAACAAAAAACCAAACAACACAGCTTGTGATGTTACCGGGAACCTGTGAAGAGCAAAGTCCTGAACACTTGCCAGGGGCAAACAAACGACTCAGTTACAAAGATTTGACACTAGAGACTCCTTCCTGAAAAACTCCTTCAATAAACATATCCTTATGTTAAATAAACCTCACCATATCAATATCAATAATTACACATTCCCTGCTGTCTTAAATAAAGTTTTTTGACTTTAAAACATCATTATTAGCTTTATATTATGTAGAGATTGGATTTGAGAAGTCAATAGTGGTGTGGTATAAATATTCTAATATATATACTTTTATAAAAGTGGGCTTATTTGTTGAAATGTAATGAGCACTTCATAAGAATGACGATATCCAGTACATGGGTTAAATGTACAACTTCTGTGGTTTATTAACATTATTACTTATGTATACAAAGGTGAAAATCCCATCTACTACACATAATAAACTTTATCTTATCGAGTGCAAATAATTACTGTACCTACCTATAAATATCTAGTTCATCAGCGACTAGACTGCAGCCTCTGGCATATGGTTGTCATGGTTCAGAGAGAATAGCAAATTTTTTTTTTACATGATGCACTTAGAGAGCCATATACAAGCACTCATTCTTTCATTCATTCGCTTCATCCTGGTCAGGGTCAAGGTGAATCTGGAGGCAGGAATGCACCCTGGATGTGATGTCAGTACGTCACAAGGCATCGTACACACACGTTCACACATAGAAGCACAATTTAGTGTAGCTAATCCACCATAGCCTTTGTTTTGTGTGTGAAAGGAAACTGTAGAGCCCACACAGACACTTCCAAGAACTTCCGAGCTCAGGATTGCCACCTATATACAATTGCATATAGTAGAATGAAATAACACTCTCCAAGGCCTTGGTGTATAATATTATAGAAATGATCATCACTAGACATCATGAAGTGCGGAGTAGAAAAAGTTTCAGTGCAAATAGCAGGCAAGATTCAAGTGTGTGCGTGTGCGTGTGTGTAGTGATTCTAAAGATTCTTATTCCCAGGGGTCTTATGGGATCACTGTGAGCCCTTAATTCCAAACTGTCTCAAAGGCGTCATGTCACTGACAGGCGTGCGCAAACGCACGTGCGCCGCTTATCATGTTGCCAGATTGGGCGCAAACCATCTGTAGTGGGCCAATTTTGGATGGATGTTGGATTTTAATGGTGAAAAAGATGGTCTGGGCAGATTTAAAAACATCATATAAAGGACACAGGCTAGTGCAACGTATAATCATGCAGCAACGTCAACATGGCCAACACTGTTTTAAATAGTTGTATTCCTTTTGCTTTGGAACAGCTGCTGGCGTGAACATTTGCTACCTGTGTCTGTTAGAGAGGTTTATCTCTTGGAGCTTCTGCTGATGTTGGACGGTTCAGTAAAATGCCAGCGCGATAAAAATTCAAATCATATGAATGACTTTAAATGCTTGCTTTTATTTTTTTTTTTTCAATGGCAGCACAAAAGTGCGCGACGGATTTGACTCAATAAGCACTAGACACAATGAAGGGATTAGGCTGCGAAATTAAACAAAAAGGCTTCAGGGGAAAATAAAGTCACTCATTTGTTAAGAATAATAATGAAACGAGTTGTTATATTCCTCCATGCAAGATGATCGAGATTACACTGTCAGCAATGCAAATATGACGAATGAAGAGCTGGCATGAATCAATAAAAGGTGATGACTGATAATCTAAGTAAACTTTGGAGAAAAGGTTGCAGCTCTGGAATAAGAGCGCGGGGATGGATTAGAAATCCAAGATCATATCTCTAAATTCTTTAATTTAGGCTACTCGTATAAACGTAGGCTACTCCAAGGATGCACCATTCTTTATCAGTCTAATATTATGGAGTAGTGAGATGATGAAGGCAGACCGGACTTCCTTTGGTTAAAACAACATCGGTTGAGGCAACATTTTCAAGCCAGAAGACCTAGAGACCAGGAAGGCGGCATGTCAATCTCATCCTGCTTGCCTGTTTAGATTTCCATGCATCGATGACAAACATGAAGCTACACCGGGATGCGTTGCTTAACTACCATGGAAAGGGGTGAGAGGGGGAGGAGGAGGTGGGGGGGCAAAAAGTTTCAGATGTGCATTTTAATGCCCGGATGCCGGGTTGTGATTGGGCTCTAGATGCTCGTGCATGGCTATATAAAGGGCGACCTGCGCTCCTGTCATGCACGCGAGAAGGGAAATTGGCGAGCACAGGATCTGCACACGCACACGCACACACACAAACATAGACACATAGATATACACACACACACACACACTCACACACAAACACACACACACACACACATGCACAGAGAGCGAGAGAGAGAGCCTTGATGATTGCTGGCTGCACGACACGAATTTGGCCAGCGATTTTTTGTTTCATTTGCCACAGCACAGCTCTGCACGAGATCAAGGCTTTATTCCTGTAATAAAAGCGTGCATTGGCGTTTTAACATCTGCCAGATCCGCCGCGCACAACTCCACAGGGAGGCAGAGGAGCTCGAGCCCGTTATTTCTCTTAATAAGAGAATCCAGGAAAGCCTCAAGAGATGCCAAAAAGGAGCGGACTTTGGTTGCTGCTGCTGCTCGTGCTCGTGCTACTGCTCGGGCTGCTGGTCGTCGCATCGGCGCACGAGCAGGACGTGAACGAATCGTACTCGCCGCGGAGAGCGCGCGCCTCCGCCAACAGCCCCGGTAAGTAGCAGCATCTTCCTCCTCCGCTCGCAGCGCTTTTTTGGCGCTACTGTGCGCTGCACATCCAAGAGCTCGAGCCACGGGCTGTCATCAGCTATCATTTGTATGAACTGCTCTGTTTTACTATCTGGCCAGATTACTCATTTCATCCAAATGTCTTGCACATGCACTGCAATTTACTTGCAGCATGGACTAAACGATTTCCCAGTGACTTGACCAAAATCAGTCAGCCGGCTCATTTGAGTTGATCGGTGGTTTTGCATCAGAGATGTAACGCATGCTATGTACACCGTTACACAGGATGCAGTCCTGCACTTGTCTTATTTCAGCATTGCACAAAGACTCAATAGCACAAATCCAGCATGCACAGGTTCAGTGAATTCCCTGAATTCAAGATCTGGCCTAGTAACGCTTTTTTTCCCTGCACTTGAATAGCACTGAAGCCGTCAATCAATGAGCCGGCACAGTGTTTCTCCCTGCACATGCTGAGGGTGTCACGTTGGGAGCGCACTGATCTAAATCAGAGCTCTCCAAACCCTCTTCCAGAAGCGCTATAGGATGCATACTAAAACCTTCTCTCTTGTTACTGTGTGCCTATTGGACATCCTGCTCTCTAAACTTAGAATAAAAGTTGCTGTGCAACAGTAGCAAGCAACATGTGTTATTTAATAGGTTGCTTTCTGATATTGAGGAAGCTTCTTTGCAATTCTAACTTGCCAAGCTACTGATGAGAGCAAGCTACTCATGATTTCAATAGCTCAGCTACAGCCAAACTAGGGCCGTAACCACGAGTCATTTTATTGAGGTCCAGATTGCAGACAAATGTATGACAGCACAGTGCTGAATGTGTAACACATCAGTTGCCAGTTTCCTACCTTTGTTTAAAACCTGCTTGGACTCCAGTTCGAGACAAATATATTGGTTTATAAAGCAGCCTGAGCTACCTGTTGATTTCTGATTTACATTACATTCTTTGACGCCATCAATAGCTCATAGTTAATACACTTTATCATGCCCGTAGTATGATGCTGCGAACCGACTTGGCTAGCAATATTACAAGTAATCTAAATAAATAATCAAACAGAAAAATTGGGGTTTGTATTTTACGAATCGTGGAAGTCCAGTCAGCTTTTGGTTCCTCCTCTGAATCCAGATGAGAATCAATAAGCACTGTTGATTTGGTAGACCTGGAAAGTTTTTCCACAATGTTGGTGACGTTCTTCCACCACGTTATCAGAAAGTCACTGAGGTAAAAAACTAAACTAAAGCCAAACTGCCCATTTGCTAAAAATGACACTGTCAGTGATGCAAATTGCCAATTTGATATAATAATAATAATAATCATATGAAGAATAAAGGGCTGCACTGGTTAAAAATAAGTCAATAAAGGGTTAAAGTCACATTGGTGACTGAGAGAATTAGTTAACTTTGGCTACAAGATTACATCAAGTTCCCATACACTGGAATAGTAGCTCTTTATATAAGTAGTTAGCTACACTACACCCTCGTAAGAAAAGATAGCTAACCTCGTTGAAACTACTAGTCATAAAAAGTATGGAAAATCATCTGTGACATTTTGATTTTGTTGTTTAGCTAAAAAAAAATTCTGAGTACAGGGTATTTCATAAGAAATAGATTTTGCTTTTCAATTTGTGAACCCCCACTTAGTTGCAAATAATTAGCATTACTGCAGTTAGCGTTAGTAGTTAGCAGCAGTTCATTGCACTACTTTTGCTTCAGTTATTTTCTGAAAATATATAGCTGGCTAGCTAGGTGACCTTTACAAGCATACGATAACCAACATAAACATGTATTAAATAGCTACATTTGGATGTTTGGTGCAATAGAATTAATAATGCTAATTCTTGCTTCCTGCTAAGCAAGAAGCACAAAGCACTGCATTTGTATGTGTGAAACATTCTGATGGAATATCACAGCTAGTCATCTTTATGAGCTCTAAACTTTGAGCAAAATTGTGTCCAACTATTCTATATATACATGAAATCTTGTGTAATCTGTTTACTATAGCTAGCTTGCCCATATGAGTAAGTACCCATTCTGCAGGAAACTGATCATGCCCATCAACAAGGAAATTTAATTCATTGTAATGGCTGCCAAGGATAAGTACATTCCTACTCTTACTCGCCTCCTCTTATGGTGCAAGTGATCAATCTTGTGATATTTGTTATATAGACTGGCAAGGGGAAGTGAATGTACGTGTGCTAGAAACAAGCGCTCAGCTATTCCATCTGAGTGTAATATCTCATGTTGCTTTACTCAGCTGACTTGTTAGCATGCCCAGATCACTTTGTACATAGTACAAAATTCATATCACTCTGTACATACTGGGAGGAATTCAAACATGCAGTTCACCAAGGAGGTTCAATTACATTGTGCTCGGTGTCAAGGTCAAGAGAATTCCTAGTGAAAAACCTGCTCTCTGTTTATCCTCCTCCCAGGAGTGGCTGGTATAAATGTCCAGGCAGTCTTTCAAACATAATTAGACATCAATATTTTTGCCTTGCACATCAGATTACTTGGTGTTAACAAATGATTTACTTTTGCATTTGTTTTTACGGACCCAAGCACCACCAGTGGTCATACACAATGGATTGAAGAAGCAAGGCTGGGGCTGATTTCTTTCTAAGTTTAGATTAGAAAGGAGTAGATTCATTAGGGATAGTTTAAGGCTTACTTTTCTGTTTAGCACATTTCCCCCCAAAAATTGCATTATCCCACTGATTTTCTCATTTCTCAGCTCTAGTAGTTTAATTGTTGAGCTATTAATACATATTAGATTTTAGCCTCCCATCTAATATCAGCCATACTGCAAGTAGCCAAGTGACCAATCAGGTGTTGTTTGAGAATGCTTGATTAAGTTTGTTAGAAGAACAAATAAATGAACTGAAGTCTCTCTGAAGTCTAAATGTGAAGCTCTACCTTATAAAAATGCGGAATAACTTAGTTTTAGAAGAATATGGAGGTCATAGGAGAATCAATGATATTAATGTGTTTATTCTGGGCAGAATAGGAGCGCCAAGTGCATGTATCCTGGCTGAGGCTGCTGGGAAAAAAGGTAACCTTTGTAGGGCAACCTTTGTCACCTCAGCGGTCGATTCATTATTCTTGCCAAGGCTTTAGCCCAATGGTAGCGTCATGCTGTGGACAGAATGCCTCTGTGTGGGTCGTGCAGGCAGAAAATGATGCCAGATAGCACAGTTAAACCTGCTTTCTCTTGCCGATGTGAAAATCAGTGTACTGGATAACAAAAGATAAAGCCTTGACCATAATGGCTCATCGTTTTATGCTGCGGGTTGCATTGACTTCATGTGCCAGGTCACGTAAATTGCGGGTCACTTGAACTTTCCCAAAAAAGTCTGACTTTAATGTCCAAAAAGCATATTAAATAGAACGTAATTACCATGCAGTGACGCCAGCTTGCCAAGATGAATAAAGTGGATCTGTGTGCAGTGTGGGACATTCAGCTCTGCTGTGTCTCTGCTCAGGAAAACCTTTGTAAGGGCTCCACTTGGTATTTGCATAACTTCCTGTTGTACTTAGTTGCTAGGGGAGACATGTACTGACTCAGTGTTTTATAGACAAAGAGACAGTGGTGCTACAGTAAGCACTCAGAACTAAAATAGAGCAAACCTACTTGCAATAAACATATGAGCACCACAAGGTACCACAATTGCAAGGTGTCTTATTACAGAAACATGATCATTCTGAGAAATATATTTTTGTGCCCAAAATAAGAGCCCATTTATTATTTTTTTAGTCTGGATATCAGTGTATTATTTTGTGGGGTTTTATATGTACTATAGGTATCTTTTAAGGCTATTCAAATATGTGGTGTAGAGCAGTAGGGAATGATGTCATTCACCACATGAAAAAAAAAAAGCCTGACATAATCCTGAGATTCTGCAGGGCAGCTGAGTTCATTTCAGGGTCATAAACTTTGGTAGGTGAAATCTGAACAGGTAACTATGTAAGTGCAGAGTATAAAATATATATAAAAATCGATAGGGTAGACTGTTGTCATTGCAATGCTTGCCAAATACATAACAATGAGACAAAAAGAGAAAATGGAGCAAAGACAAAAAGGTTCATTGTCGACTCAAACCTGTCAGAACTCGCCGTCACGGCCTCTGTACACATTATGGGAGAGTAAGCCCACTTTTCGTAAGTTCATGTTTCCTTAGTCATAATACATCTAAGCACATTGCTTGGGTTTCGTGTTCACACAAAAAGAGCTCTATCTAGGGATCAACAAATCGATATTTCACACCTCTACTGGGTGAGTCACTGTGCGAATTTTCATTCCTGGGTGGCCCAACTAGTTCATAACACAATTTCCCATGGAAGGTTTACTCATCGTAACCGGAATGGTTCAAAGATGGGAAACGCTAGCATATTTCCCCTGCTGCTAACGCCACACACCACAGGTGTTGATGCATCATTAGATTAGAGAGTCAGAGAGTTTCACTGAAACTAATGGTGCAGATGTGATGCAGGTCCCGCAACTCTAATCACTTATACGGTTCCAATCTAGACAACTGATTTCGCTATAGGATAAACGAATACAAATCAAATGAAGAGGTTATTTTTATGAGCTGATATGATTTCCAAAAATTAAAATAATGCAAAAATTGAACGTACACTGGATTTTAGGTCCACTGCACCATCATCAGAACTGGTCACATTTATCAAGCTCATTCATCAGTTTAACTGAAAAGGTGGAATTAGTTTAAGTTTTTTAAAAAGTTTTTTTAAGTTTTAGAGCTTAAGTCTTTGTGGTAATCTGGTGAGACATGCCATGCCAATAGGCATTATTCTTGTTTCATGGATTAGTTTTTAGTAATTAATAAATATGTTCATAGTTTATTCATGCTATTGTGTTTCTTTTTTGTTCTTTTTACCACTTATTACACAATTATTGCTGCTTGGAATTGAAACAACCAAATTCATAATGTTTTTTTAATACCTATCTTATATGCAGATTAGTTTATGTTAAGTAAGGATTAAAACACTTGGGAGTGTGCTGTTACTGGAAAATAGGAAAATTGGTTGGTGTGAAGCAGTCTGAAGTGAATCAGGGTTACTGCAACTTCCTGTAAAGCATGTCCCAAAAGTGTTTTGCTTCTTTTATACAACAGTGATTTGCCTACAATTGCAATTTTTTTATTTATTAAAGAATGACACATTGTCCTTATCCACAGTTACATTTAATGTTGTGGACAGTTTGTGAGACAGGTAAGTTCCTGTTATTGCTAATGTTATAAAATGTAAAGAACATACTGAAGACTTTCTTGAGGTGGAAAACGTACTCTTACAACTTAGCAGGACAACCAAGACTGTTTGTTTATTATTAGGGGCGGCACGGTGGTGCAGTGGTTAGCACTGTCGTCTCACATCAAGATGTCATGTCATCACATCAAGTCACCCAGGGTGTCTTTCTGTGTGGAGTTTGCATGTTCAACCTGTGCATGAGTGGGTTTCCTCCGGGTGCTCCGGTTTCCTCCCACAGTCCAGAGACATGCAGATTAGGGACACAGTCCAGAGACATGCAGACATGCAGATTAGGTTAACTGGCTACTCTAAATTGCCCATAGGTGTGAATGCGTTTGTCTGCGAATGTGTGGCTGTTTGTCTGTGTTGGCCCTGTGGTGGACTGGTGACCAGGGTGTACCCCGCCTCTCGCCTCTCGCCCGGAGATGCTGGGATTGGCTCCAGCTTCCCCGCGACCCAGACGGATAAAGCGGTATAGATAATGGATGGATGTTTATTATTAGTCTTAGATTATGTTGAGTGTCTAGCACACAAGTCCCTGTGAATGAGTTGTATCAAGGTGATAAAAAACTGTTGCTATTTAATGTTTTTCTTTGGTAAATAACATCACAATTTTTAATGAGTCTATTATAAACCCTAGATTTTATAGCGTATAGAGTGTCAAGTCTGTGTTAATATTAATATAGCGCATTAACATAAACACATCATTTGAATAAATCGACACTTTCTGCCAATCAGACTTGAGAATTCAATAGGTCTGAAGTATAAAACAGCTAAGAGTTAAAACTGCAACGGTCTTAACCATTTGTTTTGTTGGAATTTTCCTTGATGGCATTAAAACATTTGACAAGAGTCTACCCGGACAAAGTTCATGTCAGACACTGAATAAGCATTTGATAAGCCCTTTCTAGCTACTTCATTTGAGATCTTGCTCACGTCTGACCCTATAGACAATAGACGTATTCATCCTATGACATTTAGGGGTTTTCTGGTTATTTCATAAGTCTACCTTTCTGCCAGCTGCATTGACACAGCAACACACAACCTATTTTTCCCTTCAGCCCCAAAACAATGGGCCTGATGCAACACCAGTTTCTCTTTCACACACTAAACACATTCACACACACACATACACTGCTGCCATGAAAAACATCTTTAATGTGGGGTGGCACAGTGACCCAATACACAGTGCAAGTCTGCATGGTGAAGTGTTTATAGTCCCTGGCACTGGAGTGTTGTAGGTGGTTTTGGCAAGCTCTCCCGTGGAGCTGAGCATTATTGTCTTGTCACATGTGAGTGTAATGGAAGCAGCAGATCTTGTGCCAAATGCGACAGTCAGCAGAACCCAACACCGTATGGCACACATCCCCTCGCTGCCTCCCTACTCATAAACCCCTTTCTTCTTATGAGGGGCAAACACAGGGCACACAGCACCCAGACTGCCTTAAAGCCCCCAGGAGGCCGACTATTGGTATTTTCAGCGCAGTAGGTCACAAATGTCATTCCAAGAACAGAAAACAACTACTGGAATACTCATAAACTCTCCTGCCAATGCTAGAAATGTAGAGTAATTATTCTAAATTGTGCCCCAGCCTTATATATTTTAAGGCGTCCAGTGGCCAGTCAAGCATACTGTTATTTGTCATATTAAGTCTGTGCATGAAGGAATTTGGCTTGGCATTAGCAAGGGATGGAAATTTACATTAGATCATCCACAATCATAGAGCTGCAATAATCCTCATTGACCCAGAGTTTCTTCCCCAAATGCTATTTAAACATCTCAGGAGACTAACGAGAATGTCTTCCATACTTACTGATCCTCTTAAGAACATGAATGTGTCCTTTTGCTCTCTGACACGAGACCTACATAGGACGCCAGACAATTGCAGGGCACCACACACATTTACACACTCATTCACACCTATGGATATTTTATCTATACCAGTCCACCTACTGCCATGTTTTTGAAGGTGGGAGGAAACTGGAGAATCTGGAAGAAAAGCCACATGGACACAAGAAGAACATGTAAACGTTCTCACAGACAGGAACCCAAGCTCAGGCCCAAATTGTGGAGCTGTGAGGTGGCAACAATGCCCTCAAGTAGCTTCTCAAACCGTCTTTTCATGAATTTGTCAATAAATATGGTGTCTAATTTAGGCTATCCAAACATTTCACCTTAAACATTTCTCTGTGTATTTTGTTGATCTACAAGGGTTTTCAAAGCATATGTCTTAACATCTTAAAGGCACTGTCTCTCTTTTTTTTATATTTTTTACAGCGGATGTTGTGCGCTGTTTGAATAGTGCCCTCCAAGTGGGCTGTGGTGCCTTCGCTTGTCTGGAGAACTCCACATGTGACACAGATGGAATGCATGATATCTGCAAGTCCTTTCTCTACAGTGCTGCTAAATTTGACACTCAGGTTTGTGTCATGTTCACATTCTGCTGAGATTACCATGTTAAGGTTATCCTGTCAATGCCACAGTCATTCCCTGACCTAGAGACAAGGGAGCAAAATTGGTTTGGGAGGATGGGGTGGGGTTGTTGGGGTGAATGCGGTGATGACATACTCTCTCCACTGTCAATCACAAAGACACTAGATTATCATAGGTGTCAGTGACACCAAAGGAAGATGGCACTTTTCTCCGAGTGTGTTATAGTGCCCTATGATGCAGTATGAGCAGCAGTTCGAAAACATGACGTTGGTTGGCTTCAGTGGCAAGTGACTAAAAAGGGGGGAAAATGGGAAAAAAAGTTTGATACATTTGTGACCATTGACTGGCATTTCCCATATGACCTACATCTAACCGTGCTTGAAGATTGGAAATCTTTAAAATCAGCTATATGGTATGGTCCATTTTCCAGGGCAAGGCTTTTGTGAAGGAGAGCCTGAAGTGCATCGCCAATGGCATCACCTCCAAGGTCTTTCTTACTGTGCGCCGTTGTTCCACTTTCCAGCGGATGATCTCGGAGGTTCAGGAGGAGTGCTACAACAAGCTGGACATCTGCACTGTGGCCAAGTCAAACTCAGAAGCCATTGCAGAGGTAGCTCAACTGCCCAGCCACTTTCCTAACAAGTAAGACTCCTCAACAAACAATTCTTGAAGCATGAGAAAGCCCATGTAGGATTGTGTATTTCTTCATGGCTTGAAACAAATATATAAGCATTTGTGGGAAAAGTTGACCATGGCGAACTGCTGACAGGTGTGGTGTACTGGTACTTTAGGATGCGTGAGATCAGTTTGGATCATATATACAATGTACCACTGCAGCAATTGACTAGTTTATCGGTTATAGATATGGACAACCTGCATAGCAAAACAATTTTCTTGTTGCTCATTAGAATTTCTGAGCTTTGGTTGATTATCCCAGTATACATGTGTTGTGTGTTTAATTTGTTGATGAACTCAATAGAACATTCTTAAAAAAAATAAAAAATAAAAAAAAAAACTTAATTAAATGTTACAGGATTTGAGTCATATCTGTAATCTCAAGTAATACATAACAGAACACACACTGGGTTAATTTGACCACAGTGTGGGTGGGTTAAGGGTAGAACGCAACATGCTGGGTTGCTTTAACCCCCCAAAAGCAGGTTCAACATGTCACAGCCTCAGCTCATTCATACCATTTATGGGATACACACTAGAGAGTGTTCGCTACTGAAGAGGCGATAGGAAATCCCCAACTTTTAATCACTGTGTGTGACTCACATCTGTGGCAATGAGCCTGACATGACACTGGGGTCCAAAGATGTGAATCAGAGTATAAACACCGAGGCAAACATGTCAGAACGACATTGTAGGTAAGTGATAGGTGCTGTTGCTGGCCTTCCCCTCTGTTCAGAGATGCTTACAGTCCAGGATTACATGATACAAAGGATGTCATGTTCATGTCCTTTGTTCATTTGCTGTTAGAGGACTGACCTGAAGAGGTCAGACTTCGCGAAGATTCAATGCCCATGTACTTCTTAAGTACACAAATTAGGACGTGAATTGCCGATAGTACTCTGGCGAGTGCGACGTCTGCTAGTGTGGAGGGGAAAGATCCTGAGACCTCATTACACTACGTAACACTTTAAGCAATATTCCTAGCCAACTATAAATTACAAAATTAAAATGTATTGCTATTATAATAAGTGATCTGACTAGCTAAACAGTTTTTTTTTTTTTTTTTTTTTTTTTAACACCAACGTTAGCTGTAGGTTTTAGCTAAGCTTATCATAGCATACCTTAATCCTTTTCACATAATGCAAGCTATACATATCTATGTTTTAGGAACAAATTATGATGCATGTTAAAGCTCTAATCACAAACAAGCAACATGAAAAATTTTGGCAGTGATGCTACAGCAGCAAATCTGACTCAAATCCTGGGTTCTTATCACATTTCAGCAGACAAATTAAACCAAACGCTAGGCTATAACAGCAACCAAGATATTATATCATGTTACATATTCAAAGGTTGGGCTAATGACAAAGTAAATAACCCAGCGATGGGGTTTGGAGTATTGTATTTCCTCTATTTTTCTGTTATTACCTGCATCAAGCTGATGCTGTAACCATGCTAATCTGTTGTGGCATGGGCTCAGTGGGAGTGTTCTGTGTCTCACTGCAGGTTTTATGGGAAGCTGCTGCAGAGTTTAATGGACTGTGATGAGGAAACAGTCGACCTGTTGAGGGTGAATCTGATGGCCCGGTTGGGGCCTGAGATTGCCATGCTCTTCCAGCTACTGCAGAACAAGCCTTGCCCATCCACTGCTGTGCCCACTGGGGCGGAGACTCGTGCAGGCTGGCACTGGCCCGCCAGTCCCCACCCACACAAGAACCAGCCTCATCTACGCAACAGGGACGCGGCCAATCTCTTCAGCAAGAAACGCAACGTGGATAACAGTTCTTAACCCCGACCATGATTCTTGGTCCAAACCTAGAGGTTGTGCACAATTTTGCGAAATGGAAAAAAAAAAAAAAAAAAAAAAAAAAACATATTAGGGGCTCATTAACTATCAGAATGCAGGAATAATGTTAATTCTTTTGAACAGGAAAAAAAAAAAAAAGAAAAAAAAAAGAAATGCACCTATATGAAAATAGCTTGAATGTCAAATGTTTATGTTTATCAACTTTAGATTTGATTTCTATTGTCATAGAAATTCAAAGGACTAGTTTACCAGCTAAGCTTTTTTCATATATAGAGACTGACCTAAGCACAGTTAAAGTCTCTTTTACAAGCTCAGTGTAAAATATCTTTAAAAAAATATTCAGGCCATTGTGTAGAGTTCTTAAATAGATAAAAAAAAAAAAAAATGATATTATTTTCACGAAAAGTATCTAAAGAGAAAAACTGAAAATAATACCATCAATATAGAACCATTTATATATCTATACAACCAATATATCTTAAAAAGGTTACAACAAAGAAAATATGTGTACATATACTGAATATATTGTTAATGTGAAATAGTTGGCATGTGCTATAAATATGAGAGTGTACTATTTATTTATTAACAGATATTTTACTATTTTTAGATGTTAAATTGCCACTAGATCTTAAATTGCCACTAGCCTTTTTGTGAAAGCTCACTCGCGGGTGAGGGATATCTTTAAAAAAGAAAATCTGCAGGAATTCATTATAAAAGACCAAAAAACTAAGATTTACTCCAGATGCCATATCTCATAAACCCTGCGTGCAGTAATATTAGGTGTCATGACTAAAATCATTTTTTTACATAACCGACCATTTAGTAGATATTATTTTTCTATTTAAAACAAAAACAGCAACAATTGTTGCTAACCCTTGAGTGCAATGCTAGTGTCACATGAAATTATGAAATTATAACCAGACGTAATGGACGGATGAACAACTTGCTCCCTGGTGAATATGACGTACAGAGGTGGGGTCGAAGCAAACCAAGATGTCTATTTAAGAGAAGAGCCTTTTGAGTTTATTCATATTTATTTTCCTACTATATTATTTAAGTGTTTATTTTATTGCATTTCTGTAGATATTCTGTAATGAATCAGCTAGAAGTGTTTTTATTTTCTCTTTCCTCTTTCCTCTTTTAGTACCAGTGGCATTGCCGAGTGCCTGTTTTTCTTTAAACTCTATTTCTTTGACCTATCTCTTTCATTTTCTTCGAGATGAGACCCATGTAATGACTCTGTGCTGGTCATGGGGGAACACGTTGGTCATTTGAGTCAGCTCGCCTTCGCTGCGAGTGTTGTACGGGACCACTATAAAAGATTAAAACGTACAAAAAAAGGTGTTGCGAGCATTGCCACTTACTATGTATTTTGTGCAGGGTCAACAATAGACTGTTGCTTAGAGTTATATTTTCAGCTTTAATAAAAATCTGCCTGTGTTAGGGGGAAAATATATATATCAATATCCAGTATTTCAACGTACCGCTGGTTTTATTTTGTACGTGAAGGGTGGGTTTAAGCTGTTCTCTAGTACACCTACAGTCAGCAGAAACAGTTCAAACTGGAACAGTCACTGCAAAGTGTTTTCTGGAGCCATTCTTGACACTATGCAATATACAATGTTTATGAAAAGGCCTATGTTTTCTCTCAGAGTGTTTATCCAGGCTGGAAGAGTAGACATCTCTGTTTAAGTGCTTCATGGAGAAGTGAAGATAAACCATGACTGGGGGCAGGGGGAGTTGTTAGAGGCAAAGCTCGGGAAAATTTAAAGACTTAGGGTCATATCTAATAAATATGCCACCAAACCACTATGGCTATTTTTATTCTATGAGACCATTCCAGTAGAAATGAAAATGAAGGTCAGCTTTTGACATGTAAAACGCTTTAAGCTTAGCCGTTAAGGGATAAATGGCGCCATTGTGGTTTTGTAATGATTTAGCAGTTTGATAGAATTAGGCCCAAAGATGAAAAATATAAAGAGATCTAAGGACAGGAGAACATGCGATGTTAATTTTGCCACCCCTTTCAGATTTCATCTCGAGTCAGATCACTGATTTGACTCTTCATACACAAAATGCTGCCAGACTTTCTGTTGAGTTCATGGGCTTGTTAGCACAATACAACGTAGTCAGACATCATTATTTTTTATGTCGTCGTAAGTCATCGAATCACCGATTGTTTTCATTATTCGCGTCCGCAAAATTAACACTGGCAGTGGCAATGACTGTTTTTTCTTAAACCAAATGATGTGCACATTTAAAATAAACTCACCAAACTATGCAATAATTCCTATAAAGGTTTCATGCTTAAAAAAAAAAAAAATCCACGTTATAGCGGCCTGAGTAAAAGCAAGGGCCAGTCGACTTTGACTTTTAGACTACAGTAGAGCCTTTTACCTCCCCCATACGAACGGCAATGTAACTCCTCAGTCCCAAGTTGACTGTCTTTCCCTGTTTCTTCTCCTTGTTAATTTAAATATCAGTGTGTGTATGTAGTTAGA
This sequence comes from Notoglanidium macrostoma, assembly GCA_030068235.1. Taxonomy (NCBI): domain Eukaryota; kingdom Metazoa; phylum Chordata; class Actinopteri; order Siluriformes; family Auchenoglanididae; genus Notoglanidium; species Notoglanidium macrostoma. The sequence continues at coordinate 21,962,270 of JAQQZR010000039.1, read as the reverse complement.
GACACACTAATCTGTGTCTTTATATGCACTTTCCTCTTTCCATCTCTTAGGACCACTAATAAAAGGGCATTGAAACAATCTAAACTCTTACCTTACGCAGGTTGGGCTCAACGTTTCAACATTGAGCTAGAGAGACCATTATAGCTGTTGTATACTTGAGTAGCCAGGGATGTAGTGTGAGTGACGTGTGTTTGAGAGCGAAGTCTCTTCTTTGATTTCGGAATTAAGAGCGATCTCTGTCTATGAAACACCAAGGAACTTGCTGTACCAAACAGTTGCTGCTAAACCTATTTCTAACCCCACTGTGTTATGTTTCAACAGTTTTTTTTTTCTCTTCGGTTGTGCTTACCTTGAAAGAGTACTATGTTGCTGCAAAAGATTCAAAGGAGTATAATGCCTAATACATGTAACATCTGGGGTCTCATTTATCAGTGTGTGCGTAGGAGCTCTTGAGCGCTGCAACAGAAAAGTGTTTGCGCTGGTCTGGGTGGGTGGGATGGCATTACAGTCTTTGTCAGTCTGTGTGACACAAACCAATCGTTGGCGTCTATGAGGTCATGTAAGAGGAAGAGGGTGGATAGCACTTTCCTCTGAGTGTTAAGCAAACCTGCGATGCAGACTGTAAAAAGTTGTGGTGGCTGGCTTCACGTGTCTCAAAGGAAGCACATGCTAGCCTTATTCCTCTCTGGGTGGTAGAGGGTCATATGTGTGTGTGGTATTTAGCACATGAATGGACGCTCATGAATCTTTAAATTTCTCTGGCACACAGCTTAATATGAAGAAATCCCCCCAAATATAGCAAACAACTTCCCTCCAAAAAGTTAATTTAATGACTATGTGTGCAATCAATTGTTCTGATTTCCAGTTTTGGGCATTATTGTTGATCTTTTCCCCATCATATTTGGGAATATAGTTGGTTGAGAAATGCCAGACTTCCAATTTCTCAAAATTGTGCTGGGCAAACTTAATGAGACACTCATCACTCTCAGCAATCATGTTCCTGCACACCTGAAAAACAAGTTCCACCTTACACAAAGCTGCAATTGCACGTTCGACCACTAGGGGTTTCTGATTATATACGGAATGGTTAGGAGTAATCCTAAGTATACGCACATTGCCGCAAAACTTTGCATATGCACAGTTGATAAATGAGACTCCTGATCTTTATAGTACTAATGGTGCGATCATTCAACCATGTTCATGGAAAGCGAGTGGCCAAAACCATCTCGGAGAAAACGGTCGCTCTTTGGAGCACATGTGTAGCCATGCCTGTTAGACACACACACACACACACACACACACCCTTGGGGTGGGGTATTGTGCACCTAAATGTATGATGTTTGGTTGGGGTTCTACAGTGCACTTGTGGATGAATCTGTATTCTATTTTGTTAAATCTGTTTCTGTTTTTAAGTCTACTACTTATATAGTTGCATATTGATTTTAAAAAAATCAAATGCAAAGGATTTAAACAAGAATGTAATTGTTTCAAAAGTGTACTGGTGTGTAGGGCTGTTTGAGGCCCTGAAGGTTTATGACAGCTTTCTAGTTATTTTGTAAAGTGCCATACTTGATGGTGGGAATCCCAATAATCCCAATTCTCAAAAAGTCCCAATTACTGGAAAATCCCAAATGGCTAATCAGATAGCTCTAGCATCATAATTTGTGATTGCAAAGAAGTGATTGTACGTCAAAGCATGGCAAATGAAGTTCAAGGTAAAATGTTTTAGGTTACGTTCAATTTGAGCCCATATCCAAATATGTAAAGTTCACCATTAATAGAAAGTAAGTGTGCTAAATTAAACATAGATTTGGTATTATTGTTATTATTATTATTATTATTATTATTATTTGGATTTTTGTCTTTACTTTTCTCACTAATTCACCAAGAACTGGAGTGACTTCCTCTTTAATCCAGGGCACTAAAGACAGAAAAAAGCTAGGCTTAATCAGCCATTAAACTGAATGGTACTTTCTCAAAACTTGAAATCACTGATCTCTCTGATATTGTTATTATATTCATTGATGTACTTTATTTGGATAACCTGTCATACTTAATTTCCTCTCCCCTTTTTTGTTTGTTACGGAGTTGATTTTGCCTAGTAGCTAACAAGATAAAAAAGAAAAAACCAAAACAAGCAGGTAAATTTGTTTTGCAAGGCATTCAGTGGATTCGTTGTTCTGATGTCCCTAATGTTACGCATGATAGAACTTTGTGATTGATTTGCACTTTATTATACACCTGTGCACATATATACACTCGAGTGTATGTGATGGGTTTCTCTGTGCTTACAGGTAAAGGAAGATTCCAATGCATCAACTATGTGTCTTTTACTGTGTAGAAATAAACTATGATCATATCAGGCAGATGGTATCAGTTTTGTGATATCTGGATTTGTTGATTATTGCAACAACATACTGACATCCAGCATACAGTGTAACAACTCATTTTGAGTGTTTTAGATTTGCTCAAGTATGTTCAATAAAGCAAGTGTGTTTGCCAGCAACATTTCTAGCTCAAAAAACACTCAAAGCTCAAATAAAATGCGGATATTTTTCTAAACCTTTGCTTGGAAAACAAGGTCACCAAGGTGCATATGCATTTCTAATGTATGGACGTTATCCATTCCAAAATGCTCCTTTCCCTCTCCCAATCTTTGCAATATATCATACAATAAAATAGATCTGTACCTCATTTCATGCCTTTGCAGAAATATATTACATCAAATTCTAATTATTTGCTATAAAACCTAAAAACAGCCAGATTTTTTTGCTATATATTTTCTTTAAACTACTCCAATCTGGCAACCTAGTCACATGGCAACATTTCTAACATTTTTGGTAACTAAAAAGAGGTCATTAATATTTCAACAGAATTTAAAAAGTTGTGAATGAGGACGTTTGTTAAATGGCTGATATAAATGGTAGGACGAGACGGCACCGTCATGTAAACATTTATAAAATAATAACCTGTCTTACAAAGCTGTTGCTTTGGAAATATTTGATACTGCATTCATTTTGGATGAAAAAGAAATTATTTGAGACTTCATAGAGAATACTTCATTTACTTTGAACTCTTGAGTGCTGCTTGGCTTTCCTAATTGTACCCCATCAATAAATTGCTTAGAAATAGATTTCTATAAGTAGACTGGATTTTTTTATGGTGAAAAAGAATCAGGTCCTGTTTTCTTACCAAATAACTAAAATATCCATAAATGTTTACTAGTAAACAGAGTTTACTAGCAATCTGCACCACCGTGGCTGTAAACAGCGAAGAGCCCTGTTATAAATAAACCTTACAGATTTGTTACGGACATGCTGATCTATCCGCAGCGCATCCAGGCAAGCTGTTCTTCTCCCATCAAAGCACTGCTGTGTGTGACCAATCAGCATTACAACCGTGAAGTGGTAAAGAGGGACACGGGGCACTCATGCTTTTAAAAATGAACTTTTCCTAAACTCGCTATGCAAACGTGCGAAAACTGCAAAGTAACTCTGCTCTATAAATTGGCCCGGGGAAAGGACGCGAGTTGTATAAAAAAATGTGAAGCACTTGCTATCTCCAGCCCTGGGGAGGGACTTCATTTCATGCCAATTTGGAGGAGTCCTGAAGGCCTTTTTTTCATTTTCCGGACTCACTACCAGGAGTAGGTGATGCAGCACTACACGGATTCCTTCGTAGCCACATTTATTGAAATAATTTCATTATTTACAAATACTCAAGTTAATTCTCTTACACACAAACTATACCTTTTAGTTCCGGTTATTTTTCTTGAGAGAAAAATGCAGTTGCTACTTTTATTGCATAACCTACCTACCCTTTTCATCTGTGGATTATAGAGTTCCTGAGGCAAGCCATAAACATCACAATCCATTTAATATTTAAACTCCTCGGGGCATCACACGTTTGCAAGGCAGCTAGCAAACAATCAACTAAGAATTAATCCACCAAATTTACACAAGTCATGCTTCCCATACAAAACTCAAAGTCACTATTGATATCTTTCTTTTAAATCAGCACTAATGGTTGAGTTTTGTGAACGCAGCATTATTCTAAGTGCGTAAAAATCCATAAACGTGCATCTATAAGACGCCATATATGTTAAACCTAAGAGCCTCTGAAAGCATCACATATGATGATGATTCTTCTGTATTGTAATATCATTCCTTCTAAAGTATTATTTGTGACCTGATCTAGTAAAATGAGTCACAGTGACCCAAAACCCCAAAATAAGTTATGGGCAAAGAATAAGCTTTAAAATGGTTCAGTGTCTTCAATGGTCATGGAGTAATGCTCCACTGAATGTGGCTTAGTGAGCAACATTTTGTTTACAATCGTTCAAGCAATTTCACTGACTTGCAGTGAGGTAGACTGTTATTAATTATTCCACATACGGAGAGAAGGAAGTCTAAGCTTTATTTTGATATGTGGGTGTTAGGGGTTTTCCCAAAGGAAGCCATACAAAATTAGATTTTTCTCCTGTTTACTAGTAAGGCTCAGAAAATGCTGATTTCGGAGTACTTACTGAAGTTATTCAGAAGGGAGTCTTTGGGAGATGAAAAACACAGATATTGGCATCCAAACAAAATTTTTTCCCCCGACAATCTCAATTCATTTTGCATGTTTTGGCTTGAAGCTAAAAACAACCCCGTGTGACTTCTGATTCATTTTGCCCTTATTGGGTCATATTTATGAAGATTAGGCTACAGCCATGCCACATTGATCTGCAACCAAGTGGAACTACAATGTACACAAACACTGAAAGGAGTGAATATGCTAAATCAAGAAATCATTTGTTCAAGAGTAAAATAATATCTTTTTGGCTCTCAAGTAGCACAACAGAAAAACATCAAGGGACTGCAAGTTCACATCCTGACGCTGGACGTCCTAGAGAGCAAAACGTGGCCATGTTCTCTGCATTTCTCTAGCCAATTGGGTAAATTCATGTATGTGGAAGAGGGCGGATAGCACTTTCCTCCAAGTGTGTTATGTTGCACTGTGATTCAGCATGAACAGCGATTCGAAAATAAAGATGCAGAGGTTGGCTTCAAGTGTCTCAGAGCTTAGTTGAGAATTAAATGCTGTTGACTTTTGGCTGAACGTCTTTTATTTGCCCAGGCGTTTCCAGTGAAAACAACCGGAGAGTCCAAACTCTCTGGCAGAATCTTATGTAAATATGTTCATTTGGTGTCTTATCCATTTAGTGGTTCACAGCTTACACACGTGTTTTTTTCCACCTACTGCTGCAAAGCCACACGGTCATTTACCGCCAGTGATGTTAAAGGTTGAGCACATTTTTCTTTTCAAATCAAAAGGCACCAAACATAGTCCAAATAAACATCCTTTACTGAGTGGCGAAACGGACAGGTTGAGCAAAAGAAGCAGTAAGAGATAAGACGGAGATTCAGCCCAGTCACGGATTCTAACAGGCTTCTTGCTGATGTGCTGTTATTTGTGGTTAGAATGTTTAAAGGGGAAAGTTTCTGCTCCAAGCTTCCCAAATCCTATATGACCGTTGCCAATCCACGGCCAAGAACCCACCTGCAGTGGGTTCTCCACTCCAAAAAGAACACACACACACACACAAACAAACCAACCGTGTATCATTGTTGGTATGTATCCAGAAATGCATCTGTTTAATGCTTGAACACCAGTTGAGCCAGTTCACTATGTTACAAGAAAGCATGTAACTCACTGAGCCCCAGATATACAAAACAATAGCTACAAATGCAGACAAAAGTTCATAGCCTCTCTCCTCCAAGAAAAAATGACTGTATTTAAAAATGCAGCTTTGCCTATAATAAGACAAGGCCCAGCAGTTTAACGATATGGCACAGCTGGAGCACTCACTTGTGTCCATAAATAAAGGAACAGCCCAGTCAAGAATTCAAAACAAATACGTTGCATAAGTGAAAGTAGATATCTAGCACACTCGGAATATAAACAGCCAGAACTGCATGCGTGTTCCTTCCAAATGATTTTGAATTATGTGGCAATCGTTGTTACTCTACAAATAATAAAAAGGCAAGAGCACTGAAAATCATCATCTGTAATAAGGAGCAGCTCTAGATATGTGGTTCTAATGGTTGAGCGTTAAAATCCCAGCCCTGCTAAACTGCCTGTTAAGCCTTTAACCTTAAGATTTCTCAATAATATGATATTTCCATCCAGTCCTTCTAAAACATGAGCACAGCACACAATCGCCATGCTCTCACAAGAATAGAAACACAGAGATATCATTTAGAAATATAATGTTTATGTACAGTAAGGCTATAATAATCTGGTGAAGTATAAAAAGCTAGAAAAGATTTTCGCTGTTCTTTTAAATCATTTCAGTATTGTTATTATGAATCTTTATTGGGAAACTGAAAACTGACTAAGTGAATTTCAATGAAGTTTGATACTATATTTTGAAGGCAAACTGCAGTGCCTTCTGAAAACTGCACACACACACACACACACACACACACACACACACACACACACACACACACACACACACACACACACACAC